>JACEEZ010011991.1:67500-157500 GCA_016584305.1 Chionoecetes opilio | reverse complement strand
TATGGTTATGTTCATCAATCAGTCTTTTGCTATTCATGTTCTCATGCTATGTTTTTTTTCTCTAATGTCTTATACTCATTATTCTTATTTTATCATGTTTTCTATTTATGTTTCGATGCTATGTCTTTGTTCTATGTATTTTTTGTTCTCATGCATGTTCTTAGGTGCGTTCTTTGTTCTCATTATTTCTTATGTTCTATGCTAGTTTTATGTCTCATGCTATGTTTCGTTTATGCTATCGTTTTTTTCTCTGCTATGTTTATGTTCTAGCTGTAGTTCTTATTTCACTATTTTTATGTCTTCATGCTATGTTCTTATGTTCTCATGCTATGTTCTTATGTTCTTGCTTGTTCTTATGTTCTATGCTATGTTCTTATGTTCTCATGCTATGTTCTTATGTTCTCATGCTATGTTCTTATGTTCTCATGCTATGTTCTTATGTTCTCATGCTATGTTCTTATGTTCTCATGCTATGTTCTTATGTTCTCATGCTATGTTCTTATGTTCTCATGCTATGTTCTTATGTTCTCATGCTATGTTCTTATGCTATGTTCTTATGTTCTCATGCTATGTTCTTATGTTCTTATGCTATGTTCTTATGTTCTCATGCTATGTTCTTATGTTCTTATGCTATGTTCTTATGTTCTCATGCTATGTTCTTATGTTCTCATGCTATGTTCTTATGTTCTCATGCTATGTTCTTATGTTCTTATGCTATGTTCTTATGTTCTCATGCTATGTTCTTATGTTCTCATGCTATGTTCTTATGTTCTCATGCTATGTTCTTATGTTCTCATGCTATGTTCTTATGTTCTTATGCTATGTGGAGTTCTTATGTTCTCATGTATGTTCTTATGTTTCTTATGTTCTCATGCTATGTTCTTATGTTCTCATGCTATGTTCTTATGTTCTCATGTTATGTTCTTATGCTATGTTCTTATGTTCTCATGCTATGTTCTTATGTTCTCATGTTATGTTCTTATGCTATGTTCTTATGTTCTCATGCTATGTTCTTATGTTCTTATGCTATGTTCTCATGTTGCAGGTCTCGGACAGTGGGTTCGAGGCAGAAGCGGAACTCAACTTTGACTCCTCCTTGAAGTCGAGATTCCTGCTCACCTACCTGTATGAGGATGACCCCTTATACCTCCAGGCCGGGCTTCACCTCGCCCTCAATGACTACGTGTTCCAGGTCGCCCACAGTATTGACATGACCCAGCCAGGTCAACTACTCATCACGGTAGGTCATCGACAGGTTTTTTATTATTATTCTTATTATTATTTTTTTCTAATGTTGAAGCCTATATTGTTTTTTTTTCTTTTATGTTGGAGGCTATAGCGTTTTTTTTTTTTTTTACGGAGCCTGTAGCGTTTTTTTTTTTTTTTTAACGTTGGAGCCTATAGTTTTTTTTCTTTTTATGTTGGAGGCCTATAGCGTTTTTTTTTTTTTTTTTACGGAGCCTGTAGCTTTTTTTTTTTTTTTTTACGTTGGAGCCTCTAGCTTTTTTTTTTTTTTACGTTGGAGCCGTTAGCTTTTTTTTTTTTTTTTACGTTGGCTATAGCATTTTTTTAACGGAGCCTATATAGCAAGTTTTTTTTTTTTTTTACGTTATGAGCCTAGTATAGCATTTTTTTTTAAACGGAGCCTATATATAGAGAGAGTTTTTGTTTAGTTTTTTACGTTTGAGCCTATAGCATTTTTTTTTTTTCTACATTGGAGCCTATCGCGCCTGTAGGCTAGTTTGTGGAGAAAGTTTTGTTTTTCTATTTTACTGCTGCTGTACAGAGGTCTATTTTCCCATAAGTTATGAATTGTTTATAATAATTCATTTCATAATCATAACGTCATCATAATGTCATTTGTGGGAATGTGTTTTATAGGTTTATTATTATTAGTTTTTATTTTTCATCTTTATAAAAAAAAAATCTAATATTTGTTGATTTTTTTATATTTCTTTACTAAAATTTAGAAGAAAAAAAAAAAAAAAATTTGTGGGCATGTACTTTTTATGTTATCTCACACACTAATCCCAGGAACTACCTCGTGTAGGTCTCACAGCCTCTTGTAGCTTCCTTATTTGCTTACGTTCTTATGTTCTTATGTTCTAACCTCCCTTATGTTCTTATGTTCTTATGTTCTAACCTCCCTTATGTTCTTATGTTCTTATGTTCTAACCTCCCTTATGTTCTTATGTTCTAATCTCTCATTTTCTTATGTTCTTATGTTCTAATGTTCCTTATTTTCTTATGTTCTAATCTATAATTTTCTTATGTTCTTATGTTCTAATGTTCCTTATTTTCTTATGTTCTGATCTCTCATTTTCTTATGTTCTTATGTTCTAATGTTCCTCATTTTCTTATGTTCTAATCTCTCATTTTCTTATGTTCTAATGTTCTATTCTCCCTTATGTTCTTATATTATGTTCTAACCTCCAGGCGAGTAGCACCGTCGGGGAGGCAACAGCGGGCCTCTCCCTTGAGACTCACTACGGCCCCGAGCACCCCTTCAACGCCTCCGTGCAGGTGTCCGCCGGGCTGGCCGCTCAGACCGTCGCCTTCGCCTCCCACACCGCCTCGGACAAACACTGGACCAACTTCACCGGCAACACCACGGTAAGATCAGACATTACAACCTGGAGAGAGATTTTCATGTCTTTACTTAGAGATTTTCATGTCTTTACTTAGAGATTTTCATGTCTTTACTTAGAGATTTTCATGTCTTTACTTAGAGATTTTCATGTCTTGACTTAGAGATTTTCATGTCTTTACTTAGAGATTTTCATGTCTTTACTTAGAGATTTTCACGTCTTTACTTAGAGATTTTCATGTTTTTACTTTGAGATTTTCACGTCTTTACTTAGAGATTTTCATGTCTTTACTTAGAGATTTTCATGTCTTTACTTAGAGATTTTCATGTCTTTACTTAGAGATTTTCACGTCTTTACTTAGAGATTTTCATGTCTTTACTTAGAGATTTTCATGCCTTTACTTAGAGATTTTCACGTCTTTACTTAGAGATTTTCACGTCTTTACTTAGAGATTTTTACGTCTTTACTTAGAGATTTTCATGTCTTTACTTAGAGATTTTCATGTCTTTACTTAGAGATTTTCATGTCTTTACTTAGAGATTTTCATGTCTTTACTTAGAGATTTTCATGTCTTTACTTAGAGATTTTCACGTCTTTACTTAGAGATTTTCATGTCTTGACTTAGAGATTTTCATGTCTTTACTTAGAGATTTTCATGTCTTTACTTAGAGATTTTCATGTCTTTACTTAGAGATTTTCACGTCTTTACTTAGAGATTTTCATGTCTTTACTTAGAGATTTTCATGTCTTTACTTAGAGATTTTCACGTCTTTACTTAGAGATTTTCATGTCTTTACTTAGAAATTTTCATGTCTTTACTTAGAGATTTTCACGTCTTTACTTAGAGATTTTCATGTCTTTACTTAGAGATTTTCACATCTTTACTTAGAGATTTTCATGTCTTTACTTAGAGATTTTCATGTCTTTACTTAGAGATTTTCACGTCTTTACTTAGAGATTTTTACGTCTTTACTTAGAGATTTTCATGTCTTTACTTAGAGATTTTCACGTCTTTACTTAGAGATTTTCATGTCTTTACTTAGAGATTTTCATGTCTTTACTTAGAGATTTTCATGTCTTTACTTAGAGATTTTCACGTCTTTACTTAGAGATTTTCATGTCTTTACTTAGAGATTTTCATGTCTTTACTTAGAGATTTTCATGTCTTTACTTAGAGATTTTCATGTCTTTACTTAGAGATTTTCATGTCTTGACTTAGAGATTTTCATGTCTTTACTTAGAGATTTTCATGTCTTTACTTAGAGATTTTCATGTCTTTACTTAGAGATTTTCATGTCTTGACTTAGAGATTTTCATGTCTTGACTTAGAGATTTTCACGTCTTGACTTAGAGATTTTCATGTCTTTACTTAGAGATTTTCACGTCTTTACTTAGAGATTTTCATGTCTTTACTTAGAGATTTTCACGTCTTTACTTAGAGATTTTCATGTCTTTACTTAGAGATTTTCATGTCTTTACTTAGAGATTTTCATGTCTTGACTTAGAGATTTTCATGTCTTTACTTAGAGATTTTCATGTCTTTACTTAGAGATTTTCATGTCTTTACTTAGAGATTTTCATGTCTTGACTTAGAGATTTTCATGTCTTGACTTAGAGATTTTCATGTCTTTACTTAGAGATTTTCATGTCTTTACTTAGAGATTTTCATGTCTTGACTTAGAGATTTTCATGTCTTTACTTAGAGATTTTCATGTCTTTACTTAGAGATTTTCATGTCTTTACTTAGAGATTTTCATGTCTTGACTTAGAGATTTCATGTCTTGACTTAGAGATTTTCATGTCTTTACTTAGAGATTTTCATGTCTTTACTTAGAGATTTTCATGTCTTTACTTAGAGATTTTCATGTCTTGACTTAGAGATTTTCATGTCTTTACTTAGAGATTTTCATGTCTTGACTTAGAGATTTTCATGTCTTTACTTAGAGATTTTCATGCCTTTACTTAGAGATTTTCACGTCTTTACTTAGAGATTTTCACGTCTTTACTTAGAGATTTTCATGTCTTTACTTAGGAATGTAGAGTAATATGCAGTTATGTTACAGGTGAAAGTGATATATAGAGCCATCAAATACATTCAAGAGAACAAGATGGCATACTAGAACTAAACGTTCTAACCCCTTGAGACCCAGAACGTAATTTCCATTGTAATTTGGGTGCCATTAGACAATTTTTAGTGAATATAGACAATGTTTTATAGCTATGACCTGTTTAGTATCCTTGTCCACTAACTAATTTGGTATATTCAGCTACTTTTTGTAATTCTATGGCTCGACAACATACAATTTTATATAGCCAAGGAAAGATCTGGGCGTGAAGGGGTTAACTTCCTTGCTTCTGTAACCCCTTCACGCCCAGATCTTTCCTTGGCTCTATAAAATCGTCTGTTGTTAGCCATAAAACTCCGAAAAGTAACTTAACTTAATATACCAAATTAGGTAGTGGTGGACAAGGCTACTAAACAGGTCATAGGTTCTAAAATATTTCTTACATTCATTAAAATCGTCTAATGGTGGTTATATTACAATGAAATTTAAGTTCTGGGTCTCAAGGGGTTAAATGATGAGTCTTCTTCTTCTTCTTGTGGCCTTATGACGCTTAGTATCGCTTCATAGGTCCTCTTCCACTTCGTCTCCTTCGTCAACTCTTCCCTTGTCTTATTTCACCGGGGAGGCTAATAAAACATTCTCCTTAGTTTTTGGTCCTTATATACTATCATCCTAATTCACATAGTCTTGTTGTTTCAGTTGGCTTTGTTTAATTCATTGAGTAAGTTCATATATTGTGCCCTGGAAAATATTGCGAAGGGGCTCACAACATATAACTTAAAATATCTAATTCACACACTCACACACACAAACTGATCTTCGCCCGCAGGTCTCTCTCTCTCTCTCTCTCTCTCTCTCTCTCGCTCTCGCTCTCTCTCTCTCTCGCTCTCTCGCTCTCGCTCTCTCGCTCTCGCTCTCTCGCTCTCGCTCTCTCGCTCTCGCTCTCTCGCTCTCGCTCTCTCTCGCGCTCTCGCTCTCTCGCTCTCGCTCTCTCGCTCTCGCTCTCTCGCTCTCGCTCTCTCGCTCTCGCTCTCTCTCTCTCTCTCTCTCTCTCTCTCTCTCTCGCTCTCGCTCTCTCTCTCTCTCTCTCAGTTCGTCACATTATTTACACTGAAGTTCATATTTTGTGCCCTGGAATATGTGGTTAAGATGTCCACAACACATAATTTAATACACCTAAATCACAAATATAAAAACAAACAAATTGCTATTCTCCCGCAGGTCAAATGGCTGGACTGGTCTGGCAGCCTGGGTCACGAAATAGTGTTTGACGACACCACCAAGGCCTTAAAGCTGACCTTGGATAGCGGGGGAAGCCTGGATTTGCTGTACGAAGTAAGTACGATGAGTTTTTTTACATGGTATTATTTGGCATGGTACAGGATCTACCACGTGTAGGTTTCCCGGCCTCTTGTAGCTTCCTTATTTTCTTATGTTCTTCTCACGGCCTCTTGTAGCTTCCTTATTTTCTTATGTTCTTCTCCTGGCCTCTTGTAGCTTCCTTATTTTCTTATGTTCTTCTCACGGCCTCTTGTAGCTTCCTTATTTTCTTATGTTCTTCTCACGGCCTCTTGTAGCTTCCTTATTTTCTTATGTTCTTCTCCCGGCCTCTTGTAGCTTCCTTATGTTCTTATGTTCTTCTCCTGGCCTCTTGTAGCTTCCTTATGTTCTTATGTTCTTCTCACGGCCTCTTGTAGCTTCCTTATTTTCTTATGTTCTTCTCACGGCCTCTTGTAGCTTCCTTATGTTCTTATGTTCTTCTCCTGGCCTCTTGTAGCTTCCTTATGTTCTTATGTTCTTCTCCTGGCCTCTTGTAGCTTCCTTATGTTCTTATGTTCTTCTCCTGGCCTCTTGTAGCTTCCTTATGTTCTTATGTTCTTCTCCTGGCCTCTTGTAGCTTCCTTATTTTCTTATGTTCTTCTCACGGCCTCTTGTAGCTTCCTTATGTTCTTATGTTCTTCTCCTGGCCTCTTGTAGCTTCCTTATTTTCTTATGTTCTTCTCCCGGCCTCTTGTAGCTTCCTTATGTTTTTATGTAAGCTTATATGCCTCGAGATCCTGCTTAATTATAACACCAAGCGCCTCCTAGACTTTCATATCTATAACTACAATATATTAATTAAAACTCCGGTCATATTGGTTATATTTGTTATCTGTTAATCAACGCCTTATTACCACTGGTGCGTAGGTATGTAGGTATTACTGTCATCTTCCCTTCCCTTCCCTTCCCTTCCCTTCCCTTCCCTTCCCTTCCCTTCCTTTCCCTTCGCTTCCTTTCCCTTCCCTTCCCTTCCCTTCCCTTCCCTTCCCTTCCCATCCCATCCCATCCCTTCCCATCCCTTCCCTTCCCTTCCCTTCCCTTCCCTTCCCTTCCCATCCCTTCCCTTCCCTTCCCTTCCCTTCCCTTCCCTTCCCTTCCCTTCCCTTCCCTTCCCTTCCCTTCTTATGTTCTTTTGGTTTTGTTTCAACAGACGTCACCGCAGCAGACAGTGAAGGTGGTGCTCACGGACGGAACGCCGGACAGCACGCCTGTTTTTATGGTACAAATCTACACTGCTGTATTTACCTAGTTGTATTTACCTAGTTGTATTTACCTAGTTGTATTTACCTAGTTGTATTTACCTAGTTGTATTTACCTAGTTGTATTTACCTAGTTGTATTTACCTAGTTGTAACATACAGGAAAAGAGTTATGCTCGTACTGTCCCGTCTCCAAATCTACTATTATCCAGCTTGCCTTTGAAGTCCTGAATACTTCTTGCATGAATCACTTTTGCATCAAGGTTGTTCCAGGCTTCTAGGCTTCTATACGGGAAGCTGTATTTTTTTATGTCCCTCTTGCATGTTGTCCTTTTCAATTTGTTCTCATAACCTCTTGTACTTCTATCGTTCCACACAAACAGATCTTCTCTGTCAATTTTTTTCCAGAATTGATGTGTGTGTGTGTGTGTGTGTGTGTGTGTGTGTGTGTGTGTGTGTGTGTGTGTGTGTGTGTGTGTGTGTGTTTACAGGATTGAGCCAAGCTTGTTATGTCCCTTGCATTAGTACTAAATTATCATTCTTATTCTCTTCTCTCAAACTTTTTAACATTTCTGTGGTTTCTCCGACTAATGATCAGATTAATATAGACTAATGATAATTATACCAGAAAAAATACTGCATTCGGCATGTTTTTGATTCCACGTAGGCAAGAATTATATGTGTTTTCATAGACTTGTGGCGCCATTATTCTTTTAATGGAATGAGTCCTTATTATCTTATGTTCTTATAGGCTGGATAAATTCATGGATGGGGATGAAAGGTGGATGTAGGTAGTGTTAAGTAACAAGAACTACCACGTGTAGGTCTCGCGGCCTCTTGTAGCTTCCTTATTTTCTTATGTTCTTATGTCTCACGGCCTCTTGTAGCTTCCTTATTTTCTTATGTTTTTATGTCTCACGGCCTCTTGTAGCTTCCTTATGTTCTTATGTTCTTATGTGTCGCGGCCTCTTGTAGCTTCCTTATGTTCTTATGTTCTTAGGTGTCGCGGCCTCTTGTAGCTTCCTTATGTTCTTATATTCTTATGTCTCACGGCCTCTTGTAGCTTCCTTATGTTCTTATATTCTTATGTGTCACGGCCTCTTGTAGCTTCCTTATGTTCTTATATTCTTATGTCTCACGGCCTCTTGTAGCTTCCTTATGTTCTTATATTCTTATGTGTCGCGGCCTCTTGTAGCTTCCTTATGTTCTTATATTCTTAGGTGTCACGGCCTCTTGCAGCTTCCTTATGTTCTTATATTCTTAGGTGTCGTGGCCTCTTGTAGCTTCCTTATTTTCTTATGTTCTTATGTCTCACGGCCTCTTGTAGCTTCCTTATGTTCTTATGTTCTTAGGTGTCGCGGCCTCTTGTAGCTTCCTTATTTTCTTATGTTCTTATGTCTCACGGCCTCTTGTAGCTTCCTTATGTTCTTATGTTCTTAGGTGTCGCGGCCTCTTGTAGCTTCCTTATGTTCTTATGTTCTTATGTCTCACGGCCTCTTGTAGCTTCCTTATGTTCTTATGTTTTTATGTCTCACGGCCTCTTGTAGCTTCCTTATGTTCTTATATTCTTAGGTGTCGCGGCCTCTTGTAGCTTCCTTATTTTCTTATGTTTTTATGTCTCACGGCCTCTTGTAGCTTCCTTATTTTCTTATGTAATTAGGTGTCGCGGCCTCTTGTAGCTTCCTTATGTTCTTATGTTCTTAGGTGTCGCGGCCTCTTGTAGCTTCCTTATGTTCTTATATTCTTAGGTGTCGCGGCCTCTTGTAGCTTCCTTATGTTCTTATGTTCTTATGTCTCACGGCCTCTTGTAGCTTCCTTATGTTCTTATTTCTTATTCTCACGGCCTCTGTAGCTCTTAGTTCTTATGTTCTTATGTCTCACGGCCTCTTGTAGCTTCCTTATGTTCTTATATTCTTATGTCTCACGGCCTCTTGTAGCTTCCTTATGTTCTTATATTCTTAGGTGTCACGGCCTCTTGTAGCTTCCTTATGTTCTTATGTTCTTATGTCTCACGGCCTCTTGTAGCTTCCTTATGTTCTTACGTTCATGAGTTCTTTTCTTTTGATACTTACAGCTGGGAGCCGAGAAGCAGTTCACCATTGAGCAGGACAAGCTTTGGCTGAACCTGACAGCTGGTGACGTGCAGCTGGTGCACCTGGGCTGGCACAGAGACAGGTGGGGTACAACCTTCTTCTTAGCCCTTCACGCCCAGATCTTTCCTTTCATACATAAAAGCGTCCGTTGTTAGCCATAAAATTACGAAGAGTAACTTGATATACCAAATTAGTTAGTGGACAAAGATCATCCTTCTATGCCTACTAAACAGTGTTGTTTTTCTCCTCCAGAATGAATCAGTTCAACCTGAGTCTACACCTCCTAGAGAGTGCCTTGAACCTGAATGGCCAGTACAGTGTTATGGACGACAGCACGGCCTCGGGTGTCATCTGGGCGGAGGTCGTGCTGCCGTCGGGTGAATCCATCGCCTCCAACTTTACCCTCAGCTATGGCCAGATGGAGAAGGAACACCTATTAGTGGTAAATATATGAGAGACTTGTTATTAGTGGTTGTCATGGGCAGACTTGTTATTAGTGGTTGTCATGGGCAGACTTGTTATTAGTGGTTGTCATGGGCAGACTTGTTATTAGTGGTTGTCATGGGCAGACTTGTTATTAGTGGTTGTCATGGGCAGACTTGTTATTAGTGGTTGTCATGGGCAGACTTGTATTAGTGTTGGAGTTGTTTGGTCATGGCAGACTTGTTATTAGTGGTTGTCATGGGCAGACTTGTTATTAGTGGTTGTCATGGGCAGACTTGTTATTAGTGGTTGTCATGGGCAGACTTGTTATTAGTGGTTGTCATGGGCAGACTTGTTATTAGTGGTTGTCATGGGCAGACTTGTTATTAGTGGTTGTCATGGGCAGACTTGTTATTAGTGGTTGTCAT
Organism: Chionoecetes opilio; assembly: GCA_016584305.1. Taxonomy (NCBI): domain Eukaryota; kingdom Metazoa; phylum Arthropoda; class Malacostraca; order Decapoda; family Majidae; genus Chionoecetes; species Chionoecetes opilio. The sequence goes on along the minus strand of JACEEZ010011991.1, from coordinate 147,384 downwards.
GGGCAGACTTGTTATTAGTGGTTGTCATGGGCAGACTTGTTATTAGTGGTTGTCATGGGCAGACTTGTTATTAGTGGTTTTGTCATGGGCAGACTTGTTATTAGTGGTTGTCATGGGCAGACTTGTTATTAGTGGTTGTCATGGGCAGACTTGTTATTAGTGGTTGTCATGGGCAGACTTGTTATTAGTGGTTGTCATGGGCAGACTTGTTATTAGTGGTTGTCATGGGCAGACTTGTTATTAGTGGTTGTCATGGGCAGACTTGTTATTAGTTTTGTCATGGGCAGACTTGTTATTAGTGGTTGTCATGGGCAGACTTGTTATTAGTGGTTGTCATGGGCAGACTTGTTATTAGTGGTTGTCATGGGCAGACTTGTTATTAGTGGTTGTCATGGGCAGACTTGTTATTAGTGGTTGTCATGGGCAGACTTGTTATTAGTGGTTGTCATGGGCAGACTTGTTATTAGTGGTTGTCATGGGCAGACTTGTTATTAGTGGTTGTCATGGGCAGACTTGTTATTAGTGGTTGTCATGGGCAGACTTGTTATTAGTGGTTGTCATGGGCAGACTTGTTATTAGTGGTTGTCATGGGCAGACTTGTTATTAGTGGTTGTGTCATGGGCAGACTTGTTATTAGTGGTTGTCATGGGCAGACTTGTTATTAGTGGTTGTCATGGGCAGACTTGTTATTAGTGGTTGTCATGGGCAGACTTGTTATTAGTGGTTGTCATGGGCAGACTTGTTATTAGTGGTTGTCATGGGCAGACTTGTTATTAGTGGTTGTCATGGGCAGACTTGTTATTAGTGGTTGTCATGGGCAGACTTGTTATTAGTGGTTGTCATGGGCAGACTTGTTATTAGTGGTTGTCATGGGCAGACTTGTTATTAGTGGTTGTCATGGGCAGACTTGTTATTAGTGGTTGTCATGGGCAGACTTGTTATTAGTGGTTGTCATGGGCAGACTTGTTATTAGTGGTTGTCATGGGCAGACTTGTTATTAGTGGTTGTCATGGGCAGACTTGTTATTAGTGGTTGTCATGGGCAGACTTGTTATTAGTGGTTGTCACGGGCAGACTTGTTATTAGTGGTTGTCATGGGCAGACTTGTTATTAGTGGTTGTCACGGGCAGACTTGTTATTAGTGGTTGTCATGAGCAGACTTGTTATTAGTGGTTGTCACGGGCAGACTTGTTATTAGTGGTTGTCATGAGCAGACTTGTTATTAGTGGTTGTCATGGGCAGACTTGTTATTAGTGGTTGTCATGGGCAGACTTGTTATTAGTGGTTGTCATGGGCAGACTTGTTATTAGTGGTTGTCATGGGCAGACTTGTTATTAGTGGTTGTCATGGGCAGACTTGTTATTAGTGGTTGTCATGGGCAGACTTGTTATTAGTGGTTGTCATGGGCAGACTTGTTATTAGTGGTTGTCATGGGCAGACTTGTTATTAGTGGTTGTCACGGGCAGACTTGTTATTAGTGGTTGTCATGGGCAGACTTGTTATTAGTGGTTGTCACGGGCAGACTTGTTATTAGTGGTTGTCATGCACTTGTATTATGGTCATGGCAGACTTGTTATTAGTGGTTGTCATGGGCAGACTTGTTATTAGTGGTTGTCATGGCAGACTTGTTATTAGTGGTTGTCATGGGCAGACTTGTTATTAGTGGTTGTCATGGGCAGACTTGTTATTAGTGGTTGTCATGGGCAGACTTGTTATTAGTGGTTGTCATGGGCAGACTTGTTATTAGTGGTTGTCATGGGCAGACTTGTTATTAGTGGTTGTCATGGGCAGACTTGTTATTAGTGGTTGTCATGGGCAGACTTGTTATTAGTGGTTGTCATGGGCAGACTTGTTATTAGTGGTTGTCATGGGCAGACTTGTTATTAGTGGTTGTCATGGGCAGACTTGTTATTAGTGGTTGTCATGGGCAGACTTGTTATTAGTGGTTGTCATGGGCAGACTTGTTATTAGTGGTTGTCATGGGCAGACTTGTTATTAGTGGTTGTCATGGGCAGACTTGTTATTAGTGGTTGTCATGGGCAGACTTGTTATTAGTGGTTGTCATGGGCAGACTTGTTATTAGTGGTTGTCATGGGCAGACTTGTTATTAGTGGTTGTCAGGGCAGACTTGTTATTAGTGGTTGTCATGGCAGACTTGTTATTAGTGGTTGTCATGGGCAGACTTGTTATTAGTGGTTGTCATGGGCAGACTTGTTATTAGTGGTTGTCATGGGCAGACTTGTTATTAGTGGTTGTCATGGGCAGACTTGTTATTAGTGGTTGTCATGGGCAGACTTGTTATTAGTGGTTGTCATGGGCAGACTTGTTATTAGTGGTTGTCATGGGCAGACTTGTTATTAGTGGTTGTCATGGGCAGACTTGTTATTAGTGGTTGTCATGGGCAGACTTGTTATTAGTGGCTGTCATGGGCAGACTTGTTATGGGTAGGAACAGATGATAGGTTTCAGGGCAAGCGTAGATTTAAGAGAATCATGGGAAACTGGTTAAATAGGGTGTCAGGAATTGATTATGGTGTCAGGAGACTGTTAGTTAGTGCGGAGTCATTAGGGAGCTTTAAAAGGAGGCTGGATAATTTCATGGATGGGGATGAAAGGTGGATGTAGGTAGTAACAGGAACTACCACGTGTAGGTCTCGCGGCCTCTTGTAGCTTCCTTATTTTCTTATGTTCTTATGTTCTTATTCATGATGAGAGATGCAGTTCACATATCCTTCTTTCTGTTTAACCCCTTCACGCCCAGATCTTTCCTTTACTATATAAAATGGTCTGTTGTTAGCTATAAAATTACGAAAAGTAACTGAATATACCAAATTAGTTAGTGGACAAGGATACTAAACAGGTCATAGCTATAAACTATTGTGTATATTCACTAAAAATTGTACCCAAACTACAATGGAAATTACGTTCTGGGTCTCAAGGGGTAACGTCAGTTTTTCCTATATTTTTATGAGGTTAGACGGCCGATGATGCGCTTCCAACTATCTCTCTCTCCTAGTTTGCTGTTGATGCAGTTGACTTATCCATGAATACTTAAGCTTGTGTTTGTCATTTACTTCTGTGCATCTCATCTGGATTAAGAATTTAAGTACAGCTAAGTATTAATTATCCGACCTTGAGGGGACTGCAGGTAGGTCGGATAATTGGAATAGTCGGATGTTCGGATATCACAGTAACCATAAACGTAAGGACAAAATGGTATAGAACATAAAAGATGCAGCTCTTGAAGGCCGATCCAGTGGTTGACGCGAAAGTAAAATTCATGCATAAATAAAGCCACAAATCAATCTTTTCTATAAACTAAAATAAAACTAAGTAAAATAAATGGCCAAAACAAGACACAATGTGGTGGTGAAAAAGTCGGTTGTTTGGACAAGTCGGATGTTTGGAGGTCGGATGTTGGGAATTTGGCTGTATTGGCAAGGAAGAGTAGCTACCTAACACTGTAGTCTCCATTGCAATAATGTCCTCAGGGAAATTTTACAGGCGCATATTACGAATTTTAGCATCACTACAGACTTTATGTGCCACTGAAGACATGTACATAATATAAACTACTGTGCATGCCTCTTATAGTGTCACATACAAGTCTGTAGTGATGCTAAAATTCATAATATATGGTGCCTGGCGACATTAGTGCAGTGGCGACTGTAGTGTTATTGACGGTAGGGAAGATCTGAGAGAGTGGTGGATGACGGGAGAGTAGAGAGAGAGCCTCATGGTGTAAATATATCTTTTCAGGTCTCTGCAAGCCATGAGGATGGTACCATTGATGGCCGTCTGCTCGTGAACTCTGGTGGTGGCTTTGCAGGAGAGAAATCTGGCGTCAACTTTACCCTCACGACTCCCCATCCTGGCTTGCAGAAGCTTGGGTTTGCCTTCCACAAGACTGATGATGCCGATGGTCACTACTCGGCAATGGTTGAGTTTGACGAATTTAAGGTACTAGTGGGATGACGCTTTCGTTGAGTCAGTGCGGAGTCAATAGGGAGCTTTAAAAGGAGGCTGGATAATTTCATGGATGGGGATGAAAGGTGGATGTAGGTAGTGTTAAGTAACAGGAACTATCACGTGTAGGTCTCACGGCCTCTTGTAGCTTCCTTATTTTCTAATGTTCTTATGTTACCAGGGATATAATAACCATCAGCATCAAATTTGACTTTCTTAACCCCTTCACGCCCAGATCTTTCCTTTGCTATCAAAAATTGTATGTTGTCGAGCCATAAAATTACGAAAAGTAACTAAATATACCAAATTAGCAAATGGACAAGGGTACTAAACAGGTCATATTTATAAAACATTGCTTATATGCACTAAAAATTGTCTAATAGTGGCTAAATTACAATGGAAATTACGTTCTGGGTCTCAAGGGGTTAAGAGTGAGTCAATTAATTCCGAAGTGTTTACTACAAAGAAGAAACGTGTCTTTTCAGATTGACGGTGAGGCTCAGTTACTTGATCCCTCCAACCTGCTGTTTAAGCTAGAGTACGAAGGTGGGGACGAGTGTGCCTCTCACCTCCACCTACAGAACACCCACAGCGACCACCAGTACTTAAGTATAGCCAGACTAGCTCTCACTCAAGCCAGCAAGCCGTGGGAGGTGATCCTTAACACCTCGCTTGACCACTCCTACGACCAACACTTTATGGATGCCAGACTCAGTGTGGAGGCCCCTGTCATGCCCCACCCCTTCCACCTCCATGGCTTGTATAATATCACACAGGACGAGGTGGAGCTTGAGGTGGACGCGGGACTCGAGAAGAACATATCTGTGTTGTATCACGGCAAGAAGGAAGTATCTTGGAAGAGACATCTGCTGAGTGGTCTGGCCAAGATTGAGGCATCGTGGATAGAGCCAATGTCTGTCAATATTACCTATGACAATACTGTGGGTGGTATTAATATGAATGTGGACGTGCAGTCTGAAGATTTCTTAACTTCCTGGAGTGCAGAGTTCAGCTGCCAATATGCCTCCGCTGAAAACATCACGGCTAATTTCTTCCTCACCCACAATGAACTCACAGCCACAATGGAACTCACGCACAACCAGTTTGAGAACAAGTGGAAGCAGGAGCTGGATGGATCGGTCAACACCTTCACTGTCAAATACAATACAGACCTACAGTGGAATGAGTATCTAGTCCCTACTAAGGCTATAGGAAGCTTAACACTACTTAACCTCTTCGACCACAGCCTGGACCTGTCTCTGTCCCACGTAGAGGAGGATTCAGCGTACACCACACAGGTTCACGGCACGCTTGACGACTACAACATCGGCCTGGAGCACAAGGTGGCGCCCCGGGAAGGTCAGGAGGGCTGGGAGGACTTCTTGGAGGTCAATCTGAAGAGCATCGGGTCAAACACGGGTGGCGTCGGCCTCACTGCAAACACTCAGTGGGATTGGCCGGCTGTAAACTCTTCCCTGACCTTTGAATCTCCATGGACGGAAAGTTTCAGTGCAGATTTTGTCATGCAAGAAATGAACTCGTCGTTAAGCATCATGTTGGAATCTTTGTATGATGGCGATCCTCTGTTGTCGGTGCATGTTGTGAGTGCACGCTGGCCTTCCTGGGAGCACTCGGACTTAAAATTCCAGGCTAAATATGCATCCCTTGAGGATTTTGAGCTGAAATTGCAACATGATTTCCTTTCCGGAGGTCTTGTGTATGGCGAGGTGACGTACGGATCGAACGTTCACCTGCAGCTCGGAAGTCGCCTGAGGACAAAGGACGATTGGTATACGAGAGAATTTCAGTCGTATGCCTTCAACGCCACTGCAAGTATTACGGAATTTAATATCGACATGAAAAGTACGGTGACAGTGGATGCTATCTATGATAGCGTGATGGAGTTGCAATGGAATGACATCTCTCTCTCTGTGAACTCCTCTGTACTGAATGGGAATGTGTTTGAAGCTGAATACAAAGATGCCTCAACAAGCTACCAGTCCGCCCTGAAGTACGAGCTTGGCTTTAAGACGCAGCTCACTACCGACTTCACTTTCATGCAAAAAAAAGAAAGTTTAGTCCTTTTCCAAACGGTGGTTGAATCTGTCTATCCAAAGCTCCGTGCCATGTCCACATTGCAACTCTTCGCAGACAAGCCCGATGAAAGTCACGGGAAACTAGACGTCACTGCAGACCTTTCCAAACTGCACAGATATTCCTTGCAGGGCAGCGTGGAATTGAAGTCGAATATACTGACCTCTAACGACTACGGAGGGAATTTAGATGTTGACGTTGACTTTGACAATGACCTCAACTGGAAGGGACTGGTCGAGGCCGCGGCGTTTGGTGGCGACTGGGATGTGAGAAGCGGTGTGAACGCATCCATGGAAGTACGGGAGTCCTTGTCGGAGCTTGAATTAGGAACAAAACTTCATTGTCTGTACGCCAACGAAACATTTATATTGAATGACTTGAGTGTGCATCTGAGTGCCGGTAATAATGGTGCCTATGAGGTGGGGGTGGTGCTACTGGTGCCTGATCCCCTGGGCTCCCGGTGGTCCCTGGCACTCATCTATAACCATCGCTCGGGCACCCTGAAGGGATTCCTCGTGCCTGGGAAGGGAATCCTGGCCCCGGGGGACACCACGAAGTACGTCCTCTCCGTCGGCCTCACCAGCAAGGCACTGACGGTCGACGCCCATCAATTACAGGACGATGACTCCAAGTGGCAGATACTGAAAGGCAACATTAACTTCATAGTCAAGAGAGCCAAGATGCTTTTTATTATGAACATGAAATCCGACATTGCTCTCATTGCTAAAGTGAGCGCCAAAGTGATAGCGCAGCTGAAGCGAGATCTGGCCGTCACTGCCAAGCTGAAAGTCAACGATGAACAGTTCCACGTCAACCTGCGACTGCGGACGGTGCAGCCCCGCCGGTCCTTCCGAGTGGACGTGAAGGTGGACAACAGTATACTGGTAGTGTTTGAGTCCGAGATTGCCGTGGAGTTTAGCTACGGTCCGCGCGGCTTTATTTATAATGTGAAGATTGGCTTGAATGAGAATGCTAACTGGATCGAAGGAAATGTTAAACTTAGTCTCTCGGAATCGTACCTGAAGCTCAGAACGCCGCTCTCATTCCTGGATTCCTTCAATGTAACGGTGAAAACTCAAATCGGTGAAAGTTACGCCTTTGAAATCGTTATGGAAGCGCCTCAGTTCTGCTGGAACATGACGAGCGACCTGGACAGAACTTTCCTGCGTGGATCACTGAACATGAACTTGGACTTGCCGTGTGGTGAGGAATCATTCTTTGACTTCAAGTTGCAGTATAACGTTAAAGCAAATCCAGTTGGGCTTTTGCTTGAATTAAACTCAATAAATCATTCTACACCCCTTTTTAAGTTAAACGCCACTGGCACCTTAACATTGGAGGCCAATGACCTTCGTATTGAGACAGAGGTGTACCCCCAGCAAGCCTTGGGTGTGCTATTGACCTCTGACCTGACTGACCAATACGCCCTGAAGCTGCATGCATATCACCCGCCATCCAATGAGACGTACTTCACATTGGAGCTCCTGTGGGATGATTCCAAGGCAGAGCTGACGTTAGACTTACCACTACTAGCACAGTCCTTCGTCATCAAGGCTAACTTCGACATAGAAGAGATGCCGCTAAAATTCAACGGCAGCATCACCAGCTCGCTATTTAATTATGAACTGAGTGCTAACATAGGCGGTGAGGTCTCCCTTGGGAACGAAGAAGCTGAGGCTGAGCTGAGTATCACCACGAATACAATATTTACTCACCTCAACATATCAGGAACCTACAGTTTCTATGAAGAGCTCAAAGACTTAAGCTTCAAGATTTTGACACCGAGTGGGGATGCCAAGGGAGATCTAAGTGTCCTGCAAGACAAGGGAATCCTGACTGTCAAATCTGACCTCACCTCCAGTCTCCACACCTTCCATAAGTACCATTTAGAAGTGAGTCACACAGATGAGGATGGCATAGAGAACTTGAAGGCCATGATAACACAAGACGACATCGAATACCAAGTAATCGGCATCAGGAGAACCACCGACGCGGGCGCCCAGGGAAGCATGAATATTACCCTGCCTTTCAAGGGTTACGAATTGTTCAGCCTAAGTTATGTCCAGCCTAATGAAACCTCAGGTGGCATGTACCAAGGTAAGTTAAGTATGGTGGTGTATGAGGAAACCTATGTGGCTGAAGCTAAGTATGATGCTGATAACTCGACGTATCAGTTGCTCCTCAATGGGACGTCTTCGGGGGAGGATTACATGAGTGCCTTCAGATACAGTGCACCTCCAAGCGGTCATCAGATGGAAGCAGTGTTATATGTGCCTGAGATGGACGGAGAGGCTATCAGTATTGTCTTAGAATACACCCACGATGGAACAGTCTCAGCCATGTTTCACAGCCCTCACGGTCAGCTCGGGGCAGAAGGATCGTTGCTCTTGACAGATGATACCATAGCCATCTCTGCAACTGTTCACCTGTCACTGTTACAACTGGGAGAGATTAATCTAGACATGACGATACCTTTGCATGTCGCTGAACCAGGTGTAGTGAAGCTGTTATGGATATTCCCGGACTGGAAAACTGAAATGTGGCTGAACACCGGACCACATCTTCAGACTGGACGTGTGGGCCTTATGATAAATCAAGACGGTAACATTACAACGTACAGTCTAGCTTATGATTTCAAGGATGCTCTTAGACTAGAAGGACAGTTTGGGGACTTGAAGGTAGAGACAACATGGGTCTTTAAGGGAACAACAACGCCAGTGTCAGCCGGAAACTTTGAAGTCCGATCTAACATTCCTGGCGGCGAGATGATTGACGGGTCCTGGGAAGTGGGTTACCGGAACTGGCAGTACTACGCTCAGGCCACCCTGGACGTGAAGCAGCAGGAGGTGTTATCCTTCAGCATGACTCTGGACACCATGAGTGATGGCGCCTCCTATCCATGGCAGAATGTGAAGCTCAACATGCTACTGGCGTCTCCCTTAACCTCGCCGCACCACCTGCACGCCACGTACCAGCTGCGCGACCCAAAACTGCTGCTCTACTACCAACACGGCCTGGACAGCTTCAAAATACAGCTGAATTCTGATTTCAGGAGGAATGCCGCCACGTTAACGCTGACTGGCAATATCCCCGTGGAAGGCATTTCAACCTTTGATGTGAGTGTGGCATACAACTTTTTGGATTCGTACGGTGCAACTGTTGTGGTAAAGGTGGAAGACACTACTCTGGAACACAAGTTTGACCTTTCTTCTGACTGGCGGGTTGGCTCCGTGCAGATGCTCTTCACTTCCCCCTTCGTGAGGTCCGGGAGTGCTCAGTTAGGCTGGTCACTGGTTCCAGACTCACTCAACCTGAAGGGTTTCTTGAATCTAGGAGAACACTCAGGAAAGCTGAAGATGTCTTTAGAGACCACAATATCTTCTGCTGATTTTGACTGTCATATAACAACTTCCTTGAAAGAATTGTCACAGTTCATAGTAAACCTCTCCTACCAAGTGCCGGGGAACAACAACTATGACGTGTCTCTCGCTGCCAGAATGAACAACAACGGCCTCGTCATGAAGTCTTCGCTCGACACTAAGGGTGAAAAGCTGCTGCTGAAATTCCAGGGCATGTTTGAGGTGCTTGGGATGCGAGGCTCCCTGGAGGCTCACGTCGGGCCCAGCGGCGACGGACATGCCGTGTCACTCGTTGCAAAGCTGCCGGGCTACAAAAAGCTGTACACAGATTTATACTTTGACGTGTACAAGTTAAAACTGAACAGCATGTACGACACCAATGAAGTGCTCGCCGTGAGTGTGGACAACCGTCAAACAAAGGTACATTTATACTGGACGAAATATTACTCCATGAACATAACAACGCAGCTCTTGCAGAAAGGCAGAAAACATTTGTTGCTGATCAGGTTCAGTGGGTTTGGCGTCGAGCCGATCGAGCTGCAGGCCAGTTTTTCCCAGCGGCAGAATCACGTCTTGAAGCTGAGTCTCACGTCCTCCCTGCTGCCGCCCTCCACCCTGCAGGTCATATACTCCGGCAACAAAGTGCACGCTCAAGCCAAAGTGGGAGACGACACCTACAGCATGTCCGGAAGAGCCAACTTCAGAAGACTTCAGTCCAGCTTTGACGTCCGTTTTGAGTCTTCAAGTGATGCTGACAACCCGATAGTCATGCAGGCCGAGTATGACCTCACGGACTTCTTCATGGGGAGGATGAAGGCTGCTAAAACACTTGCCCAGGTTACTCTTAAGTGGGAAGATGATTTCCAAGTGAATGTGACGGGCCTGCGGAACAATAACAAGGCCAAGATTGATCTCAAGGCAGAGACGCCACTCAAAAGTCTGCCTCAACTCCATCTGGGTTTCCACGGTGAGTTCTTCATTGAGGATCTCGTCGGCTTCAATTGCACGGCCTTTATGGAGTGGTCGGAGAGGCTTGAGGTGACCGCCATCGCCAAGCTGCAGCAAGCCAATGTCAATGTGGAATGTACACTCATGTCCTCCTTCCCGTCCCTCAAGAAAGTGGCGGCTACAGTGAGGCTGGAACCGGGCCAGCTAGAGTTGTCCGCCCAGCATAATGATGACACGTGGAAAGCAGTTTGGGATTATCAGTTCAGCCCATTATCAATAAATTGCTTAATTGAGACCCCTATTGTGAACTTTGAAATGTTATCACTCACCCTTTCTGCAAAGTTAGATAATGAAAAGGTTGGAGCTGAGTTTGAGCTGATGTGGTCGGAAGAACAGAAGATTGCTGTACAAATTGAGGTTGAGAAATGGCAAGCTGAAGTGAGTTTCCAGACTCCTTGGGTTCCCTTCACAGCTGGCTTGTTCACCACCTCTCTGAAGACTGAGGGTGAACAGCTGACATTATCCAGCGCCGTGCAGCTGGACAAACACGAGGCAGAAGTATCTCTTGTTCTTCTGGGGACAAATGTGAAACTCTTGACCAGCTACAGCGTAGACTCCCTCACTGTCGGCCATGCCAAGATTGAATATTCCCAAAGAGACGATAGCATGAGACTTTCACTGGAACTACAGACTCCATTTAGAAACCTAGAATCACTCAAGGCATCACTGCAGTTTGGGAACAACAAAATTTCTCTGAAGTTTAAAATCAATGAAGTGATGAATGTCATTGAGGGGATGTACTCTGGTGACGGGGCAGAGTTCCGCGCTGACATTCCCCTGCTCAGCGACTTTGGCTGGGCACTGAAGTCCGAGAACGCATGGCAGAAAGTAGAGACGAGTGTTACTATTATGATCGCCGGCAAGTCTGAGCCACTCGTTGTCTCCTTGAAGTACGACGTAGAGCCTGACGCGAACACCTTCAGATCCACGTTGGAGGTGGTTCATGACGAAGAGTTAATAACTGCCGAGGTGAAATACGATCAGGGATTCTCCTTCGTAGCAAAGATTTTTGACGTCAACCTCGATCTCAAAGTGTCTGTCCCGGGCAAAGAGACCAGTGCAAGGTTTGAGTTAGAAGCCCCAGAATTAGGCTTGGAGTCTGTGGTGGTGAGCTTGAGTGTTACGTATGAAGACAGGTCGCCGTTCCGCCTTGACACCACGCTTATGACCTCCGTGAAGCAGGTCGGGGAGGCGCCACACACGTACAAGACACAGGCAACCGTAGAGTCAGGCACTATAAATACACTGGTCAATATGAAATTTGAAGGTGAACGTTTACCAACATATATTATGTTATTAAAAATTCTACATACTGCTATTGGATTCGATTTCCGGGTGACCCAAAACGGAGAAGAGTTTGTAGCCATGGAGTACGCGTCCGGGACCCGTCGCGACCTGTTCCTGCCTCAGAAGCTTGTGTTCCGCGCCCCGGCCCTGGAAGCTGATGGCCGGGTGTTGCTGGCGCCGACCTCCCTCACCGCCTCCTTGACCCTCCCCCGCGTCCCCGAACATTCCCTCGTCGTAACCTGGCCGGAGGAATTTGACCTTGAGGACATCCGGGTCACGGCAGAGCTGACCTACACAGTGGATGAGTACATAGCAGAGGAAGTCTTCAGATTCACCTTCAGATTCTCCCTTCTTGATAACTACAATGGAAAGATGGCATTTAGTGCGGCATTTGGGGATCAAGACATACTTTTTAAAGGAGAATATAAGTTTGATGAATCACAGAAAACTTTCAAAACAATACTCCAGTTGACTTCCAATTGGGTGAGCAACTTTTCTGTGAAGGCCAATGCTCAGTGGAGGAGAGACGTGCACGTGACTGTCAGTGCGGAGGCTTTGGAGGACCAACATTCCCTTGAGCTTCATGTCGACACCACAAGCGCTGCTATAGAACTGGTGCTAAAGTCTCCACTCCTCCCTGCACATGAAATCATCTTTACCGGAGAGATCAGCTATCCTTTCGACTTGCCTAACATGACTCTGATGGGCAAACTTCAAGCCGACGACCAAGAGGTTGAACTCGAGGCAAGTTGGGAGAGTGATCCGGACGACAACGTGGACTCGCGCGCCATGCTCAGATTCAACAACCAAGACATATTTACCCTGTCGCTGAAAGTCTTTGAGGATCCTTCCAGAACTGATTTTGACTTTTCAATGGATCTTTTATTAGACGAATGGGAAAACAGTGTTCATTTGCGCTATTATGATGCTGAGTGGGGAAGATACTTGTCTGGGTTCCTGAGTTCCCACATGCTCTCTGAGAAACTTTCCGTCACAGTGGTCAACACACACCAGCTAAGTGGTCAGCAAAGCCTGGACATCAGGGTACCAAACTTTAGGTTCTATATAGAGAGTGACATCAAGAATAAAATGGCTTTACTGAAGACAAAATTGGGCTATGATGAATTTTCCCTATTTGCATCGGGAAGCTTTTTTGATGTGAGTGAGCCCCGGATTGGCTTTAGACTCAAGAGCACCTTTGTCTCCTGTGAGGTGATCTCTTTCTACGCCCTGTGGTCAGTCCCGGAGAGGCGAGTGTCGTCGGCAGCGGCAGAATACATTGCGCACGGGGAAGCAATTAAGGTTAGTGCCGGCCTTCAACCCGATGGATTATTTGGCTACAGCGCCGATGTTGTGGTGAAGACTTCCTACGAGGGCTACGAGAGGTTCTCGCTGTTCACTCCCCGGCATAAGAGTGGCAGCCACACCAAGGCTCTGCTGGAGTATCCCGGAAGGAAAGTCGGAGTTGATGTGAATTTGAATTTCCAAAGTATGTCTGACAGTGACTTCACCATCAGTTTTTATCTACCTTATGAAGAATTTGAAATTGTCTCGCTGAAGTATGTGTTTCATGTCAAGCAAGACATTGAGGCCAGAATAGGTAAGATTGGCTTCACTCTGTCATCAGAAGCAGAAGCTCTGACCAGTGGAGCGCAGGTAGCGACGGTCATTCGCTGGAATGACTACACGGCGAGATCCCTTTTCCACCTGACATACATCGGACACAAGCGAGTCACCGTCAAATACAACCTTGTGACTGAACCAAAGGAACGAACTGAGCGTCATTCATTACAAGCAAAATTCTTTTATGAAGTGACAGAGAGAGTATTCTTTGTGGCAAGAGACACCCAGGAGGAGTGGCTGAAGGTGCACCTGGCCTGGGGCACCGACAAGGTCCTCACCCTGGTCACTCCCAAGTTCTTACCGGGCTATCTTCACCTCAACCTGGAGTGTGCGGCTTTGAGGGATGACTATCGCTTTGAGCTCGGCCTCCCCGCGGCTGATGCTGACGTTGATGCAGAGGCCTTCAGTGTGTACGGACTACAAGCACACAAGCAGGAGTTGGCCGGGGGTCACCACCTCTCTCTGCTGGGTCACGCCGGCCAATATCGGGTCAACATTGCAGGCACGCTGTCCGTAAATCCACACCACTTCAACAACAGCCTGGTGTTTGCTCTGAATAAGAACCAGCTGGGTTACAAAACACTGTTGCTCAGTGACCCGGGTCTCCTCAGCCGGCGGTACAGCAGTGACGTGCAGCTGCTGCTTCACAACACCACGCTGCACCACCACACCCTGGCCACAGCCACCATCACGTCCATGGACCTGACCTCAAACTTCACATGGAACAAAAAAGATGAGCAGATGCCACCCATAACATTGACTATGAACTATGACGATAAAGGCTTCCTTGGAAATGGCAAGAAATATCTGAGTGCCGTGTTGAGTCACCCGGACATCCAGGCCATCAGCTTGGTGGCCAACAGCACTAGGTGGCCAGACTCTTCCCTGCAGGGCTGGGCAGAACTTGTGGACGGCAACTCTCCTGAGAGTGTTGTGGTGGCCGGGGTGAAGGTTGAGCCGGCCCGGCGTGATGGGAGGCAGAGTGTGAGCCTGAGCCTCTCCCAGCCACTCTCCAACTTGAGCCTGCTTGTGGACACCCAGCTGAGGCGGGAGCCTACCCCTGAGGCTGTGTGTAGCCTCCAGTACTACAGCCTGGCCTCACAAGCCTGGCAGCGGCTCAACCTGTCGGCCTCGCTGGAGAGCGAGGGCAGCGGGCGGGCCGTGACCGTGACCGTGGCGGGCCCCCGGGAGGCCTGGGGCCGCACGTGGCGGGGGGCCCTGGACAGCCGGCCAGAGGAGGCGGCCCTCAGCCTGGAGGGCCAGTGTGTGCCGCCGGGCAACGCCTGGAAGCTGGCCGCTGTGCTCAAGAGACACGTGCCACAGCTGCTGGTGTACAGCAGTGTGGCCAAGGAGGGCCAGGTGTATGAAGAGGCCAGAGTGAGGCTGGGCCTGCACAGTCCCGTGGAGGCCGGGGCCACCCTGGACCACACCACCTTTGGGCAATGGCACAGAGACGCGGCACTCGGCGTCACGCTCACCTCGCCGCACGTCCTCCAGGCTTACCTACACTTTGATCCCTCGCTGGACTACCAAGACTACCAAGACTGGGGTCGCATGTTTTCCCCGGCCGTGGAAGTCCTGGCTGCGTGGCAGAGGGATGTGGTGGCCGCCGCGCAGAGTGTCCAGCAGTGGGCAGCAACCGAAGGTCCCGCCGCACTGAAGGCCTTGGTGAATAATGACACCCTGCAAGCAGTGTGGCAAAGAGAAGCAGGCAACTGGGATTATTTCTTGAAGGACGTGGAAGATACTCATCAAGGCATTGCTGAAGACGTCATCACTCTATGGGAGAATGTTCTGGTACCAGTTTATGAAGCAGTGAGAGACTACAGCATCAGAATGTAAGTACTCATTGTAGCTTCTCTACTTCTCTTCTGAACTACCACGTGTAGGTCTCCCAGCCTCTTGTAGCTTCCTTATTTTCTTATGTATGTTCTTATGTTCTTATAACCAGGTATGAAGAAGCAAAGAGTTACTTGGCTTATGTTTCTATGTTCTTATGTTCTTATGTTCTTATAACCAGGTATGAAGAAGCAAAGAGTTACTTGGCTGCTTTGAAAGACTCTATCCAGCAGTGGGTAGAAGCAGCCTTGCAATGGGGCCTTGATGGGTGGGCCTCCCTGCTGGCTGTGTCCTCCCACCTGGACGCTGCCGTGAGGGACAGAGTGGCGGGGTGGTGGGACACGGCGGGCCAAGGGGCAGCAGACTCCCTCACAAGCCTCCTCCACTGGCTCACAGGGTAATAATAATAATAATAATAATAATAATAATAATAATAATAATAATAATAATAATAATAGTAATAATACAGTAAAACCTCTCGTATTCGGACAATCATTATTCGGACTTTGACATTATTCGGACCTTCTCCGTTTTTTTTTTTTTTTTTTTTTTTTTTTTTTCAAGGGGTCGAAATTTTCTAGCTATACATTACACCTATAATTTTTTTTTTTTTTTTTTTTTTTTTTTTTTTAGGGGTCGAAATTTCTTAGCTATACATTATATACACCTAGATTTTTTGTTTTTGTTTTTTGTTTTTTTACCCCATATACAATCTCCCCATTATTCGGATCCTTGCATTACTCGGACCACTCCTTGGCCCAATTAGTCCCAATATGAGAGGTTTTACTGTAATTTCATTCTCACCCGAAGGCATACAAGAAAAACAACACCATAATCTATAGACGAAGGAATGCACTTCAGTTAGTGATGTAATGCCAGGGGCCTGCTGGTCTGCCCTGCCTTCAATAGTTGTATACAGTTTAACCCCTTTTTAGGATGATAATATGATGTTGATAATACTATATATGGTGTTTTGATGGTGTAATGGTGTTGTAATGATAATAATAATAATAATAATTTTTTTCACATACGGCATACAGTAAAAAATATAAAAAAACCTATTATACAAGCCGGAATAAATGAACTGAAGCATTAAAGCAAAAAAAATGGTCTGATTTACGTAATAAGAATAAGAATACCATTTACTTTAACCCCTTGAGGCCCAGAACGTAATTTCCATTGTAATTTGGGTACCCTAAGACGATTTTAAGTGACTATAAGCAATATTTTATAGCTATGACCTGTTTAGTATCCTTGTCCACTAACTCATTTGGTATATTCAGTGACTTATCGTAATTTTATGGCTAACAACAGACAATTTTTTTTAGCGAAGGAAAGATCTGGGCGTGAAGGGGTTGATACTTACTTACTTACTTAATAATACAATTAATACAGTTTTATACAGCTATTTTATATATATATTTGTAGGTGGCCAGTCCTTTGTGATGTAAAAATAATAATAATAATAATTGAAGGTTAGGATAATGCTGCTAAGTCTACAGTGGGGTGTGTTTATGAAAGCCTCAGTCTGTCCTCAGGGTAGCACAAGAAGTAACGGATTCAAGCTGGAAAAGCGTAGATATAAAAAGGAAATAGGGAAAAATAGGTTCACAAATAGGGTGGTCAATGATTGGAATGGACTCGGTAGACAGGTAGTTAGTGCGGAGTCTGTCATTCATGTGTCAGTCTGTCATTCTTAGTTTTTTTCAGGTTGGGTGAAGCTTTTAACAACCAGGTGATGGTGGTCTTGGAGGCGACAGCAGGCTACTTCAGCACACTCAAGGAGACAGTGGTGGACTATTTTAGCAGCACCTTCCAAGTCCTCCAGCCATACTTTGAAGGACTTCCGCAGGCATTCGAGAGGTACAGTGACGCTTTTCGGGTGGCCGGAAATTTCTCGGGTAATGCAAAATGAATGGGTAATTTCTTGGGTAATGCAAAATGAATGGGTAATTTCTTGGGTAATGCAAAATGAATGGGTAATTTCTTGGGTAATGCAAAATGAATGGGTAATTTCTTGGGTAATGCAAAATGAATGGGTAATTTCTTGGGTAATGCAAAATGAATGGGTAATTTCTTGGGTAATGCAAAATGAATGGGTAATTTCTTGGGTAATGCAAAATGAATGGGTAATTTCTTGGGTAATGCAAAATTAATGGGTAATTTCTCGGGTAATGCAAAATGAATGGGTAATTTCTCGGGTAATGCAAAATGAATGGGTAATTTCTCGGGTAATGCAAAATGAATGGGTAATTTCTTGGGTAATGCAAAATGAATGGGTAATTTCTTGGGTAATGCAAAATGAATGGGTAATTTCTTGGGTAATGCAAAATGAATGGGTAATTTCTTGGGCAATGCAAAATGAATGGGTAATTTCTTGGGTAATGCAAAATGAATGGGTAATTTCTTGGGTAATGCAAAATGAATGGGTAATTTCTCGGGTAATGCAAAATGAATGGGTAATTTCTTGGGTAATGCAAAATTAATGGGTAATTTCTTGGGTAATGCAAAATGAATGGGTAATTTCTTGGGTAATGCAAAATGAATGGGTAATTTCTTGGGTAATGGCTACCGCCCAAATGTAAAAATCATGACAACCAAATTTTTAAGTACATCAGGATGTTCAAGGCAATTCGCTTGTTGACTTTCTAGAGAGTCTTAAATAAGAAGAACATCAATTTTCTTATTTTGAGGTCGTTAGTTTGGTGATCATGCTGATAACATCTATTGCATATGTATTATTCTAATGTTTTTAATGTATTTTCAAACTTCATAGATTCTTAACCCCTTGAGGCCCAGAACGCAATTTCCATTGTAATTTGGGTACCATTAGACAATTTTTAGTGACTATAAGCAATATTTTATAGCTATGACCTGTTTAGTATCCTTGTCCACTAACTAATTTGGTATATTCAGTAACTTTTCGTAATTGTATGGCTGACAACAGACAATTTTACATAGCAAAGAAAAGATCTGGGCGTGAAGGGGTTAGGGGTAGAAAGACAGTTTTAGTCATGATTCATAGCCGTAAGTCATGATTCATAGCCGTCAGTCATGATTCATAGCCGTAAGTCATGATTCATAGCCGTAAGTCATGATTCATAGCCGTAAGTCATGATTCATAGCCGTAAGTCATGATTCATAGCCGTAAGTCATGATTCATAGCCGTAAGTCATGATTCATAGCCGTAAGTCATGATTCATAGCCGTAATCATGATTCATAGCCGTAAGTCATGATTCATAGCCGTAAGTCATGATTCATAGCCGTAAGTCATGATTCATAGCCGTAAGTCATGATTCATAGCCGTAAGTCATGATTCATAGCCGTAAGTCATCGATTGATAGCCGTAAGTCATGATTCATAGCCGTAAGTCATGATTCATAGCCGTAAGTCATGATTCATAGCCGTAAGTCATGATTCATAGCCGTAAGTCATGATTCATAGCCGTAAGTCATGATTCATAGCCGTAAGTCATGATTCATAGCCGTAAGTCATGATTCATAGCCGTAAGTCATGATTGATAGCCGTAAGTCATGATTCATAGCCGTAAGTCATGATTCATAGCCGTAAGTCATGATTCATAGCCGTAAGTCATGATTCATAGCCGTAAGTCATGATTCATAGCCGTAAGTCATGATTCATAGCCGTAAGTCATGATTCATAGCCGTAAGTCATGATTCATAGCCGTAAGTCATGATTGATAGCCGTCAGTCATGATTCATAGCCGTAAGTCATGATTCATAGCCGTAAGTCATGATTCATAGCCGTCAGTCATGATTCATAGCCGTAAGTCATGATTCATAGCCGTAAGTCATGATTCATAGCCGTAAGTCATGATTCATAGCCGTAAGTCATGATTCATAGCCGTAAGTCATGATTCATAGCCATAAGTCATGATTCATAGCCGTAAGTCATGATTCATAGCCGTAAGTCATGATTCATAGCCGTAAGTCATGATTGATAGCCGTAAGTCACCCACTGGAAGGGTTGAGTCACCTGGTTGTCCCTTGTATACACAGCTATGGCCAGGAGGTGTGGGCAGACTTCTCCGGACCTTGCTGGATGGCCATCACAGACAAGCGGGACAGCCTCGCCGGACTGGGCCAGGTACACCGCGATTGATTTGAGTTATATTTTTTTGTTCAACGGTTGCAGAAAGATTTTAAGTGGATTTATGGTTCTTACTCGGGGTCGAACTCAGGTCACCAAGAACGCCACTCGGAGACGCTAACTGATTGATTCTCTCAGTTCAGTACAGGTTTCCCCGTGTATTTACCCTCTTGACTACCGTAGATAACACTAAAGTCGCCAGTCACTCGCCACTGCACTAATGTCGCCAGGCACAATATATTACGAATTTTAGCATCACTACAGACTTTTATGTGGCACTGAAGACGCATGCACAGTAGTTTATATTATGTACATCACACTACATGTCTTCAGTGGCACGTAAAAGTCTGTAGTGATGCTAAAATTCGTAATATAGTGTGCCTGGCGACATTAGTGCAGTGGCGAGTGACTGGCGACTATAGTGTTATCTACGGTAAGTATTATAATTTTTTTTTTTTTTCTAGTTAAACAAAAATTACAATAATGCTTAAAGTTACACGTTGTATGTGAAACTATTCTAAGAGTCTATATGTAAAAAGAGATATACAATAAGATCATAACATACAACATATACAGGGAATATTTCATTAATCAACTCAATGACTCGGAATAAATGTACCAACACCTTCCCCTGTCTGTTCAAGCTCCATCATCAGTGGTTGACAGATAGGAACTTGGAACACTTGGTTGACATTTTTCATCATACATTGTGAACCGCGCATGACATTGTAGTCACCATGAGACGAGGAAATGCCTGAGTATGATGTGGACAATGTCAGAGCAATAGTCTACAGGCACTGTAGGCTCATATGTAAAAAAAAAAAAAAAAAAAAAAAAAAATTGCAATGGTAGATAATGGCTGGATAATGTCATGGATGGGGATGAAAGGTGGATGTAGGTAGTGTTAAGTAACAGGAACTACCACGTGTAGGTCTGGCGGCCTCTTGTAGCTTCCTTATTTTCTTATGTTCTTTCCCGCAGAGCTTGACGAGTGGCGTGAGAGTGGTGAGAGAGTTCCTGCAGGTGGAGCAGTACTACCCCCGCATGGTGCAGGCCGGGCAGTGGCTGAGGGACGTGGCCGTGGGTGTGTGGACCAGCCTGGAGGGTGAGTGAGGCCAGGGAGGCGGCACAGACCAGCAGATATTATTATTATTATTATTAGTAGTAGTAGTAGTATTTAAAAAAAAAAAATTACGAGGGTGGCGGTGTGTTCACAGGAGCCGTGGTGCGGGGTGGTGGTGACCTGGTGGCGGCGCTGAGTGCCTGGAGTCCCATGGTCACCGAGCGCTTCAGCCAAGCCTGGCAGGCTGCCTCACTGATGTCTGCCCAAACAGCTGCCGACAGTTTGTATTCATGGGTGAGTAGCGTTCTACAGACCATGTTGTGTATTTCCCTAGTAGTGTTTTACAGGGCCTGAGCTACACTGGTGGGGTCCCGTCTCCTTGTGTGTGTGTATTTCCCTAGTAGTGTTTTACAGGGCCTGAGCTACACTGGTGGGGTCCCGTCTCCTTGTGTGTGTGTATTTCCCTAGTAGTGTTTTACAGGGCCTGAGCTACACTGGTGGGGTCCCGTCTCCTGTGTGTGTGTATTTCCCTAGTAGTGTTTTACAGGGCCTGAGCTACACTGGTGGGGTCCGTCCGTCTCAGTTGTGCATTTTCCAGTTTTTTCACACTGGTGCACATTCTTTGCCGATATCACCTCCTCATTTAGTCCATACCAAACTTCTACATTGCTATGAGGGAAGCTGTAACTCATAATCCTTGTCACGCCTTATTATAGGGGAAATATCTGAGGTATTGACTTTACACACCTTAATTGAACAAATAATTGAAGGTCCTTTCTTGTTACTGTACAAAGCATGGATGTAGGACAAGCTTTGTTAAAAAATCCCAATTTCCTTCATTCCCATCACAAAGCTGAACGCCATGGACTAGAAATTGTCACAAGCCTTCTTTACGAGGCTCGGAAAGAAGCAGAGGAGGAGGAGAAAAACCTCGTTAATGCCGTAATTTGTTATACGTATAGAGGTCCGTAAAAGCGAGGGTTTACTGTATACGACACGTGACGGTGAAAACAACAGATAAGGAACCCAAGACCTTGTTTTTGCGGAGTCAATAGGGAGCTTTAAAAGGAGGCTAGACAATTTCATGGATGGGGATGAAAGGTGGATGTAGGTAGTGTTAAGTAACAGGAACTACCACGTGTAGGTCTCGCAGCCTCTTGTAGCTTCCTTATTTTCTTATGTTCTTATCCAGGTGGTGAGCACGACAGCAGACCTCCAAGGCCAGGTGGTGCAGATGGCTAACCAGCTGCCAGGGGCTCTGATGGAAAGCATTGAACCTTTGCATTCATACCTGATTAAGTTCAGCGTCTTCCAACAGATTGATAGTAGAGCGAGGAGCGTCTATGCCTGGGTGAGTAACTATGAGTGTAAGAGTGAGTGTCTGTGCCTGGGTGAGTAACTATGAGTATGAGTGTGAGAGTGAGTGTCTGTGCCTGGGTGAGTAACTATGAGTGTGAGAGTGAGTGTCTGTGCCTGGGTGAGTAACTATGAGTATGAGTGTGAGAGTGAGTGTCTGTGCCTGGGTGAGTAACTATGAGTGTGAGAGTGAGTGTCTGTGCCTGGGTGAGTAACTATGAGTATGAGTGTGAGAGTGAGTGTCTGTGTCTGGGTGAGTAACTATGAGTGTGAGAGTGAGTGTCTGTGCCTGGGTGAGTAACTATGAGTATGAGTGTGAGAGTGAGTGTCTGTGTCTGGGTGAGTAACTATGAGTGTGAGAGTGAGTGTCTGTGCCTGGGTGAGTAACGACAACGCTGGGAACTGTCTGCTACCTTCAATAACACTATAGTCGCCACTGCACTAATGTCGCCAGGCACCATATATTACGAATTTTAGCATCACTACAGATTTGTATGTGTCACTAAAGAGGCATGCACAGTAGTTTATATTATGTACCTGTCTTCAGTGGCACATACAAGTCTGTAGTCATGCTAAAATTCATAATATTTGCCTATAAATTTCGCCTAGTGACATTAGTGCAGTGGCGACTATAGTGTTATTGACAGTAGTGTGATCATTTATAGTTTTGGAGAAGAATTTATTGTTTATATAATGTTCCTCCTGGATTTCTTTTGACATATATACTTTCACACCCATTATCCTCGTGTTCAAGTTTCTCATAACATACCAAATTTTTATGGACCAAATATTCAAAGTTTCTGATAACACCAAATTTTCATGGACCAAATATTCAAAGTTTCTCATAACACCAAATTTTCATGGACCAAATATTCAAAGTTTCTGATAACACCAAATTTTCATGGACCAAATATTCAAAGTTTCTCATAACACCAAATTTTCATGGACCAAATATTCAAAGTTTCTGATAACACCAAATTTTCATGGACCAAATATTCAAAGTTTCTGATAACACCAAATTTTCATGGACCAAATATTCAAAGTTTCTGATAACACCAAATTTTCATGGACCAAATATTCAAAGTTTCTGATAACACCAAATTTTCATGGACCAAATATTCAAAGTTTCTCATAACACCAAATTTTCATGGACCAAATATTCAAAGTTTCTCATAACATACCAAATTTTCATGGACTAAATATTCAAAGTTTCTCATAACATACCAAATTTTCATGGACCAAATATTCAAAGTTTCTGATAACACCAAATTTTCATGGACCAAATATTCAAAGTTTCTGATAACACCAATTTCATGGACAATATCAAAGTTTCTAAACTACAAATTTCATGGACCAAATATTCAAAGTTTCTCATAACACCAAATTTTCATGGACCAAATATTCAAAGTTTCTCATAAAACCAAATATTCATGGAACAAATATTCAAAGTTTCTCATAAAACCAAATTTTCATGGAACAAATATTCAAAGTTTCTGATAACACCAAATTTTCATGGACCAAATATTCAAAGTTTCTGATAACACCAAATTTTCATGGACCAAATATTCAAAGTTTCTCATAACATACCAAATTTTCATGGACCAAATATTCAAAGTTTCTCATAACATACCAAATTTTCATGGACCAAATATTCAAAGTTTCTCATAACATACCAAATTTTCATGGACCAAATATTCAAAGTTTCTCATAACATACCAAATTTTCATGGACTAAATATTCATACATTAAGGAATGATTCAGTATGGTCACCTTAACCCCTTGAGGACCAGAACGTAATTTCCATTGTAATTTGGCCCTTCATTTGACTATTGTAATTAATTATAAGCAATATTATTTATATATGACCAGTTTAGTATCCACATCCAGTAGCTCATTTCGTATATTAAGCTACTTTTCGTAATTTCATGGCTAAGAACAGACTATTTTCATACCGCAAAGGAAAAATCTAGGCGTGAAATGGTTAAGAGTTGCAAGACATGTAAAATTATCCCTAACCAATCACTACAGAAACTACCACATGTAGGTCTCACAGCCTCTTGTAGCTTCCTTATTTTCTTATGTTCTTCTGTACTATGCATGTGAGTTGAGGTTGCCTTGTCCACAACGGCCCAATAATGAACATAAGAACAAGAACACAAGGAAGCTACAAGAGGCTGTGAGCTAATGGGTGAGTGTGCTTCAGGGTGAGTTACTGTGGAAGAAGTGGAGCTCCGGTGACTACACGGGCTTAAGCTTCATGGAACGACAACTTTTCCTGGCGGGGGATGCAGCCAGTGACTACCTCGCCTCCACCAACTACCTCCTCAACCAGTGAGTAGCCAGGGTGACAAGGGCCTTAAGATGATGATACTTACAGAAAGGTGTTAGAGGTAGGGTAGGGGGTTCACCGAAAAGGCAGGCACCGCTCGGGGATCGAACCCGAGACCTTCCACTTGCCGGGCGGACGTGCTACCGTTACACCACGGTCGACTCCCGGTGACAGCCCACACAAAAGGAATGCATTGTAACACTTTAATCAGTGGAGATGAAGGGTTGAATTGTATAGTATTTTTTTAATCTATTTGTACATCACATAGGACTGGCCAAGGGGAAACAGAAGTAACACAAAGCCCCCTTAGTTGCCAGTCCCTATAAAGAAGACAGTATGAGAATATAAAAACAGGGGGTGGGCCAATTTAGTTCGGGAGGTGTCTTGTTACTCCTATGTAGTTTAAGTATGTAGTGTTGTGTAGTTTTATTTAGTACAGTGTGTGGTATATCGTTTTATTTCCTCATTACAGGATCTTTGTGTTTGAGCCCAGTGTGTTAGGTCACATTGAGTACAACCAGTACCTGCCCGTGCACTGGACCAGCCTCATGGAGCAGCCGACCTGGGAATTCCCGACCCACCTGTTCATCACGGTTAGAATCATTGACACTGTTGCAAGTTAGAATCATCGTCACTGTTGCAAGTTAGAATCATCGTCACTGTTGCAAGTTAGAATCATCGCCACTGTTGCAAGTTAGAA
Organism: Chionoecetes opilio; assembly: GCA_016584305.1. Classification (NCBI taxonomy): domain Eukaryota; kingdom Metazoa; phylum Arthropoda; class Malacostraca; order Decapoda; family Majidae; genus Chionoecetes; species Chionoecetes opilio. Next base: position 122,651 of record JACEEZ010011991.1, on the reverse strand, counting down.
TCATCGCCACTGTTGCAAGTTAGAATCATCGCCACTGTTGCAAGTTAGAATCATCGCCACTGTTGCAAGTTAGAATCATCGCCACTGTTGCAAGTTAGAATCATCGCCACTGTTGCAAGTTAGAATCATCGCCACTGTTGCAAGTTAGAATCATCGCCACTGTTGCAAGTTAGAATCATCGCCACTGTTGCAAGTTAGAATCATCGCCACTGTTGCAAGTGTAACAGGTTTTCAGACATTATTAGAACAAGAAGTCATGGATTCAAGCTGGAAAAGCGTAGATTTAAAAATGAAATAGGGAGAAACTGGTTCACAAATAGGGTGGTGAATGATTGGAATGGACTCAGTCGTCAGGTGGTTAGTGCGGAGTCATTAGGGAGCTTTAAAAGGAGTCTGGATAGATTCATGGATGGGGATGAAAGGAATTAAGGCATCTCTGTTGTTCCAGGAATCCGCGGCTGTTGAGGCAGAGCGACTGATGGCAGCAGCTGAGCCCGAGCCTAGCCTCCTGCAAGCCCTCACGCCCCCCCACACTGCCACGGCCGTCATCGCAGGTATGAAGTGTTGCTATTATAGTTTGTTATTAACCCCTTGAGGCCCAGAACGTAATTTCCATTGTAATTTGGGTACCATTAGATGATTTTTAGTGAATATAAGCAATGTTTTATAGATATGATCTGTTTAGTATCCTTACCGACTAACTAATTTGGTATATTCAGTTACTTTTTATAATTTTATGGCTCGAGAACATACAATTTTTTATAGCAAAGGAAAGATCTGGGCGTGAAGGGGTTAAGGCATTGCTGATATAAGTTTTGAAGTGGTTAAAGGGATACAATAAAGGAGAGGTAGGAAAAGTTTTGACGGCTATTAATCAGGGTAGAACAAGAAGTAACGGATTCAAGCTGGAAAAGTGTAGATTTAAAAAGGAAATAGGGAAAAACTGGTTCACAAATAGGGTGGTAAATGATTGGAATGGTCTCAGTTGTGGGGTAGTTAGTGCGGAGTCAATAGGGAGCTTTAAAAGGAGGCTGGATAAATTCATGGATGGGGATGAAAGGTGGATGTAGGTAGTGTCAAGTAACAGGAACTACCACGTGTAGGTCTCCCAGCCTCTTGTAGCTTCCTTATTTTCTTATGTTCTTAATAACAAGGACAGATATTTTGTACCCTGACTAGCCATGGATATTTTGCCCCCACAGGCCAGCACGTCACCACCTTTGACCTGCAACACTACCAGTTTTTGGGATCTTGCTCCTATCTCTTGGCCAAGGACTTTGAGGGAGGAGACTTTGAGGTGTTTGCTGTGTATGAGGCGGAGGCGGGGGCGACGCGGCTCAAGTCCGTAGTAGTGCACAGCCAGGGCACCGACGCAACCTTGAGTGTGGACGGCAGCGCCACCTTCACGGGAAACACAACTCAGGTACTCTTCTCCATACTGACCTATCTTTTATTTTTTTTGACCTTTTCTTCAGACCCAAAATTCACTCTCAAAACTTCCCTCCATTTATTCTTCACACCCAAAAATCACCCTAAAAACTTCATTCTACCAAAAAATCTAACAAATATTCGACCCACACCCAAAAATCACCCTTTAAACAGCCCTCCAAATTTTCTTCACACCCAAAATTCACCCTAAAACTTTTCCTCTCGCCCAAAAATCACACCAAAAAATTTCTTCCAACTTTTCTTCATACCTAAAACTGTGATGAAGCATTGCTATCCTACAGGTACATAACAGCACAGAGTACAGCGCCCTGAAGCTGCCAGACCTCTTTGTGAGCTGTAGCCGAGCGCTGCGTGGCTGTGCCCTCACCGTCTCCGGCAAATACTTTGGCAGGTGAGCTCGGGTGTTTTTGTCCCTTGGTCGTGTCATTCTGCTTTGAGTTTGGACTATTGTTGATGTCTGCTCTAGTAAGAATGATGAAGATAATTGTAGGTCTATTGTTTATGTAGCCAGAGACTTAATATTTGTAGGAAGAGAGATTAAGTTTATGACTGAATGGCTGTTTTATGTAAACAATGGATTAATATTTGTGACAGGCTTGGTGGCCTGTTGGGCAATTACAATGGCGATGGTTACGATGATCTGCACGGCCCGGGCGGCGAGACGTCCCGTGACGCGGCCCACCTGGCCTCCCTGTGGGCCATCTCCACCACACCGTGCTACCAGGTAATGACTCCACTCCTCCACACACAGAGCTGGGCAGTATTTAAATACATTTGTGTATTTAGAACTGTATTTATAAATACATTGATTTTCATGTATTTAAATACAGTATCTAAATACTTTATGAGTATTTAAATACATTGTATTTAAATACTCATAATATAAAAATGTAAATACTTTTTTATCAGTTAATTACTCAATAATCTCAATTAATAATCTCAATTAATTAAGTTAATTAATCAACTAATTAAATATACAATAGGAAAGTATCCTTTATCATTTATCAAACATTTTATATTGCGTATCACGAATTACTGAATACATGTTAAAATTTGTGTATATTTAAAATGTATTTACAGACGTATTTAAATACAATATTGATGTATTTAGTATTTAGTATTTAGTATTTAGTATTTAGTATTTAGTATTTAGTATTTAGTATTTAGTATTTAGTATTTAGTATTTAGTATTTAGTATTTAGTATTTAGTATTTAGTATTTAGTATTTAGTATTTAGATACATTCATAAAATGTATTTAGTATTTGGTATTTAGATACATTTTTTCCATGTGTTTAGTATTTAGTATTTAAATACATGCCATGTATTTGGTGCCCAGCTGTGTCCATACCTCAACAAATACTATGATACAATTAGTATAAGGTAGAGAGCAGCCGTTCAGCAACAGTGACACAGGGTTGGAGGGGACCCTCACAGACACCCTGGCCACACAGGGATTTGAAATGTGATAAATACATTTAGACAAAATTTTTGTCTTTATATGATTCACTGAATGTCTGTTTGTCTGTCTGTTTCTTTGTCTGTACAGCTAAGGTTCCGTCATTTCTGTCCCAATTTTAACCAAACTTTCAGGAATGGTTAACTTACATTCAGCAAGGTTTATTCAATTTCCACAACCATGAATAGCTGAGATTCATCCTCCCGTCAAGCATTGTAATTATTCTCAACCTTCCATGATTGATATTAATGCAAACATGTATTTCTCCCACTCCAGGCCAATCAGGCCAACAGGGTACAAGACTACAGTGCCGTTGAAGAGGAACACGTGCGGGAATGTTCTCGGCTGTTCCTGTACGGCAGCAGTCCTCTCCGTGATTGCTTCCCCGCCGTAGACCCGCACTCCTACTTCACACACTGCATCCAGGGCCACACTCATCCCGCCTTCAGCCAGCAGGACCTCAACTCCCCCTGCACTGTTGTCTCCTCGTACCGCACCCAGTGTTCAGCCAGACACATCCACACGCCCGAGGTGGAAAAGTGCAAAAATGGTAAGTTAACATCTTCAGTTAAGAGTAGTAGTAGTAGTAGTAGTAGTAGTGGTAGTAGTAGTAGTGGTAGTAGTAGTAGTAGTAGTAGTAGTAGTAGTAGTAGTAGTAGTAGTAGTAGTAGTAGTAGCAGTGCAATTATGATAGTGGTAGTAATAACGGCAGTAGTATTCCTAATTACGCCTGATGTAGACAAGTGCAAAAATGGTAAGTTAACATCTTCAGTTAAGAGTAGTAGTAGAAGTAGTAGTAGTAGTAGTAGTAGTAGTAGTAGTAGTAGTAGTAGTAGTAGTAGTAGTAGTAGTAGTAGTAGCAGTGCAATTATGATAGTGGTAGTAATAACGGCAGTAGTATTCCTAATTACGCCTGATGTAGACAAGTGCAAAAATGGTAAGTTATTTCATTATTTTATTATTTTAAGTGATATTTTATGGAATGTTTTCTTTCCCAATGTACATCAGTATATCAAGAGAATGAGGTATGTCTCCCATTGTTTTATACATAAGAACATAAGAAAATAAGGAAGCTACAAGAGGCCGCGATTCCGTGAGACCTACTCGTGGTAGTTCCTGTTACTTAACACTACCTACATCCACCTTTCATCCCCATCCATGAAATTATATAGCATCCTTTTAAAACTCCCTATTGACTCCGCACTGACCACCTGTCTACTGAGACCATTCCAGTCATTCACCACCCTATTTGTGAACCAGTTTTTCCCTATTTCCTTTTTAAATTACACTTTTCCAGCTTGAATCCGTTACTTCTTGTTCTACCCTGATGACTAGCCGTGAGAACTTTTCCTACCTCTCCTTTATTAAATCCCATTATCCACTTAAAAACTTCTATCAGATCGCCCCTTACTCTGCGTCTCTCGAGTGAGTGTAAATTTAATAACTTCAATCTCCTCTCATTACTAAAGTTACGCATCCCTTGTATCATCTTGGTCATCCTTCTCTGCACTGATTCTAACATTATGATGCAATAACAGTATTTACATTCATGCTTCTTCATAGTGTTGTTATTTGTTATATATTATGTTATACAGGTTGAAGTTCCCAAACTCGGCAACCTCGGGACCAGCGCCGAGCCGAGTAATGGAATTTCCCGACTTTTAGAACGTAGATATATTAAGGGGGAAAAAAGCATGAAAATCACATGAAAAAATTCCTGGACGTTTGGGAGCCATAATACCAATAACAGACCTGTAGAAGTACACAAAATAACAGTGTACACAACTCTACAGTCACAACACCACTGAACAATAACAACAAACAAATCGGCGGGAGAAACCAAGCGGCCTAGTGTGGTGGCACCCAGCGGCCGACCCGGCAACTACGCGCCGGGTTTTGGGTGTTCTGCCGTGTTTTGGAAAATCCGGAACCCTAGCCGAGTTTTGGGTGTTGCCGAGTCTTGGGATGCCGAAGTTTGGGAACTTCAACCTCTACCTACATTATTTTATTGATGTTTGTTTGATCAAGCTTGTTTACGGTGGTGTGTTGCAGGCAGCAGGACGGCTGTGTGGTGGAGGGCAAGGAGGTGCCTTACGGATGGACGCAGGTTTATGAGCAGACGTCTCGGGGCTCGGCGGACGTGGCTGTCGTCGTGGAGCTGGCCGAGTGCAACGCCGGGAAGGACATGGCCTCCGTGGTGCATCTTCTGGACAGAGAACTACAGAGAAACAACATCAGTAAGAGTTGCTGATACTAATGTTTCCTTGTTTATTTACTGTACTGTATATATGAAATTAGTTAATGTAACCCCTTCACGCCCAGATCTTTCCTTTGCTATAAAATTTGTCTGTTGTTAGCCATAAAATTACGAAAAGTCACTGAATATATCAAATTAGTTAGTGGACAAGGATACTAAACGGGTCATAGCTATAAAATATTGCTTATAGTCACTAAAAATCATCTAATGGTACCCAAATTACAATGGAAATTACGTTCTGGGCCTCAAGGGGTTATTCATATCCTGTGAACATTATTTCCTGATAGTTATTTACACCTTACAAATAGCTGCTGTACCAATGTTTCCTTGTTAATTTGCTGTACTATATAATGTGAAATGAGTTATTTTAATTCATATCCTGTGAACATTATTTCCTGATGGTAATTTACACCTTAGAAGTATAAACCTTACAACCTTAAAACCACTATATTTATTTACTTACTACTTTATTTACTACTTTATTTACTACTTTATTTACTTACTACTTTATTTACTTATACTTATTTACTTATATTTATTCTTACATTTATTTACTTAAACCTATTTCTTCTTTACTTATTTTAACACTTCTATTAACAACCACTCTATTTATTTACTTACTACTTTATTTACTACTTTATTTACTACTTTATTTACTTTACTTATATTTAATTGACTTAACCACTTACTTATTTACCCCTTAAAACCACTCTATTTATTTACTTACTACTTTATTTACTACTTTATTTACTTTACTTATATTTAATTGACTTAACCACTTACTTATTTACCCCTTAAACCACTCTATTTATTTACTTACTACTTTATTTACTACTTTATTTACTACTTTATTTACTACTTTATTTACTTTACTTATATTTAATTGACTTAACCACTTACTTATTTACCCCTTAAAACCACTCTATTTATTTACTTACTACTTTATTTACTACTTTATTTACTACTTTATTTACTTTACTTATATTTAATTGACTTAACCACTTACTTATTTACCCCTTACAACCACTCTATTTATTTACTTACCTCTACTTTATTTACTATTATACTTTACTACTTTAATTACTTAACCTATTTTTACCTTAACCACTTACTTATTTACCCCTTAAAACCACTCTATTATTTACTACTACTATTATAACTACTTTATTTACTACTTTATTTACTACTTTATTTACTACTTTATTACTACTTATAATTGACTTAACCACTTACTTATTTACCCCTTAAAACCACTCTATTTATTTACTTACTACTTTATTTACTACTTTATTACTACTATTCTAATTTACTAACCACCTACTTATACCCTTACACCTTTTATTTACTTACTCTTATTTACTATTACTACTTTATTTACTTTACTTATATTTAATTGACTTAACCACCTACTTATTTACCCCTTACAACCCTGTGTTCTATAGACGACGTTCGCTATGCCGTGGTGGCAGTGGGTGAGGTCAAGACCGTGACCCAACCTTTCCTGACCAAGACCAACGCCACACACCACCTCAGCGCCTTGACCTTCAGTGGAGCCGTGCCGCCGCAGAACGTTGAGGCTGCCGTGGCGTCGACGGCATCAACGCTAGAGTGAGTGTTGCAGGTTTTGTTGAGGGGTCAAGGCAGCTATACTATCCACGCCCCTAACCATCCCTAACCAGCCCTAACCAAGACAAAGCCCTAACCAGCCCTAACCAAGCCCTTACCAAGCCCTAACCAAGCCCTAACCATCCCTAACCAAGCCCTGACCAAGCCCTTACCAAGCCCTAACCAAGCCCTTACCAAGCCCTTACCAAGCCCTAACCAAGCCCTAACCAACTCCTAACCAAGCCCTTACCAAGCCCTAACCAAGCCCTTACCAAGCCCTAACCAAGCCCTTACCAACTCCTAACCAAGCCCTAACCAAGCCCTTACAAAGTCCTAACCAAGCCCTAACCAAGCCCTAACCAACACCAATACATCACCTCATGCCAACCCTTGCCTCTACCCTTAACTCCTTCACGCCCAGATCTTTCCTTGGCTATATAAAATTGTCTGTTGTTACCCATTAAAATCACGTAAGTAACTGAATATACCAAATTAGTTAGTGGACAAGGATACTAAACAGGTCATTGCTATTAAAATATTGCTTATGTGCACTGAAATTGTCTAATGGTACCCAAATTACAATGGAAATTATGTTGTGGGCCTCAAGGGTTAATCAGGTGTTCTTATGTTCTTATTTTCTTATGTTCTTATGACTTATGTTCTTATGTTACTATGGTTCTTATGTTCTTATGACTTATGTTCTTATGTTCTTATGTTCTTATGTCTTATGTTCTTATGTTCTTATGTTGTTATGTTCTTCAGGTGGCGGGCGGGAGTGTCGCGCTCCATAGTCCACGTTGGGTGTCAGGTTTGCCAAGGGGGCGAGGAGGCCACCGCGGCGCTGCACCACAACGACGTCACCTTCCACCTGGTGTCCAGCCTGGCGGTGGAGATGGCGGGCACAGCCAAGGAAGCCAAGGCCAGGATACGCAAGCTGTTCGGCTTTGATGAAGAGCTCGTCTATAGTTCTGCAGGTGAGCTCAACACGGCAGCACACTCGTATAGAAATTAAATGAAAAAGTGAGATTCCTTTGAGATTTGTTTGCACTACCGTATATACTGAGATAAATATAATAAGTATATATGTAGAGCTTAGAGATGTGGCCCACCAAATGACGAAAATCAAAAGGGAAGGGAAATATATTATAAGTTGGAGTCAGTATTATGCCCATTAGACAGACTTAGTTGAAATCTGCCAATCAATTCTATGAGTACATTTGAGTGGGAGGAAGCATGCATTACAGACATAGTTATGGAAAGCTAATAGACTCCTATGATGGATAATTTAGTCATAGTTACGGGAGGCTAATACTGGGGTGCATAATTTAGAGGTAGTTACGGGAGGCTAATACTGGGATGCATAATTTAGAGGTAGTTACGGGAGGCTAATACTGGGGTGCATAATTTAGAGGTAGTTACGGGAAGCTAATAGGCTACTATGATGCATGATTTCAGATTTCAAGAATTACCAAGGAAGCAAAAAGCTGCACCTGGCGCTGAGAGGTCCGAGGAATGGGTGTGTGGCAACGGCGCTGACCACCGGGGGATCCGTGTTTGACAGCAACAAGTGGACGCCTAAGAGGGCTGTAAGTAATTCATATTTTCCAATCCGTGTCATTCATATGGAACTTTAGTCTATTTTTATTAACGAGGCAAAAATTACATGCTATCTTAAGGTCTTGTGCTGAAAATATATGCCTCTGTTTACCTGATAATAGGGTTAACTATGATAAAATACAGCTGAAATTAAGAAGAAGCGTAGTATTCCCTTCTCCTGGCATCATATATCAGTCAGTAAGCAGCAAGGGGGCACGATTTTTTGCCTCGTTAAAAAAAATAGACTATACATGTATGTTATATATTTATGTCCTCTGTTCTGCAATCCATGTGATAGAGAAAAAAATACTTTATCCTAGTAGTAGTAGTTTATTGACAAAATTTTGACAGAATTTTGAACGTCATAACAAAAAAAATAGGATACACTTTGTCCAAGTAAAAATAACACTACTAAATGCATTAACAAGAAAAGAGGGCGATATTTCTATACTAAAAACTATCTCAAAGAAAACACAAAGAATGACACTATTATTAACAATCTAACAAATTGTTCTACGTCTAGTCCATGTTGATAATGTCAGTCAGTAATAACTTCTAACCTATAAAATACTTGTTACACTGGTGTGATAATAGTTGTAATTCAATGATAATAGTAATGCAAGATATATATAATCTCATAAAGGTGTAGGAACCGAAGCACCATTTTAACTTAGCCCAAGCAAGTCTACAATTACCCAGGCTTATAATAATATGTAATCACACCGTATATTGTCATTCTTACATTGCAGATACAGACCAAGACATTTTTGAGTGTGCTATGCATCCCTCTGTTCTATAATCCATGTAATAGCGAAAAAACACACTTTATCCTGCATTGCTCAACGTCTAATCCATGTTGATAATACAGGTTGAAGTTCCCAAACGCGGCAACCTCGGGACCAGCGCCGAGCCGAGTAATGGAATTTTCCGACTTTTAGAACGTAGATATATTAAGGGGAAAAAAAGCATGAAAATCACGTTTGGACGTTTGGGAGCCATAATACCAATAACAGACCTGTAGAAGTACACAAAATAACAGTGTACACAACTCTACAGTCACAACACCACTGAACAATAACAACAAACAAATCGGCGGGAGAAACCAAGCGGCCTAGTGTGGTGGCACCCAGCGGCCGACCCGGCAACTACGCGCCGGGTTTTGGGTGTTCTGCCGTGTTTTGGAAAATCCGGAACCATAGCCGAGTTTTGGGTGTTGCCGAGTTTGGGAACTTCAACCTGTATAATAATTACACCATAATATATTGTTATTCTTACATTACAGATACAGACCAAGAAGTTTTTGAGTGTGCTTGCCAAACGTGTGGCTGCCTCCAGCTCGCCTCCCAAGTGCCAGGAGTGCCACTGCCTCAAGGGGGACGCCAGGACAGTGCCGACCTGCTTCAAGTGTTTCGGCAATTCAGCCTTCCTCATCACACACACAGACAGCGAGGAGTCCAAAGCTGCCAAGGTGAGTTTACTGACTGAACTGAATTGACAAACTGACTGACTGAACTGAATTGACAAACTGACTGAACTGAACTGAATTGACAAACTGACTGACTGAACTGAACTGCATTGACAAACTGACTGAACTGAACTGAACTGAATTGACAAACTGACTGACTGAACTGAACTGAATTGACAAACTGACTGACCTGAACTGAATTGACAAACTGGCTGAACTGAACTGAATTGACAAACTGACTGACTGACTGAACTGAACTGAATTGACAAACTGACTGACTGAACTTAACTGAATTAACAAACAAACTGACTGACTGAACTGAATTGACAACTGACTGACTGAACTGAACTGAATTGACAAACTGACTGATTGAACTGAATTGACAAACTGACTGACTGAACTGCATTGACAAACTGACTGACTGAACTGAACTGAATTGACAAACTGACTGAACTGAACTGAACTGAATTGACAAACTGACTGACTGAACTGAACTGAATTGACAAACTGACTGACCTGAACTGAATTGACAAACTGGCTGAACTGAACTGAATTGACAAACTGACTGACTGACTGAACTGAACTGAATTGACAAACTGACTGACTGAACTTAACTGAATTAACAAACAAACTGACTGACTGAACTGAATTGACAAACTGACTGACTGAACTGAACTGAATTGACAAACTGACTGACTGACTGAACTGAATTGACAAACTGACTGACTGAACTGAACTGAATTGACAAACTGACTGACTGAACTGCATTGACAAACTGACTGACTGAACTGAATTGACAAACTGACTGACTGAATTGACAACTGACTGACTGAACTGAATTGACAAACTGACTGACTGAACTGAACTGAATTGACAAACTGACTGACTGAACTGAACTGAACTGAACTGCATTGACAAACTGACTGACTGACTTAACTGAATTAACAAACTGACTGACTGACTTAACTGAATTGACAAACTGACTGACTGAACTGAACTGAATTGACAAACTGACTGAACTGAACTGAATTGACAAACTGACTGACTGAACTGAATTGACAAACTGACTGACTGAACTGAATTGACAAACTGACTGAACTGAACTGAACTGAATTGACAAACTGACTGACAGAACTGAACTGAATTGACAAACTGACTGAACTGAACTGAATTGACAAACTGACTGATTGAACTGTATTTGAATTATTGAACTATTGTATTGAATTTTGTATTGCATTTAATATTTCAGGGCAGCAGCATAAACAGTGACATCAAAAGGAGATTCCAAGAAGAGTTTTGGACAAGCAACAACTCAACGGTGAGGATATTGTGATGACTGTCGTATCTTTATTTTTTTGAATGAATCATCGTTTTTTTCATGAAGTCCTTGTTAAATAGGTTATAATTTACATGCATGAACATTTAACTTGACGTTGCAACCAGTGAGATCTGAAGGTTACCAGACAGATCAGATCTCCTGCATCACCAGTTGTTTGTAGAATGAACACAGAATTGCACAAATGTTTACCTGATAATAGGGTTAACTCTGATAAAATACAACTGTAATTTAGAAGAAGCGTAGTATTCTCTTCTCCTGGCATCAAATATCAGTCGGTAAGCAGCAAGGGGGCAGGATTTTTCACCTCGTTAATTATCACTGCATGTTAACCAAGGACTTCCATGTAATTTAATTTAATGGATGCGTTGTAATGTGTTGTCGTGTAGGTTAAGGTATTTGTTTCTCATTCTCAAGTTTTATTAGCACTGAGGCAGGCAAGGTGGTGTGTGCATGTGCATCACCACTGCCAAGGAACAGGGGTGTATGCTCTCAGGCCAAGCAGCAAGAAGGGATGAATCTGAATCTCTTCCCAGAGTTGTCAAGGATGTAGTTCTCCTCACTGTCGCCTTGCCGATGGACTGTCATAAAGGCTGCCCACTATACAGCGGGTGAAGCCACTCGGGTCACCCCGTACAACTAAACCCTCGGCTACAAGATTTGAGTTTTCTGAAGTAATCATGCCATATGGTTTGTGAGGAAAAATAGTTAGACACTTGGCTTGATGATATGTAAAGGCTGAAACATAATTATAAGATCATGTCAAGGTGGGTGCATGTCTCTCAGGCACTTCAGTGCCTGAGAGATGGCCAAGCAAGTGAGGAATTATATAAGAGGCTTGTGATGAAGGACATTAAAGAGGTATTGAGAACAGACAGATTAGTTTGACTTAGCATTGAAGAGAGAACAAAAACAGAACATGTTTACAGAACATAGAACATGTTGTTATAGAACAGGATTTTTTAACATGTTAAATTGTACTTGACATTCCATTACGTATTATGCCCGGTGGCTGGCAGGGAAATCTTTAAATCACATCAGTCAAAACAATACATATATAGAAATAAAAGGCAGAGGCAATGAAGGTCACTTTCTGAATGACTTAGTATTGTGATGGATCTATTTACCTGCACTGTGTAGATTGCTGCCTGTACTAGCACTGTATATTGATGCATGACTTAGTATTGTGATGGATCTATTTACCTGCACTGTGTAGATTGCTGCCTGTACTAGCACTGTATATTGATGCATGACTTAGTATTGTGATGGGTCTATACCTACACTTCTGTAGGTTACCACTGTACATTGCTGCATTAACCCCTTGAGGCCCAGAACCATTGTTCTTTTGAACCAGAACAATGGTTCTTTCAGAACCATTTGAGGCCATTGTAAATTAGCTACCATTAGACGATTTTTAGTGAATATAAACAATATTTTATAGATGTGACCTGTTTAGTATCCTTGTCCACTAACTCATTTGGTGTATTCAGTTACTTTTCGTAATTTGATGGCTGACAACAGACCATTTGATTTAGCCAGGAAAGATCTGGGCGTGAAGGGTTAGCAAGGATACCTGTTTGAACCCTAAAAATACTTCATAGGAGGGTGAAAGCTTGCACACTGTTATATATACTCAGGGAGGCATTGGTAGTTCCCGCACTTCTAAATGTTAGTAATTGTATATTGCTTTACTGCTCAAAAAAAAAAAAAAAAAAAAAAAAATTATGAATGAGCTCAGATTTTGGGGTGGTTTGTAGGAGCCAATTTTCCCACCAGATGATACATTTTTCATGCATATTTATAAGATGACATACAACACAGAATGTATTACAGACATAAGTGGCAGTGTAGGTGTATGAGATGATTTATAACTACAGTAGATGAATAAGTCGTTAACCCCTTGAGGCCCAGAACGTAATTTCCATTGTAATTTGGGTACCATTAGAAGATTTGAAATGAGTATGTGTAATATTTTATAGATATAACCTGTTTAGTATCCTTGTCCACTAACTAAATTGGTATATTCAGTTACTTTTTGTAGTTTTATGGCTCGACTACATACAATTTTTTATAGCAAAGGAAAGATCTGGGCGTGAAGGGGTTAAACATAATTAAAATTGGCACCTAAGGAATGGGCGGCAGGTGACAAATAATGATGTCGTCGATGTGTTGCCTGCGAGAGTGAGAACCAGTGATGCTCAATATACTGTGCATGCATAGAACCAGTCTGCTGTTGTGTGTTGAAGTGGGTTTGTTAGGTAATTAGTAACTCTACAGTGATGACATCTTGGCTTGTCTGTAGTTCCTTATAGGCTAGATAAAGTCATGGATGGGGATGAAAGGTGGATGTAGGTAGTGTTAAGTAACAGGAACTACCACGTGTAGGTCTCATGGCCTCTTGTAGCTTCCTTATGTTCTTTTGTTATCACGTCACCGGGATGTGTGATGGTTATGTATGTAAGTGTGCCTGAATAACTTTGCTTTATATTTAGTGTTATCATTAATTAAGAGACGTCTGCTCTTCCGTTGTTCAAAAGTAAAATTGGACTGCACCAGGAAGTGAGATTCAAATGTTGCTTCAGAAAAATGTGTGCGTGTGTTTGTGTGCATCTCAGTGTGTGTGTGTATTTACCTAGTTGTAACATACAGGAAGAGTTATGCTCGTACTGTCCCGTCTCCAAATCTACTATTATCCAGCTTGCCTTTGAAGTCCTGAATACTTCTTGCATTAATCACTTTTGCATCAAGGTTGTTCCAGGCTTCTATGCTTCTATACGGGAAGCTGTATTTTTTTATGTCCCTCTTGCATGTTGTCCTTTTCAATTTCTTCTCATGACCTCTTGTACTTCTATCGTCCCACACAAACAGATCTTCTCTGTCAATTTTTTCCAGACCCATTGATGTGTGTGTGTGTGTGTGTGTGTGTGTGTACATGTGACCCCAAAGAAAAAATGAGGCCAAAAATAAATACTTGTAATGCAAACATGAAATTTATTCCTTCATGATGACATCTGAGTTAAAATTAATATCACAAATCTATATACAAAAGCATTAATTTATAAGATTCCTTAATGATAAGAAAGGGTCAGGAAGGTCGCCTGCCTACTACTGGTCCCGTCAGAATACATTTGTGATACGCCGAGCCACAGCACACCACAGCATGTCTTCACAGCACGCCGAGCCACAACACACCACAGCATGTCTTCACAGCACGCCGAGCCACAACACACCACAGCATGTCTTCATAGCACGGCGAGCCACAACACACCACAGCATGTCTTCACAGCACGCCGAGCCACAACACACCACAGCATGTCTTCACAGCACGCCGAGCCACAACACACCACAGCATGTCTTCACAGCACGCCGAGCCACAACACACCACAGCATGTCTTCATAGCACGCCGAATCACAACACACCACAGCATGTCTTCAGCGCGCTAGTCTATAAAGTTAACATGAACACACGCAAACGTCTTGGTATTATTACCAACGAGGCGCTTATTTCAGAGAGTCGATAAGCGCCCTCAATAAAAAACGTAAGAAAATGGCTTCAAAATGTTTCAATGTTCAAAATGTCATATCTTTTGAACCAAGCACACAAAATTATGAATCTGTCTTTTTGTGGGCTTGGTTCAAAAGATATGACATTTTGAACATTGAAACATTTTGAAGCCATTTTCTTAAGTTTGTTATTGCTGGCTTATCGACTGTCTGAAATAAGCGTCTCATTTACAGTGTACAAAGTTGCTATGAACGTACGCAACAAACTTCTCGCTATCATCACTATTACAGTATACAGAGTTGCTATGAACATTACTATGCATTATTTCACATAGGAGTATCTGAGACTGTGTGGGAGTATCTGAGACTGTGTGTGGGAGTATCTGAGACTGTGTGTGGGAGTATCTGAGACTGTGTGTGGGAGTATCTGAGACTGTGTGTGGGAGTATCTGAGACTGTGTGTGGGAGTATCTGAGACTGTATGTGGGAGTATCTGAGACTGTGTGTGGGAGTATCTGAGACTGTGTGTGGGAGTATCTGAGACTGTGTGTGGGAGTATCTGAGACTGTGTGTGGGAGTATCTGAGACTGTGTGTGGGAGTATCTGAGACCGTGTGTGGGAGTATCTGAGACTGTGTGTGGGTATGAGACTGTGTGTGGGAGTATCTGAATGTGTGTGGGAGTATCTGAGACTGTGTGTGGGTATCTGAGACTGTGTGTGTCTGTGTTGAATGAATGCAATTATATTCTCCTTAACTATTTAGGGAACTTGAAGGACAATGATTCACTAATTCAAACTGACCTGTGACTAAGAATGCAACACAGCAACACTACGTAAACAAAGTATCTGAATTTTGTGACCCATTATTGTGACTCCTAAACTAATAACAAATAAAGATAATATAAAAATGGCACTTCACTCCATGTTATAGAAGTCATTCGTAACCCCTTGAGACCCAGAACGTAATTTCCATTGTAATTTTGCCACCAACCATTAGACGATTTTTAGTGACTATAAGCAATATTTTATACATATGACAAGTTTAACACCCTTGTCCACCAGCTAATTGGTATGTTAAGTTAGTTTTTGTAATCCTATAGCTAACAAGAGACGATTTTATATAGCAATGGAAAGATCTGGGCGTGAAGGTCCTTGTTAAAGCTGCAGCACTAATAACTATCAGACTCAATAAGAACATAACCTTTTGGGTTCCTATTTCACGCTTAGTGTTTGTAACGACTCTTAACCCCTTGAGACCCAGAACGTAATTTCCATTGTAATTGTGGTACCATTAGAAAATTTTAGTAAGCTTAAACAAAATGATATAGCTATGACCTGTTTAGTATCCTTGTCCACTAAGTAATTTGGTATATTCAGTCACTTTTCTTAATTTTATGGCTAACAACAGACAATTTTATATAGCAAAGGAAAGATCTGGGCGTGAAGGGGTTAACTGCAACACTCGCCCTGGTTGACTGACTGACAAAGCTTGACTGCAACACTCGCCCTGGTTGACTGACTGACAAAGCTTGACTGCAACACTCGCCCTGGTTGACTGACTGACAAAGCTTGACATGCAACGGAAGTTTACTAACAGTCTCGGCTTGAACAAAACCCTGATCAAGCTTCCGGGGAATCACCAAGCTGACTGTGATGCAGAGAACATCAACCTTCACTGTTTTCCTGTCCAACACAACTTCACAATTATATGGCTACATCAAGGGTTACAGAAAGCAAAAGCTAAAACAGTAAATTAGAAAATCTGGATGCAATTTCATGTCAGGTACTGGAAGCTGTGTGCTGATGTGAAGATGCAGCTGAGAATGGATGGGGTAATTTCGGTAACCTGAGGTAATAATACAATTTTTCAGTCAAAACGGGATAAAGAAAAATGTTTTTGCACAAGATCTACGTAAGAGGTCTCTATCAAGATCTGGACTGTGATCATTGATGCCGGCGACTGGCGTAAGCATCGCTGCGTCACTCCAGAGATCATGACACTTGCAACGGACACCCATACATGACATGGACTCTTCAGACCACTGTCATGTTGTAGGTGAGACATGATCTAAAACCAAACCATGTCCTGGTCTTTGTGATCACTACTGATGGTTTGTGAGGCGACAGAGGAGGCAGATCAAGGTGGGGAAACACTTCAAAAGGCCCGGCCACACGAGCGGGCCCGTCCACACGAGCGGCCCGAGCGGCGTGCCTGGCCGTCATTGGGCACATTTGACGGGAAAACCAAAATAAGGCCTGGACTGCCTTAACACAAAGAATAAAATTAAATTAGTATATATAAAAGTCTACAATGTTTTATATAAAGCACCTTAAAATAAACATTCTTCTTACTAACCTATGAACTCATTCAGTGTGTGGGCGTGACCTTGTGGGCGTGACCTTCAGTCCAGTGTGTGTGTGTGTGTGTTTACCTAGTTGTAACATACAGGAAGAGAGTTATGCTCGTACTGTCCCGTCTCCAAATCTACTATTATCCAGCTTGCCTTTGAAGTCCTGAATACTTCTTGCATTAATCACTTTTGCATCAAGGTTGTTCCAGGCTTCTAGGCTTCTATACGGGAAGCTGTATTTTTTTATATCCCTCTTGCATGTTGTCCTTTTCAATTTCTTCTCATGACCTCTTGTACTTCTGTCGTCCCACACAAACAGATCTTCTCTATCAATGTGTGTGTGTGTGTGTGTGTGTGTGTGTGTGAGGCAAGGACAAGGAGCTGCAACATTAGGTAGTGAAGCACTCTCATTCAACCTGTCACACTTTCTCTCAATACCTCACTGTAAAAATCTATCTTTATCTTAATGCGTCAACGGTTCTGAACATTTGTCTCGAGTTCCGTGTCTCTTTACCGCCTGCCTTGAGGTTTGCACGGATCATGGCTACAGGGACACACGAGCTGCCTATCTGGATGGTTACAGGGAGTTTCGTACACAAGTTGTTTCGTACCCAGGTTTTTTTAGTTGTTTCGTACACAGGTTTTGAGTTTTCGTACGTACCTGGTGTCGATTCGTAACTCTAGTAGTCAAGTTCAACTCTGAGCTGAGTGTACGAAACGACTAGGGTTTCATATAGACTACGAAACAACTTTTTGGTGTACGAATCTACTGGTGTACGAAACACTTGTGTACGAACTGACTGCACCCTGCCTGTCTGTAAGCTTGACACTATTGGTCGCCTGTCACGCCTGTCACGGATTCAAGCTGGAAAAGCGTAGATTTAAAAAGGAAATAGGGAAAAACTGGTTCACAAATAGGGTGGTGAATGAGTGGAATGGTCTCAGTAGACAGGTAGTTAGTGCGGAGTCAATAGGGAGCTTTAAAAGGAGGCTGGATAATTTCATGGATGGGGATGAAAGGTGGATGTAGGTAGTGTTAAGTAACAGGAACTACCACGTGTAGGTCTCCCAGCCTCTTGTAGCTTCCTTATTTTCTTAGGGTCTTCTTATGTTCTATCGCTGTCGGCCTGGCAACGAGGCGTCACAATGCAGGGAAGCAAGCTGGCGCCAAACACCTGGTATGATCCTTAAGACTCTAAACATTTATATATATGTAGACTTAAAGGTTACTCTCTCTCTCTCTCTCTCTCTCTCTCTCTCTCTCTCTCTCTCTCTCTCTCTCTCTCTCGTGTGGACCGGATGATTTATTTACCGTGACAAAAATATTATGCAGGAAGCGTGACCATATAAGAGAGAGAGAGAGAGAGAGAGAGAGAGAGAGATACAGATAGAGAGAGACACACAGACAGAGAGAGAGAGACAGAGACACACAGACAGAGAGAGAGAGACAGAGATATAGACAGAGAGACACAGAGATATAGACAGAGAGAGAGAGACAAACATACAGAGAGAGAGAGAGAGAGAGATATGACACCAAAAGTCAATAATGGAATAGATAAGCTGCCGTTGAAATATTGTTATCTGGAGTGGTCCCAATTTGGCTCCGTTATTCTGATCACAGGGTCCCGGAATCCCCCTCCTCCCCCCTGGAATCCCCCTGGCGTCCCTAATTCCTAAACATTGGACTGAAATCAATAAATATAATCTCTCAGGGGAGGGGGATGACGCCCACCCCCACCCCCCCCTCGTGGGCACACATGGAGGTGATGAACTCCCACTGGTCCTGTTCGGGGTTGTACACTTCCACCGTGGACAGGTTGGACACGCCGTCGTACCCGCCGATGGCATACAGACGCCCCATGTTAGCCACCAGCGCCACGCGACTCCTGGTGACGTTCATGGCCGCGATGAAGGACCACCTGTAAAGAGAGGCAATAAGGAAACCATGAGAACATAAAACATAAAACAGAACATGATCTGAATGAACAGAACATGAAGGATGAAGGAGGGTGTGAATGATAGAGAGAGAAGAGAGAGAGAGAGAGAGAGAGAGAGAGAGAGAGAGAGAGAGAGAGAGAGAGAGAGAGAGAGAGAGAGAGAGAGAGAGAGAGAGAGAGAGAGAGAGAGAGAGAGAGAGAGAGAGAGAGAGAGAGAGAGAGAGAGTTTTAATCAGCATTCCAAGATGACGCTCTGCCTTTTGAAGTGATAATCCCAGAGTTTATCCAAGATTTTCTGACATAAGACGTAATATATATATGAAGGAGGGTGTGAATGAGAGATAGAGAGGGAAGGAAGAGAAGGGGTAGAGTTAGGGGTAAAGATAAGGGGTAGAGTTAAGGGTAAAGATAAGGGGTAGAGTTAAGGGTAAAGATAAGGGGTAGAGTTAAGGGTAAAGATAAGGGGTGGGGGTGTAGTACATACTTGCTGTTGATGGGGTCGTACACTTCCACCGTCCTGAGGAAGGTGGAGCCGTCGTAGCCGCCACACACGTACAGTTTGCCGTTGAGCGTCGCCGCGCCCAGGCGACACCGCTTACTCAGCATGGGGGTCACCGGCGTCCACTGGCCCGTGGTGGGGTCGTACCGCTCCACCTGACACACCAACGAACACACACACACACGTTAACACACACAAAGCGGCTGTCAAAACAATCATTAATGGTCACCCTTTTGACTGATAGTATTAGAACAAGTTTTTTTTCTACATTTGTGCCTATAGCGCGTGTAGGCAGTGACTAAGGCTAGGATGGCAGGCCCTGGAGGCACACTTGAGGGCTGTGATGGTTGGCCCTCGCCCGTGGTGGCGCAGGCAGGATTTTTATAGTGACGCCTGTGATTAGAGGCTCATGCCGCCCCCCTGTGTCCTCCGATGCACTCGCAGTCGAAGGTAGAGTTAATAGGCAGGGCATGTGGGTGTTCTTAGGCCACTCGACGGTGCAGAAAGATTTTGGTTCTCATCGGGGATGGAACTCGGTGATACGATGGTTATCACAACAATGAACAACGAAAATGTTGATAAAATATGACTTACAAATGATTATAATATCATTACACATATTATTTGATCATTCTGCCTGCACCACCACGGGCGAGGGCCAACCATCACAGCCCTCAAGTGAACCTCCAGGGCCGACCACTCGGTGTATAAAAAAAACTAATACAAAAAAATGAATGATCCCAAAGATTCCTTGAGCCAGGCAGAAAGATAACAGCCCAACACAGAACACAACACAGTATACTCACAGAGTCAAATATGGAGAGCCCGTCGTGGCCCCCTATGGCGTACACGTGCCCGTCGAAGGCCACCACCCCGGCGGCGCTGCGGTGCTTGGTCATGGAGGCCACCATGATCCACTTGTTGGTGTCACAGTGGTAGCACTCCACCGTGTTCAGCGAGGCCACCCCGTCATAACCACCACACACGTACAGCTGCTCGTTCAGCACCGCAGCACCCACAGCACTGCAACACAACACAGAAGAACATAAGGCACTGTAACACCAAACAACACATCATCATCATCTTTCTGTTTAACCCCTTCACGCCCAGATCTTTCCTTGGCTATATGAAAAATTGTCTTTTCGAGCCATAGAATTACGAAGTCAGGGAATATACCAAATTAGTTAGCGGACAAGGATACTAAACAGGTCATATCTATAAAATATTGTTTATATTCACTAGAAATCGTCAACTGATACCCAAATTACAATGGAAATGATGTTCTGGGCCTCAAGGGGTTTATGACACAACAGGCAAAGAAAGATACATGAATGGCAATAATAAAATTCTTAATATACATGAAGGGCAAGAATAATAACATCTCTCCTCACCTTCTTTTACAGTTCATGGGGCAGACTTTGCTCCAACACTTGCTGACGGGATCAAACACTTCCACCGTGGCCAGTCTGTCTATCCCGTCGTAACCGCCGATCGCGTACAGCTTCTTCTTCATCACCACCACGCCGACCCGTGACCGCAGCATCGACATACTCTCCGCCATCTGCCACCGCCCTACTATGGGGTCGTACACTTCCACGGTGCTCAGCGAATCACCTGAAACAGTAGGAAAATGGGCCTTAGAACATAAGAAAATAAGGAAGCTACAAGAGGCTGTGAGACCTACACGTGGTAGTTCCTGTTACCTCCTGGACTTATCAATAATATCAACACTGCAGACATAAAAACATAAGAAAATAAGGAAGCTACAAGAGGGCGACTACAAGAGACTTATCAACATCATCACTGCAGACATAAGAACATAAGAAAATAAGGAAGCTACTAGAGGCTGTGAGACCTACATGTGGTAGTTCCTGTTACCTCCTGGACTTATCAATAATATCAACACTGCAGACATAAGAACATAAGAAAATAAGGAAGCCACTAGAGGCTGTGAGACCTACATGTGGTAGTTCCTGTTACCTCCTGGACTTATCAATAACATCATCACTGCAGACATAAAAACATAAGAAAATAAGGAAGCTACAAGAGGGCGACTACAAGAGACTTATCAACATCATCACTGCAGACATAAGAACATAAGAAAATAAGGAAGCTACTAGAGGCTGTGAGACCTACACGTGGTAGTTCCTGTTACCTCCTGGACTTATCAATAATATCAACACTGCAGACATAAGAACATAAGAAAATAAGGAAGCTACAAGAAGGCGACTACAAGAGACTTATCAACATCATCACTGCAGACATAAGAACATAAGAAAATAAGGAAGCTACAAGAGGGCGACTACAAGAGACTTATCAACATCATCACTGCAGACATAAGAACATAAGCACATAAGAACATAAGGAAGCTACATGATACAGACTGACAACTCCTTCTGCCAGTCACAGGTAAGCACTGTTATCTATAATTGTGATGTTAGCAGTAAAATCAACCTATATCCATATGGCTACATGTCACCAGGGATATTGATAGTATTAGATAGTATTATATTTTATTAGACAGTAAAACCTCTCGTATTCGGACCCTCATTATTCGGACTTTTGACATTATTCGGACCTTTTTTTTTTTTCTTTTTTTTTTAGGGGTCGAAATTTCCTAGATATACCTATATACACCTAGATTTTTTTTTTTTTTTTTAGGGGTCGAAATTTCCTAGATATACCTATATACACCTAGATTTTTTTTTTTTTTTTTTTTTTTTAGGGGTCGAAATTTCCTAGATACACCTATATACACCTAGATTTTTTTTTTTTTTTTTTTTTTTTTTACATTTCCCCCCATTATTCGGATCCTTGCATTACTCGGACCACTCCTTGGCCCAATTAGTCCGAATATGAGAGGTTTTACTGTATATAAGAGTATTGATAGCCACTCTGCCAGATAGTAGCAAAAAGCTGTATGGATTCTCCCCTTTCCTGCCCCGTATTCCCCCCTTGCATAAGGTTCAAAGTGCTATTACTTGGCAAGAACATAGGAACATAAGAAAATAAGGAAGCTACAAGAGGCCATGAGATAATTGAGTGCCAGATAAGTGAAGTGATAAAATAAGTGAAGCCAGAAATACCCCATTTTTACCCATTTAGCGTGCATATATTGCCTCTGCTTGGGTGTTATATCATGCAATACAGCCCCACACCCTTTCTTATCCCTAACATAGCCTTGAATATTGCAAGGGAGCCCGTAAATTGAGGTAAATAGCAGAAGAAAATAAGAGAAATAAGATAAGTGAAGCCAGAAATACAAGAGGCCATGAGACCTACACGAGGTAGTTAAGAGACACACCTGATTTAGTGAGGCCGCCCACCGCATAGATGAGGCCAACTATGTCGTTACAGCATCGTGGCCTCGTCCGGAAGCTCTGCAGGAGTGGCCGTCGTTCAGGCATGAGGTGGTAGTCCTTGGCCTCGTCCAGCAGGTCTCTGTTGACACACAAACCACAAGTGTTTAGTAGAAGTTTTTAAGTGGATAAAAGGATTTTTAACCCCTTCACACCCAGATCTTTCCTTTGCTAAAAAAAATTGTATGTTGTCGAGCCATAAAATATTGAAAAGTAACTGAATATACCAAATTAGTTAGTCGACAAGGATATTACAGGTCATATCTATAAAACATTGCTTATACAGTAAAACCCTTATAACTCGGTACTGTATAACTCGGAATTTGATATAACTCGGCAAGGCAAAGACAAAGATTTTTTTTTTTTTTTCATCTATGCCTATAGCGCGTGTAGGCAGTGAGCTCCAGGGGTGGGATGGTAGGCCCTGGAGGCTCACTCGAGGGCTGTGATGGTTGGGCCTCGCCAGTGGTGGCGCAGGCAGGATTCTTATAGTGACACCTGTAATTAGAGGCTCATGCCGCCCCCCTGTGTCCTCCCATGCACTCGCAGTCGAAGGTAGAGTTAATGGACAGGGCATGTGGGTGTTCTTAGGCCACTCAACGGTGCAGAAAGATTTCAAGTGGATTTATGGGTCTCACTCGGGATCGAACTCGGGTTTTCGAGAACGCCACTCGGTGACGCTAACCACTCTGCTACCGCCTCCCCTAGATTGCATCGCTTGGTTTTCACTCGGTATATCATGCCCTCACAACCTCTTGTGTGAACATGTAAACAGAAAGTCGGCAAAAAATAATGTATCTCGGCATATTGCTGTTATAACTGCATCTCTTTGCTTACACTCGGCAAAGCCTTAGTCGCATAAAGTAGTGTTTTTGTCCTTTTGACCTTTCCTGCAGGCTCAGGCTCTTCAATTTCATTGAAGTCTCCCTTCCTGCTGGAGACACCCTTGCGTGATGGAGCTGACATCTTGAAATACAGTACTGTATGATGTAATCCCAAAACACGTAAAATAGGTGGCAAAGTAAAGCAAAGGTCAGGAACCAGCGCGGAGGCTGTCAGCTGCTGAGCCGTGTTTATGTCGTCCAAGCACCGTCTTGGATACGAATTCCGTTTTTTGTCGAAATTAAAAAAGGATTGGTTTCTGCTTAAAAAAACACAACAAGCTTGGTAGGAGCCGCAATAATAATCAATGCAAAACATTGCAAACAATATCACAAAGTAGTATAACACACATTTCAGCAAGTTTTATTGGATTGGGATTCATAATCCAAGACGGTGCTTGGACGACAAAAACACGGCTCAGCCTACGCGCTGGTACCCGACCTTTGCTTTACTTTGCCACCTATTTTACGTGTTTTGGGATTACATCATACAGTACTGTATATCAAGATGTCAGCTCCATCACGCAAGGGTGTCTCCAGCATGAAGGGAATGGAATTGAAGAGCCTGAGCCTGCAGGAAAAGGTGAAAGTACTAGCAAGGATGGGTGCAGGTGCGTCCATGCGTGCTATTTGTGCTGAGTTTGATATCAAATCCAGCACATTCTACCCGTTCACTGGTAAGTGTAGTTTTTATGCTTTGACAGTATTTTTAATTTAATTTAATTTTTTTTTTTTTTTTTTTTTTTTTTTTTTTTTACCCATATCAGAGGAGGACATTGCATAACTCGGCACATTGCATAACTCGGCAAGGGCCAGAGCCCCTATCGTGCCGAGTTATAAGGGTTTTACTGTATTGCTAAGTACCCTAAGCATTGCTTAGGTTACTCTGTAGTGTAGTGGTTGGCACGCTCGGCTCACAACCAAGAAGTCCCGGGTTCGACCTCCGGGCGGAGCGAAGATAGATGGGCGGTCTTTCTTAAAAACCCGAGCCCCTGTCCACCCAGCAGTGAATGGGTACCGGGTATTAGCCGGGGGTTTGTGACCCCCCTCCCGGGGTGATGGCTTCGGCCAACACTAAGCTGCAGATCACTACGGCTCTGAGGAATTATCCTCTAAACAAACAAACAAACAATCCTCTATTCACTAAAAATTGTCTAACGGTAGCCAAATTACAATGGAAATTACGTTCTGGGTCTCAAGGGGTTAATAAAGGAGAGGTAGGAAAAGTTCTTACGGCTAGTAATCAGGGTAGAACAAGAAGTAACGGATTCAAGCTGGAAAAGCGTAGATTTAAAAAGGAAATAGGGTTCTGGGAAAAACTGGTTCACAAATAGGGTGGTGAATGATTGGAATGGACTCAGTCGTCAGGTAGTTGGTGCGAAATCATTAGAGCTTTAAAGGGAGGCTAGATAAATTCATGGATGGGGATGAAAGGTGGATGTAGGTAGTGTTAAGTAACAGGAACTACCACGTGTAGGTCTCCCAGCCTCTTGTAGCTTCCTTATGTGCTTATGTTCTTGTGTTCTTAAGTGACCTCCCTGACCTCTCCTTATACTTTTTCATTACACCCTTTAGTGTTGTTGATGAAGTGTCCAGTGAAGAGGTGGCAAGAAAATGTGAGTTCAAGATGCTGAGTACAGTGCTGAGAGTAAGGCAATTGAGGTGGTTTGTGCGCTGTCTGGACGATTCGAGCGAATACTTTTTCGAGCGGAGAACCATTCGAGCTAATACATTTTCAGTAAAATTTCGGTAGTGGGTAGTCGGTAGTTTCCTAAATGTTTCCTGTCCAGACTCCAGTAACTGTTGTTCTCAGGATGTTTGTGATTGAGGAGGATGCTGCAGCTACCTGTCATTAGTGAGGACACAAACACATCAAAATCTATTAGAATATAAATAAAAGGCTTGTTTTTATAATAGAGGAAAGTTTTGAACCCAGAAATACCCCATTTTTACCCATTTAGCGTGCATATATTGCCTCTGCTTGGGTGTTATATCATGCAATACAGTCCCACACCCTTTCTTACCCCTTACATAGCCTTGAATATTGCAAGGGAACCCGTAAATTGAGGTAAACAGCAGAAGAAAATAAGAGAAATAAAATAAGTGAAGCCAGAAATACCCAGTATTTACCTATTTATCATGCATATCTTGTCTTTGTCAATGGGTAATATCATGCAATACAGCCCCTACCCCTTCCTTACCCCTTACATAGCCTTAAATATTGCACGGGAAGCCGTAAATTGAGGTATAAATATAAGAATAAGGAAAAATTTCCAATATGGCCGCTGTGACGTCATCAAGATCAGAGCTCATCTTGATCTTGACATCCAACTCGAGGCTACAACTTTTCCCTTCATTAATCAAAAACATCAAATGAATAAATCAACACGGATAAAGTAAAATAATGATAAATAGGACGCAATAAGCCAAAAAAACAATGAAATAACGAAGAATTAACGAAATATTGGGTTTCAAAAGATGGCCGAAAAAACCCAAAATTCATCACAACAAAAATCTACTTTTTAACAAAGCCCCTATAAATAGTGATAAAATATGAGCTAATAGTATATGATGTGTGTATCCTATAAACAGTAACAGATCCTCGTTTAGTGTTGAAACCAAGAAGCAAAACATCTTTTGTTTTTTCGATAATTTGACCCATTACACCACTGACTCGGATGTATTCCTTGAGTAAACACGTGAAAAACACGTCCCATAAACACACACAAACGCACTGCGCCTGTAGGCACAGCTAATCACACACAAATAACCTCACCGCTCATTTAGAAGGAAGAATAAGGTTACGTTAAAATGTAAACAAAAGCCCCCTAAAATAAATAAACAAAATACAGCCACCAGACGCGTGGTTAATACATAAAACGATGCGGAAATATTGAAATATATTAACACACACAAAAATCCCCCTATATTTAGTGTAAAAAACTAATTATCAACAAAATATCCCTAATATTTACGGTGTTACTAACTGATTGAGTCATATTTCTTTTACGAAGGCCTTAAAACACGGACACTTATTATGGAAAGTCATACGAGAAGCTGGGCTTTTCAACAATGCCATTCAATCCAATATCAGTCCACGAATAAAAAAGTGGATATTCGTTTTGAAATGCGTAATTGGCACCTCGTAAAATGGCGGCAAGCCCAGGAGCCAATCAGAGGCCTCGCTACCTTGACAGCGAATCAGAGGCCTGGCTACATCTCTCAGCCAATCAGCGTCCAGGAACCAACTGGGCGCCGGGCGGCCATGTTTGTTGTTTACCCAAGATATATAGACTTATTTAATGGGAAATAAGGTGAAATTTAGCCTTAAATACCTTATTTATGGCATATTAGTGATACTAAGAGTATTATTAGTGATAATTATAGGGTGGACGATAATACATTGCCGCCATATTAGCCTTTCAGCGTAATATTCTCCCTGAAATATATGACAGCATAGTTTGATGCCGGTAAATGGAATATTTTGACGTGTTTTCGCTAAGTGTCTCCCGCTGAATAAGAGACGTAATCAGAGACGTACCCAGACCATACCTTGATGCGCTGATCCTAGGTTCGAGTCCCGCGTGCCCGAGATTAGTTTCTGTGGACCACTGTGGCCCGCGCCGTACCCGTGGCCGCGGCGGTACGGGGCTGACGCTGTTATAGTGGACGAGAACTGCGCGTTCACTGTTTAGGTCAGACACACACACTGGGGGGCTAACACCTCACTCTTGGCCTCTCTTTACCACACACACCACACCTGTCACTACGGTGTCTGGACGATTCGCGCGAATACATTTTCGGTAAAATTTCGGTAGTGGGCTTTCAACAATTTCGAACTTTGTTTTCCTGAATAGTTTTGATGTGTAATGAATGAATCTGGCACTCGTTTTTGTCGGAAATAAATGTTTGTTGACATGTGTGGGGGGATCCCCGCCCCGCAAACCTTGCCCCGCTTCTCACTGCCGTAGTATAGAGTCTATAGACTAACAGTGAGCTGTTCTGCCATCTGGTGGCCGTCTGGGAACCTCCCGTCAGCTCAGGACGTCGGGTCTCGGGGTGTCAGGCTTGACTTATTTTCCATTATTCCCTACCAAACCAGCTACAATGAAGTGTTGTCATGGTCAACATAGGCTTATGCAAAATAGGCAAAATGAAAATATACGAGTTTTACATTATTCATGGCGTTATAATGAGGATTGTTGGCAAAATAAGAGCATTCGACCACAGGTGTCCTGCAACATTCTACTAACTACTGTAGAGGAATGCTTCAAGGCGGGTGTGTGGGTTACTATTGCCTTCATGTATGCACAGAGAAGGAGACTAGACGAGAGGAGGAGAGGAGGAGGTAGGAGGAATACATAGGAAGAACAGGAGAGAGAGAGAGAGAGAGAGAGGAGAGAGAGAGAGAGAGAGAGAGAGAGAGAGAGAGAGAGATATTCAGGTAATAGACAGGAGAAGGAGGGGAAGGAACCTTGACTTGAGGTAAAAGATGGAGAGAGAGAGAGAGAGAGAGAGAGAGAGAGAGAGAGAGAGAGAGAGAGAGAGAGAGAGAGAGAGAGAGAGAGAGAGAGAGAGAGAGAGAGAAGATGAGAGAGAGAGAGAGGATATTCAGGTAAAGACAGGGGAAGGAGGGAAGGAACTGATGAGTAAGAGAGAGAGAGAGAGAGAGAGAGAGAGAGAGAGAGAGAGAGAGAGAGAGAGAGAGAAGAGGAAGAAGAGAAGATAACAGAGGAAGAATAAAAGAGACACAAAGATAACATTAAGGGATAGAGCAAATGAAGAAGAGAAAGAAAGAGGAGGAGAGGGAATGATTTTTACAAAGGAATACAAAGGAAGAACAAAGAGAGAGCCACCCTTACCTGCACTCGTGGGATGACCTGATGAGGTTCTCGGTGCCCACCCGGTCTGTGAGGTACTGGGGGGTCAGCAGGGGCATGCGTACTTTGGTCAGCAGTTCGGGCAGGCTGTCTGATCGGTGGTCCAGGTCGCGCTTGGTCCATGACATGACGGCTTCAAACACCTGTGGGGGTGTCATGTCACTGTCGAACACACACATACACACACACACAGAAGACATGACAGCCTCAAACACCTGTTGGAGCTTCATGTCACTGCTGAACACACACATCACTGCTAAACACACACACAACACACACACACACACACAGCCACAGCCACAGCCACACACACACACATAGCCACAGCCACACACACACACACAGCATCAGCCCAGCACACACACACACACACTGGGGAGATTTTATAGCAGTGTATAAATCATCAATGGGTTTGGAAAAAATTGATAGAGAAGATCTGTTTGTGTGGGACGATAGAAGTGCAAGAGGTCATGAGAAGAAATTAAAAAGGATCACATGCAAGAGGGACATAAAAAAAATACAGCTTCCCGTATAGAAGCCTAGAAGCCTGGAATAACCTTGATGCAGAAGTGATTAATGCAAGAAATATTCAGGACTTTAACCCCTTGAGACCCAGAATGTAATATCCATTGTAATTTGGGAACCATTAGACGATTTTAGTGACTATAAGCAATATTTTATAGATATGACCTGTTTAGTATCCTTGTCGACGAACTAATTTGGTATATTCAGTTAGTTTTCGTCATTTTATGGCTCGACAACGGACAATTTTGATAGCAAAGGAAAGATCTGGGCGTGAAGGGGATAATGGCTAGCTGGATAATAGTAGATTTGGAGACGGGACAGTACGAGAATAGCTCTTTTCCTGTATGTTACTACTAGGTAAATACACACACACACACACACACACACACACACACACACAGTCAGTCACACACACAGTCAGTCACACACACACACACACAGTCACACACAAGAAAGACTGGATAAATGTAGATACGGAGACGGGACCATACGAGTGTAGCTCAGGCCCTGTAAAACACAACTAGGTAAATACAACTAGGTAAATACACACACACACACACAGTCACACACACACACACACACACACACACACACACACACACACACACACACACACACACACACACACACACACACACACACACACACACACACCACACTTACATTCTCTTCGCTCTGTACGTTGAGTTCATCCCGGGATATAATTTCCCTCACTTCGGGCAGCAGGAGGCTCAGGAACTCCTCGCACATGGAGACGTCTACAAAGTGCTTCTGGAGGTAGCGGTTGCAGGCCTCCACCAGGGACCAGCAGGCCAGGGTGTCCGCAAAGGTCCGGATGCCCAGCACATTGTTGGGGTACAGCCTGGGGAACACAAGAACATAACAACATAACATTAGAAAATAAGGAAAGAACATAAGAACATAAGGAAGCTACAAGAGGCTGCAAGACCTACACGTGGTAGTTCCTGTAGCATGATGCCTGACAGCCTCCCAGACCAGCATAAAGGATGCTGTGGTTACAGGTGTGGGTACAGGATTGTGTGGTGTGGTTGTATTCATCTAGTTGTATTTTACAGGGCCTGAGCTACACTCGTATGGCCCCGTCTCCATTTCTACATTTTAGCATTCCTGCTTAGTGGTTAGCGTTGGCCGAAGCCACCACCCCGGGAGGCGGGTCACAAACCCCCGGCTAACACCCGGTACCCATTCACTGCTGTGTGAACAGGGGCTCGGGTTTTAAGAAGACCGGCCGTCTGTCTTCGCTCCGCCCAGTGATCGAACCCGGGACTTCTCGGTTGTGAGCTGACCCCTACATTACGGAGTACCCAGAGTGTGGCAGGTGTGGTGTGGTGTGGTGTGGTGTGGTGTGGTGTGGCGTGGCGTGGTGTGGTGTGTGAGGCAGGCGTGGCGTGGCGTGGCGTGGCGTGGCGTGGCGTGGTGTGGTGTGGTGTGGTGTGGCGTGGTGTGGTGTGGTGTGGGTACTGACCTGTGTTTGAGGTAGTCAGCGCAGGCCTCCCGCACCTTGGCCAGCTGCAGGAAGGACGCGCCCACCAACAGCTCTGCACGTTACTGCTGTCTATCTTCACCTTACCCGAGTAGGCAAAGTTGATCAAGGACTCCAAGGCACTATGGGGGAGGAGCAAGGAGCACCAGTGTAAGGCAATAAAAACATAAGAACATAAGAAAATATGGAAGAGCTACAAGAGGCTGTGAGACCTACATGTGGTAGTTCCTGTAAAAACAAGGCTGCTTCAGAACCTGCTACTATGAGGTCAAGGATTATACCCTACCGTAGATAACAGTATAGTCGCCACCTGCAGTGATGTCGCCAGGCGCCTTTTATTACGAATTTTAGCATCACTACAGACTTGCATGTGCCGCTGAAGACAGGTACATAACAAAAACTACTGTGCGTGCCTCTTCCGCGACACATACAAGTCTGTAGTGATGCTTTAGAGGTGAAATTTATAATATATGGCGCCTGGCGACATCAGTGCACCGTGGCGACTTTAGTGTTATCTACGGTAGCCGGAAATTCTTGACTCGGTTGGAGGCCGGAACGACTAGGGCCGGAAAAACTTTGGGCCGAATTGACTCGAAATCCTATCAATTAACTCTTATACCGGCACAGCATAGGTAGGCTGTATGCTTTAGGGGGGGAGGTGCAATGCTTTATGGCAGTGAATATTTCCCATGAGTCAATATATGATGTTGATGATAAGAACATAAGAAAATAAGGAAGCTACAAGAGGCCGCGAGACCTACACGTGGTAGTTCCTGTTACCTAATACTACCTACATCTATGATACAGCAAGACCAGGGCAAAAAGAAGGTCTCAGCATTACCTGGGGTCAATTCCCTGCATAGTAATCTCCATCTGTTTACTCTCCACCATGTCGTGGGTAAACATGGCATGGAAGTAGGGAATGACAGCCGCCAGCACGATCCTGTGAGCCGTGAAACACTGGTCTTCCACCTGAAAACACGGATACATAACATATGAGCATAAGAACATAAGGAAGCTACAAGCAGATAAGCAAGCAATATATCAGCAGTGTCAGTTACCTCCAACTCACATCAGCATGCCCGATAACTGCTAGGAACAAATTTTCAAGCAAATCTATTTTTCAAAAAATATTGCAAATTTTGCAAGGGGTATAAATAGGGACTTCTAATAATTGTAACTGAAAACTGACTCCAGATTCGTGTTCAGCATGCCCGATAGCTGCTAGGAACAAATTTTCAAGCAAATATTACAAAAGCAAGCTACCCCTCACTTCCTATGTCCCTGCTAACTCCAGCCTCCCTGTCTCCCTGCTTCCCCCAGCCTCCCTGCTTCCCTGCTGTATCCTATCTTCCTGCTGCCTCCTATATTTCTGATGTGTCCTTCACCCTGTCTCCCTGCTTCCCTGTTAAGCCCTATCACCCTGCTCACCCCTGTCTCCCTGCTTCCCTGTTAAGCCCTATCACCCTGCTGTGACCTATCTCCCTGCTCACCCCTGTCTCCCTGCTTCCCTGTTAAGCCCTATCACCCTGCTGTGACCTATCTCCCTGCTCACCCCTGTCTCCCTGCTTCCCTGTTAAGCCCTATCACCCTGCTGTGACCTATCTCCCTGCTAACTCCAGCCTCCCTGTCACCCTCACAGCCAGCCAGCCTCCGTACCTTCAGAGTCACGTCGCACAGCTTGCCCTTCCTCCTGATGTCCTCCATGACCTGGAACCCCCCCACGGGCAGGTCATCCTGGGCGAAGATAGTGAAGTCATCGGTCTCCACGAGATGCTCCAGGTCAAACTTGGTGAGATGTTCGTCCTCCATCACAGTCTCTCTCATCCCTCTCACTCGCCCTCTCAGTTCAGTTGTGGGTCGGGAGTCTGGCCTTATTTAATTAACACTCCCTGATTATTTCTCTTCTTCCTGTCTCTCTGGGTCTTGAGTTAACTGTCTTCTCTTATTCTGTCTTTTAATTTCTGTCTTTTTCTGTCCACTGGTCGTCCAAAAACTGTTAATTCGTTCTTTTTGCACTCCACACTCCCACCCTCTCTCTCTCTCTTCTTACTGTCTCTCTGGGTCTTGAGTTAACTGTCTTTTCTTATTCTGTCTTTCAATTTCTGTCTTTTTCTGTCCACTGGTCGTCCAAAAACTGTTAATTCGTTCTTTTTGCACTCCACACTCACTCCCTCACCCTCTCTCTCTCTCTCCCTGATTATTTCTCTTCTTACTGTCACTCTGGGTCTTGAGTTAACTGTCTTCTCTTATTCTGTCTTTCAATTTCTGTCTCTTGCTGTCCAAACTGTCCACTGGTCGTCCAAAACCTGTCAATTCAAGTTCTTTTTGCACTCCACACTCCCACCCTCTCTCTCTCTCTTCTTACTGTCTCTCTGGGTCTTGAGTTAACTGTCTTCTCTTATTCTGTCTTCCAATTTGTCTCTTGTTGTCTTCTTTTGTCCTCTAGTCGTCCAAAACCTGTTAATACAAGCCACACTCCCTCCCACCCTCTCTCTCTCTCTCTCGCTTCTTCCCGTCTCTCTGGGTCTTGAGTTAACTGTCTTCTCTTATTCTGTCTCTCAATTTCTGTCTCTTTCTGTCTTCTTTTGTCCTCTAGTCGTCCAAAACCTGTTAATACAAGCCACACTCCCTCCCACCCTCTCTCTCTCTCTCTCTCTCGCCCTCAGTGTGTAAACAATAACAAAGCACCGCCCGCCGCCCATTGGCTCACGCGGCCACCCGGGAAATACAAAAACGGAATCCGGTCATTTCGCCCCCATGCCATTTCGCCCACATTATGGAGTCATTTCGCCCAAGGACTGGTGGTTCATTCCATTTCTGCCAGAGGAAGATATAGTTACATGACTCCGTGACATGGATCGTGTGGGCGAATTGACTTTAGAGTGGGCGAATTGACTCTTATATGTGGGCGAATTGACTCTTACATGTGGGCGAATTGACTTTAGAGTGGGCGAATTGACTCTTACATGTGGGCGAATTGACTTTAGAGTGGGCGAATTGACTCTTACATGTGGGCGAATTGACTTTAGAGTGGGCGAATTGACTCTTACATGTGGGCGAATTGACTCTTACATGTGGGCAAATTGACTCTTACATGTGGGCGAATTGACTCTTACATGTGGGCGAATTGACTCTTACATGTGGGCTAATTAACTCTTACATGTGGGCGAATTGACTCTTACATGTGGGCGAATTGACTCTTACATGTGGGCGAATTGACTCTTACATGTGGGCGAATTGACTCTTTTACATGTGGGCGAATTGACTTTAGAGTGGGCGAATTGACTCTTACATGTGGGCGAATTGACTCTTACATGTGGGCGAATTGACTCTTACATGTGGGCGAATTGACTCTTACATGTGGGCGAATTGACTGTTACATGTGGGCGAATTGACTCTTACATGTGGGCGAATTGACTCTTACATGTGGGCGAATTGACTCTTACATGTGGGCGAATTGACTCTTACATGTGGGCGAATTGACTTTAGAGTGGGCGAATTGACTCTTACATGTGGGCGAATTGACTCTTACATGTGGGCGAATTGACTCTTTCTTACATGTGGGCGAAATGTCTTGTGGGCGAATTGACGTGTGGGCGAAATGACCGGTAACCATAAAAACAGGTAGATATAAGCAGGCAGGGTAATGTATAAGCAGGTATAAGTAGGTATAAGCAGGGTATAAGCAGGCAGGGTAAGCAGGTATATCTTCCTAAGCAGGGTAATACATAAGTACGTAAGCAGGCATAACCCAGGGTAATATATAAGCAGCTGTCTAGGTAAAAACTACCGTACTGCAAATGTTTTTCAGTCAGTCAGTTTAGTTCAGTAAGGCAGTCAGTCAATCAGTAGGGTAATGTAGCTATGCAATGTGTTTAACAGGTTTATGCAATGAAGAGATACGTCACTTTTTTACCAAATGTTCAGTGTTTCCAATTTTTCTATTTCTGTTTTAGATTTTTCATTTTTTTTTCTTCAATTTTTCGAATTTTTGAATTTTTAGATTTTTTTTTATTTTTTCGAATTTTAGATTTTCAAAATATGAAATCATGCAATCTATCGTTCCCATTTTTTTTACATGTTATTATTTGCATTGTTCTTATTTTTTTATTTATTTATTGTATTTGCATTTATATTCGATCAGGGAGGCGCTGCAGTGTTGCCATCGAGGGCGGGAGGACGCAAGGTATTTATTTATTTTAGTATTTATTTATTTATTTATTTACGTTGGAGCGTATAAGTCTGATGAAAGTATGCAAATAACAGGCTTATGGCGATGAATATTTCACTATTTTGTCTTATTCAGAGGATTAATTACCATTTCGCAAGGTATTTATTTATTTTAGTATTTATTTATTTATTTATTTACGTTGGAGCGTATAAGTCTGATGAAAGTATGCAAATAACAGGCTTATGGCGACGAATATTTCACTATTTTGTCTTATTCAGAGGATTAATTACCATTTCGCAAACTCATTATCTGACATCATTAACCACGTGTAGGTCTCGCGGCCTCTTGTATCTTCCTTATTTCCTTATGTTCTCATCTTCGAAGCAGGAGGGAAAGAAGGCAATTTAAGTACATTGAAGTTAATAACCCCCAATATTACCCTATTTGCTAATCCTGCGTTACTGTTAATTGCTTGTTTCAGTATATATATTATTTCTATTTCTATCGCTAAGAGTTAATTCACCCCCCCAATAACACATAAGGCGCTTGTAAAACTTATATTTATCCAGCACATAAGAACATTAGAACATAAGAAAATAAGGAAGCTACAAGAGGCCGTAATAGTTGAAGGCGTAATATAGTTTCAACAAGTCACAGGTGCGCGTCAGATTGGAAATTTTGCGTCATGTAGCTATATTTTCTATTATTTAGTATCTATCTATTGTATGAGCTGTCTATATCGAGTACCTCCGGAAAATTTGCGTAAAAAGTTATCAATGTTGGTAAAAAACGTATTTTAATAACATTTTTGATGAGAAAAACAACCGTAAGAGAAGAAAATGCGATATATACAACTATACCGTATAGATAACACTATAGTCGCCAGTCACTTATTGCCACTGCACTAATGTCGCCAGGCACAATATATTACGAATTTTAGCATCACTACAGACTTTGATGTGCCACTGAAGACATGTTGTGATAAAATAAACTACTGTGTATCATCTTCAGTGACATATAAAGTCGTAGTGTGCTAATCGTAATATTGCCCTGGCGACTAATGATGGCAGTGACGGTAATATGTTATTAGGGTAATATTTGATGTAATGCCTATGGTGAAGACGTATTTTTATATAATTAACTACAGTCTTTTTGTAACGAGCAAAAATCCTTTCTATCCTAAGGGCCATGCTAAAAGTGCTCTGTTACCTGAATGGGTAACTATGTAAATATCAGCTGAAATTAGAAGAAGTGTAGTATCCTTCTCCTGGCTATATCCATTTATCTAAGGTCTCATGCTTAAATGATGCTCTTACTGATAAAGGACTATGATAAAATACAGCTGAATTAGAAGAAGTGTATATTCCCTTCTGCTGGCATATATCCATTCTATCATAAGGTCTCATACTTAAAATGATGCCTATGTTTACCTGATAATAGGGTTAACTATGATCAAATACAGCTGAAATTTAGAAGAAGTGTAGTATTCCCTTCTCCTGGCATATATCCATTCTATCTTAAGGTCTCATGCTTAAAATGATGCCTCTGTTTACCTGATAATAGGGTTAACTATGATAAAATACAGCTGAAATTTAGAAGAACTGTAGTATTCCTTTCTCCTGGCATATATCCATTCTATCTTAAGGTCTCATGCTTAAAATGATGCCTCTGTTTACCTGATAATAGGGTTAACTATGATAAAATACAGCTGAATTTAGAAGAAGTGTAGTATTCCCTTCTCCTGGCATCAAATATCAGGCAGTAAGCAGCAAGGGGTCAGGATTTTTGCCTCGTTAAAAAAATAGCCTATAGTAGTAAGTCCATTTAAATTTTTTTCTTCCATTAAATCTCCCATTTTCCCCCAATTTTTTTTCAATGTATCAAATTTTTTCCCATTTCCTCCATTTAATTAAACTCCCATTTCTTTTCACTACCGTAGATAACACTATAGTCGCCACGGTGCACTAATGTCGCCAGCCGCCATATATTACGAATTATAGCATCACTACTGCTGTGTATGTGCCCTTGAAGATGATACACAGTAGTTTATATCATGACTGTATAATCTACCCTGTTTCAGCGTTGTTTTATGCTTTGTATAAAAAGTATATACGGTTTAAAATTTCGCTACTCGGTTTTTTATCGGGTGACGACGACAGCGGGAGGACACTCAGAACATAAACACTAGCTGGCGATCTTATTGTTGGTCGCCACTCGGGTGATATTTTTGTACTTTGTTCATTTCTAGCCCTACTATGACACAGATGAAGACACAAAATGACACAGACTCTCCTGATAGCCCCTTCTAACTGTCCTGAAATCATGGATGTAGAAATGTAAGTATTAACGCCACCACACGTCTGTAAATAAAAAGAAGCGTTGTCCTGGCGACTTTAGTGTTATCTACGGTAGTAACTATCTCGTGGTATGCTATTTTTCCTTACATCACAAAATTCACAACCTTTTCTTATAATCCAGACGACTATATATAGCATTATTTTTATATAATTTCACTATACGCAGTTTTTTTTTTTTTACGAGGTGAAAAATCCTGCCCCTTACTGCTTACTGACTGATATTTGATGCCAGGAGAAGGGAATACTACGCTTCTTCTAAATTTCAGTTGTATTTCATCATAGTTAACCATAGTATCAGGTAAACAGAGGCGTAACTTTAAACATGAGAATTACGATAGAATGGATATATGCCAGGAGAAGGGAATACTACACTTCTTCTAAATTACAGCTGTATTTCATCATAGTTAACCATAGTATCAGGTAAACAGAGGCGTAACTTTAAGCATGAGACCTTACGATAGAATGGATATATGCCAGGAGAAGGGAATACTACGCTTCTTCTAAATTACAGCTGTATTTCATCATAGTTAACCTAGTATCAGGTAAACAGAGGCGTAACTTTAAGCATGAGACCTTACGATAGAGTGGATTTTTCGCTTCGTTAAAAAAAAAAAGGCTATAGCAACTCCATAATACCTCGTAGTACCTATGTTATTTTTCCTTACATCACAAAATTGACAACCCTTTCTTATAATCCAGACTACCATAGCTATTTACTTTCTATTTCAAAATGTTCTGGTCTAGGCAAGAATTGAAAGGTCGGTCGCTCGGTTCTTGCTCACTCACGCAAGCTGCAGTTTTAACACTCATTGCCTACACCCTCATTGACTGCCGATGTTACGTCCAGGGCAGGAAGGAATACAGGTGGTACAGATTAACACGTGATGATAACGCTTTCACACACACACACACACACACAAGGCACACGCACACACACACACCACACAACACACACCACACACACCACACACACAGGCCACACACACACACACACACACAGTCACACACACAGACAGTCACACACATACACACACACATCGCACACATACACATACAGGCACACAGGCACACACACACACACACACACACAGACAGTCACATACATACACACAGTCACACGCGCACACACACGCACACAGGCACACCACCCCCACACACAGCACACTCACACACACACACACACACACAGTCACACACACACACACACACACACACACACACACACACACACACACACACACACACACACACACACAGTCACACACAAGAAAGACTGGATAAATGTAGATACGGAGACAGGACCATACGAGTGTAGCTCAGGCCCTGTAAAATACAACTAGGTAAATACAACTAGGTAAATACATACACACACACACACACACACACACACACACACACACACACACACACACACACACACACACACACACACAGACACACACACCACCCACACACACACACACACACACACACACACACACACACACACACACACACACACACACACTTCATTGTCACGCAAGATTGCATTCGTGAAAAAAGCTGAGACTAGAAATTATAACCAAGATGAAACGCAGATATTAAATTGTAGAATTAGTAATGTCAATGGCATTTTATTGCTTTAAATGAAACTTGTGGGTCATTGCAGCTTATACACACACCACACACACACACACACACACACACACACACACACACACACACACACACACACCTATCCGTGCTTTCTGGTATAATGCAAAGATGTTTTCACTACGATGTTATTATTAAAAAATGGTTTTATTTTCACAGGTTGACGTTTTCAGCCTAAATAATGACTTTCACCGCGGGATAATGACAACTTTTTTATCCTTCACTAATACTATGAATGAGAGAGAGAGAGAGAGAGAGAGAGAGAGAGAGAGAGAGAGAGAGAGAGAGAGAGAGAGGAGAGAGAGAGAGAGAGAGAGAGAGAGAGAGAGAGAGAGAGAGAGAGAGAGAGAGAGACTAATTTATGTGCAAAAAAGCTTCTCTCTTTCTTTCCTTCCTTCCTTCCTTCCTTCCTTCCTTCCTTCCTTCCTTTCTTCCTTTTCCGTGAGTTTATATGTTGATGAGAGAGAGAGAGAGAGAGAGAGAGAGAGAAGAGAGAGGAGAGGAGAGAGAGAGAGAGAGAGAGAGAGAGAGAGAGAGAGAGAGAGAGAGAGAGAGAGAGAGAGAGAGAGAGAGAGAGAGAGAGAGAGAGAGAGTCATGCATTACGTGTAGGAGAAATAATGGTTCGGGCAGAGTATATATACCTTCCCTCACACTCTGAATGGCGTCTGTTTCATAAATAAAAATATAAAATTACTACTCTGTGTATTATAAGTCGATTCAGAATTAATATATTAGAAAAATATAATAAAAAAAAACCTTAAAATACCCATGAAATCTTATAGGTAAACAAATCATTAACAAGGAAATAAACATAGGTAATAATTGATAACTAAATCTACTCGAAATCTGAGAAGAAAATAAGTCGTGAAAAACGGTAATTTAATTTTGATAAACGACCTCCTAACGGCTACACCCAAATCTTTTCGCTAATCATTACCTTAATTACGTAATATTATCATTATTAATATATTTTCAGGCTGTGTATGCATATAGCAATACATATTCTATAATTGTATCCGTTTATTAATAGTTTGGGCAGGGGCGTAGCTAGACATTTTGGGCCCGGGGGGCTTACTTCCTGGAGGGGCCCCTATAAAGTGTGCAGGTTTTTTTTTTTGGGGGGGGGGGGGACCAGCTGGGGGGTTTCGTGGAATTTTTTTTGGATAATTGAACATATTTTGGTGCATTTTGACACGTTCTGAGAGCTTCTTTCAATGCCCATAAATCCTTTTTAATCCGAATTATTTTCAGCACTGCAGATCAGACTGATGGAGAGATGCATTTAGGGGTCCCCTCTCTTGGGGGCCCGGGGGTGATTTCAAATAGCCCCCTTCGCCCTCCTCCCCTTAGCTACGACCCCTGACTTTATCTACGTATTATTATCATTATTAATATACATTCAGGATTTATATGCATAGTTGCAATACATATTCCTTTATTGTATTCCTTTATTAATGATTTGGGCGGTTTTGTGGGCGGCTGTATGGGTGAGGTGGTGTGTTTGTGGGCGCGAGGGTTGTCGCGTGTGTGGCATCTGTGCGCGGGAGAGTGGGAAGGAAGAAGCAAGCGGTTGTTTACACTGGAGGCGGGATGAATAACTCTCGCGTTTTTTGCTTAACAGTTCGCCTGAGATGCCCCACTGCGGTAATAGTGAACGAGTGGCTTCATGGATACTCCGGGCACATTTAGAGTGTTTGTGAAGGCTGGGAGTAGCGTGTGAGGAGAGAAATAAGGCGGGAGTGACGAGAGGACGCCGAGATGTTAAAGTAAGGGACATCTTGTTGATACTGGATACTTTTCGAACGTTCTTACCTACCGTAGATAACAGTTAAGTCGCCAGGATAACTTTTTGTTTTGTTTACAGACGTGTGGTGGCGTTAATACTTACATTTGTACATCCATGATTTCAGGACAGTTAGAAGGGGCTATCTGGAGAGTCTGTGTCATTTTGTGTCTTCATCTGTGTCATAGTAGGGCTATAAATGAACAAATGACAAAAATATCTACAAAGTGGCTACCAACAGTAGAGTCGCCATCTAGTGTTTATTTACTGAGTGTCCTACCGCTGTCGTCGTCGCCCGAAAAAAAAACCGCGTAGTGAAATTTGAAACCGTATATACTTGCAGATACAAAGCATAAAACAACGCTGAAACAGGGTAGATTATACAGTCATGATATAAACTACTGTGTATCATCTTCAGTGGCACATAAAAATCAGTAGTGATGCTATAATTCGTAATATTTGGCGGCTGGCGACATTAGTGCAGGTGGCGACTTTACTGTTATCTACGGTAGACGTTCTTACCTAGACGTTCTTACCTATTAGTTACTAGCTATTTATTCCTTCCTGGCTGTTCTAACTCAATACTAGACACAGGGAATTGATATCAAGATCCTTATGTGCCTTTAGTTAGAACTTTAGAACATAAGAACATAAGAAAATAAGGAAGCTACAAGAGGCCGTGAGACCTACACGAGGTAGCTCCTGTTACTTAACACTACCTACATCCACCTTTCATCCCCATCCATGAATTTATCTAGCCTCCATTTAAAGCTCTCTAATGACTCCGCACTAACTACTTGACGACTGAGTTAGTGCGGAGTCATTAGGGAGCTTTAAAAGGAGACTGGATAAATTCATGGCTGGGGATGAAAGGTGGATGTAGGTAGTGTTAAGTAATAGGAACTACCACGTGTAGGTCTCGCGGCCTCTTGTAGCTTCCTTATTTTCCTATGTTCTTATGTGCCGTCTTTTAATAGTATTTCATCATATTTGTCTATAAAACGATGTATATGTAGGTTATTCGCTAACAGTACAATGCTATATAGTTATGAGCATTTATGATAGCAAGTTATGATACATTTATGAGGGGTACTGCACGTCATGTAAATTGTCATAGAGAACGTTATAGTCGTGTTATTTGTTATGGCGAAGTCATTACAAAGACTAGAGGGTAGACTTATAAAGGGTCGTAGGTTTAGTGAAGGAAAATATATAACTTATCCTGTATTGAAAAAAAACCAGAAATGTTAATATAATTTTACTGATAACTTCCTTCTTAAGAGGCTGTAGAGAAATGAGTGAGCCTGTTATTTGTCTCCTTATTTAAATTATTCATTATTATTATCTATTATTATTCATTCTGTTCCTATTATTTTTCATTATTCTTCTATTCTTCATTGTATTTTTCTGTTCAATCCTAAATTAGCGTATCTGTATCGCTTAGATGTTTCTTTATAAAGGCGTAAGCACTGTTATACTTATATTAGAGACAGCATACAGTGTTGCGTACAGTGTATATAGTGTAACAGTGTTATATATAGTGTATATATTACGTACAGTGCGGTATTTAGTCAAGTTTATCGACAATAATATGCGTTTGGCCGCTTGCATGAGTATACGAAAACCCCGCCACCGATCTCTGTCTACCGCACTGTGGTGGTGGTTGTGGTGGTGGTGGTGATGATGGTGGGTGGTGGTGGTGATGGTGGTGATGGTTGGTTGTGTTGGTTGTGTTTGTGGTGGTGGTGGTGATGATGATGGTGGGTGGTGGTGGTGGTTGGTGGTGGTGATGATGGTGGGTGGTGGTGGTGGTTGGTGGTGGTGATGGTGATGTAATGTCTCAGCCATGGGTGTATCAAGGCATAGTGTTGGTGGTGTTGGTGGTGCCTCATAACAGTTTGGTGGTCTGGTGATGGTTGTGGTGGTGGTGTTGGATGGTGGTGATGGTTGGTGGTGGTGGATGGTGATGGTGGTGATGGTGGTGATGAAGGCATGGTGTTGGTGGTGCCTCATAACAGTTTGGTGGTCTGGTGATGGTTGTAGTGGTGGTGTTGGATGGTGGTGATGGTTGGTGGTGATGGTTGTGGTGGTGGTGATGGTGGTGATGAAGGCGTGGTGTTGGTGGTGCCTCATAACAGTTTGGTGGTCTGGTGATGGTTGTGGTGGTGGTGTTGGATGGTGGTGATGGATGGTGGTGGTGGTGGTGATGGTGGTGATGAAGGCTGGTGTTGGTGGTGCCTCATACACGTAGTTTTGGTGGTTGGTGAGTGTGGGCGTCGGAGGATACACGTGTGCTCATCAAAATGTGGTCTGTATGACCGCGACTCTATAATGTTTCGTTTTCCCTTTGATTTCATAATTAAAATTTGAATAATATGAGAATAGGGCCAAGTAGGAATTATTATTAGGGTTAAGGGTTAATATTAGGGTTAAATAGGGTTAATTATTAGGGTTAAGGGATAATTATTAAGGTTACATAGTATGAATCATTATTTGTCTGTGTTGCTGTGACGTTACTAGTGTTGCTGTGGCGTTACTAGTGATGCTGTGGCCTTATTAGTGTTGCTGTGACGTTACTAGTGATGCTGTGACGTTACTAGTGTTGCTGTGACGTTACTAGTGATGCTGTGACGTTACTAGTGATGCTGTGGCGTTACTAGTGTTGCTGTGCCGTTATCTAGTGCTGCTGTGACGTTACTAGTGATGCTGTGACGTTACTAGTGTGCTGTGACGTTACTAGTGATGCTGTGACGTTACTAGTGATGCTGTGCGTTACTAGTGATGCTGTGACGTTACAGTGATGCTGTGACGTTACTAGTGATGCTGTGACGTTACTAGTGATGCTGTGACGTTACTAGTGTTGCTGTGACGTTACTAGTGTTGCTGTGACGTTACTAGTGATGCTGTGACGTTACTAGTGATGCTGTGACGTTACTAGTGTTGCTGTGACGTTACTAGTGATGCTGTGACGTTACTAGTGATGCTGTGACGTTACTAGTGATGCTGTGACGTTACTAGTGTTGCTGTGACGTTACTAGTGATGCTGTGACGTTACTAGTGATGCTGTGACGTTACTAGTGTTGCTGTGACGTTACTAGTGATGCTGTGACGTTACTAGTGATGCTGTGACGTTACTAGTGATGCTGTGACGTTACTAGTGATGCTGTGACGTTACTAGTGTTGCTGTGACGTTTACTAGTGATGCTGTGACGTTACTAGTGATGCTGTGACGTTACTAGTGTTGCTGTGACGTTACTAGTGATGCTGTGACGTTACTAGTGATGCTGTGACGTTACTAGTGATGCTGTGACGTTACTAGTGTTGCTGTGACGTTACTAGTGATGCTGTGACGTTACTAGTGTTGCTGTGACGTTACTAGTGATGCTGTGACGTTACTAGTGTTGCTGTGACGTTACTAGTGATGCTGTGACGTTACTAGTGTTGCTGTGACGTTACTAGTGATGCTGTGACGTTACTAGTGATGCTGTGACGTTACTAGTGATGCTGTGGACGTTACTAGTGCTGCTGTGCGTTACTAGTGTTGCTGTGAGTTACTAGTGTTGCTGTGACGTTACTAGTGTTGCTGTGAGTTACTAGTGTGCTGTGACGTTACTAGTGATGCTGTGACGTTACTAGTGATGCTGTGCGTTGCTAGTGTTGCTGTGACGTTACTAGTGTTGCTGTGACGTTACTAGTGAGACTGTGTTGCTGTACGTTATTAGGCGTGGGAGAGGGTCAGGGAGTGCCAGTTCCAGGTGTGGTGGTGGGGGAGTGCCATGTGTGGTGGGGGAGTGCCAGGTGTGATGTGGTGGTGGGGAAGGTGGGGAGTAATATTAGGGGGGTTGAGGGGGAGTAGTGGCCAGGTAAGGGGATAAGGGGGGGAGTGCCAAAGCCAGGAGTGGGGGTGGGGGAGCGGGAGGGATGTCAGGTGTGGTGGTGCGGGGGTGGAGCGTCCAGGTAAGGGGACATGGGGGGGGGGGCAGGCCTTGTGGTGGTGGTAGGGGAGTGCCAGGTGTGGTGGTGGTGGGGGGAGCGGCCAGGTAAGGGGATAAGGGGGGGAGGGGGGAGGCCTTGTGGTGGTGGTGGGGGAGTGCCAGGTGTGGTGGTGATGGGGGGAGCGGCCAGGTAAGGGGACATGGAGGAGGGGGGGCGGTGGTGGTGGTTGCGCGCCGCGTGTGAGTGTCTCAGTGTGGGTTTGGAAGGATGACTGAGTGCACGGCTCCGCGCTGCCTCCACCAGAAGCGGCACATTCGGCGGGAGCTCCTTCGATGGTCACGCAACACCACGCTGCTTCTAGGTAGGCAAACACCCCTCCACAACCTCCCCCAACCCTCCCATAACCTCCCCTACAGTGTGGCACTA
The DNA here is from genome assembly GCA_016584305.1 of Chionoecetes opilio. Taxonomy (NCBI): domain Eukaryota; kingdom Metazoa; phylum Arthropoda; class Malacostraca; order Decapoda; family Majidae; genus Chionoecetes; species Chionoecetes opilio. Next base: position 77,737 of record JACEEZ010011991.1, on the reverse strand, counting down.
CTAAGGGGGCCAGGGCCAGAGATTCAGCGCTCATGGCCCCATACGCGCTGCTCTTTTAAAGGTGTTTTACTCGGCAAACTTGAGTGTTGTGTCACGTGAAGTAGCGTGTGGGAGGGACTGCGGCGGCCTGTGTGTGCGTTTGTGTGTGCGTGTGCGGTGCCCTTAGCGTGGGATGCGGTGCGGTATAGTGTCACCTCAGCCAGCCAGGTAGGACAGGGTAGGTCACAGCAGGCCAGGGCAGGTCAGCAGGTGTTGCCCGGGGCCGCGGTGGTTGTCATGACACCCAGCCACCTGTGGATCTTTACCTCGCCGATCAGCCAGGGCGGCGGCGGTGGCGTGGCGCCGCGGCCTCACGTGGGGCGCGGCGCCGGGCGGGAGGCTGGGCGGCGGGCGTGCAGGGGCGTTCAGGGGCGTGCAGGGGCGGGCACGTGGGAGAGGCCCTTGCTCGTTCACGTGGGAAAGGCCTTTGGTGGTGTCCGTCATAAGATTGTATCACTGGGTATCGGTAATGGGTATCGGGTGTTAATCTATCGACCTTACATAAGAACATAAGACTATAAGGAAGCTACAAGAGGCTGTGAGACCTACACAGCTTGATGAGAATTAAATATATTAATCAAGAAGGTATATATGCCTCGCTTGCCACACCTGCACTGCCTAAGAACATAAGAAAATAAGGAAGCTACAAGAGGCTGCGAGACCTACACGTGGTAGTTCCTGTTACTTAACACTACCTACATCCACCTTTCACCCCATCCATGAATTATCCAGACTCCTTTTAAATCATCATCACCTTGCCCTCGCCTGTAGGCATTAGGCGGCGCCCCTAGGCCAGGGTGCCGCGCCGGGCCTCTCAGGGGCCTCGCCGCTATGGGACACACCCTCGCATCACTCTATGTCCCAAGATCTGTAGACTTTTAATAGATAGATACATAGTATATCTATTAATCTTGCTATGTCCAACACACCATACCACACCGGGTTGATTCGACGGGGTGATTTTATGCCTCCTGCCCCACCATCACCACCACCACCACCATCATCACTATAACCACCACCACCACCACCACCACCATCACCATAACCACCACCACCACCACCACCACAACCACCACCACCACCAACACCACCACCACCACCACCACCACCATAACCACCACCACCACCACCACCACCACCATAACCACCACCACCACCACCATAACCACCACCACCACCACTAACACCACCACCACCACCACCACCACCACCACCACCAAAGTCTTATTGTATCACGTCACGCTCAATACAATACCCAAAAAAAAATACATGTTCGTAAAATACACATCAAAACGAGATTCTTCTATTAGACAAACCGTAATAGAATTCATATTACAAGTGTGATGAAGTGGAGAAACGGAGCTGCATGTCACATCAGCCCCAACTCATAACCCTTTGTGGTGGCGAGGGGGAGGGTGACCGTTTTGAAGGTGTTGGGGGTCGGGTTAGGTCAGCCGGTGGGGGGGGGAGAACAACAATGTATGTATGTATGTATGTATGTATGTCTTTTCACCACCACCATCACCACCACCACCACCTTTACCTTTCCTCGACGCTCATTATAGACAGTGGTGGTGGTGTTGGTGGTGGTGTTGGCGGTGGTGGTGAGACGTGCCTGGACATGTTACACCCACAGGCCATATAACATATACCACCCTCTTATACTTTATATTAGTGAAGGAGGAAGGAAGATATAATATAGTCAGTGACGGTATATAGCAAGCGAAGCATATATACCTTCTTAATTATATAGCATTCTTAATTAACCCCTTGAGACCCAGAACGTAATTTCCATTGTAATTTGGATACCATTAGACGATTTTTAGTGACTATAATCAATATTTTATAGATATGACCTATTTAGTATCCTTGCCCACTAGTAAATTTGGTATATTCAGTCACTTTTCGTAATTTTATTGCTAACAACAGACGATTTTATATAGCAAAGGAAAGATCTGGGCGTGAAGGGGTTACAGTTCTCACGCCTTGTACTCAGGGTAGAACAAGAAGTAATGGATTTAAGCTGGAAAAGCGTAGATTTAAAAAGGAAATAGGGAAAAACTGGTTCACAAATAGGGTGGTGAATGATTGGAATGGACTCAGTAATGGGGTAGTTAGTGTGAAGTCAATTAGCTTTAAAAGGAGGCTGGATAAATTCATGGATGGGGATGAAAGGTGGATGTAGGTAGTGTTAAGTATCAGGAACTACCACGTGTAGGTCTCACAACCTCTTGTAGCTTCCTTATTTCCCTATGTTCTTATGTTTTAGGCAGTGCAAGTATATAGCAAGAGGCATATATAACTTCCTAATATATTTAATTCTCATCCAGCACTGGCAAATACAATAATTTTTTAGACATAAACGTATGATAATAATAATAATAATAGTAGTCATTTTATTCTCACCCGAAGACATACAGAAACAACAACAACAACAACAACAACAACAACAACATAATATACAGAAATAAGGGAATGAACTTAACCCCTTGAGGCCCAGAACGTAATTTTCATTGTATTTTGTGTACCATTAGACGATTTTTTTTAGTGACTATAAGCAATATTTTATAGATATGACCTGTGGAGTATCCTTGTCCACTAACTAACTTGGTATATTCAGTGACTTTTCGTAATTTTATAGCTAAGATAAGATTTTCATCCTATCTAGACACTTTGCAAGTACCAACTACAAGGTTATTGACTATACAAAGCGCCGCCACGTCAGCACGAACTAGGCGGACTCGAACCGCTGACCGAATGCACAGGGAATTTTATAGCTAACAAGAGACGATTTTATATAGCCAAGGAAAGATCTGGGCGTGAAGGGGTTAAGTTAAGTACTAAAGCAAATACAATAGGACGCCCTCGTTAAAGTATAAATTATAAATGTGCCTAAGTAAAAAAAAATGTAATTCAATTGTAATAGTAAGAACAATATAATGATTATGTGACCTGTGCGAGGACAACATTAGAATACATAGTTAATATGAAACGAAAAAATAGATTTGAGTGATACAAAAAAACGGGAATAATTAAATGTATATGGACAATTATTTGAGAGAGAGAGAGAGAGAGAGAGAGAGAGAGAGAGAGAGAGAGAAGAGAGAGAGAGAGAGAGAGAGAGAGAGAGAGAGAGAGAGAGAGAGAGAGAGAGAGAGAGAGAGAGAGAGAGAGAGAGAGAGAGAGAAGAAAAAAAGAGAGATACAGACAGACACAGACGAAAAAAAAACCCCAACCTCAAATAGCACCAATAAAAAAAATAAAAAAAATAAAAGAACTTAGGTTGCGACGGTCATATGATATATAGCGACTCTTTCTCTCTATTATACGGACGAGGGCAGTATAATATGATATAGGCAGCGTATATATATAGGGGGGGGGGGGGCTATAGACACACACACACACACACACACACACACACACACACACACACACACACACACACACACACACACACACACACACACACACACACACACACAATGCATCATCACATAATTCACTGTTAATATGTGTGCCAGTGTTGTTATGAAGAGAAAAGGAACTAGGAACCAGGTAGCGTATTTATTTAAGAAGACTCATAGCTGGAGCCTTTATTTATGTACTATCCATCGTTTTATAGAGAAGACTCATAGTTTAAGCCTTTATTTATGTACCACCCATCGTTTTTATAGAGAAGACTCATAGTTTAAGCCTTTATTTATGTACCACCCATCGTTTTTATAGAGAAGACTCATAGTTTAAGCCTTTATTTATGTACCACCCATCGTTTTTATAGAGAAGACTCATAGTTTAAGCCTTTATTTATGTACTATCCATTGTTTTTATAGGGAAGACTTATAGCTGGAGCCTTTATTTATGTACCATCCATCGTTTTTATAGAGAAGACTCATAGTTTAAGCCTTTATTTATGTACTATCCATAGTTTTTATAGAGAAGACTCATAGTTTAAGCCTTTATTAATACCATCCATCGTTTTTATAGAGAAGACTCATAGTTTAAGCCTTTATTTATGTACTATACATCGTTTTTATAGAGAAGACTCATAGCTGGAGCCTTTATTTATGTACCATCCATCGTTTTTATAGAGAAGACTCATAGTTTTACCCTTTATTTATGTACCACCCATCGTTTTTATAGAGAAGACTCATAGTTTTACCCTTTATTTATGTACCACCCATCGTTTTTATAGAGAAGACTCATAGTTTTACCCTTTATTTATGTACCACCCATCGTTTTTATAGAGAAGACTCATAGTTTAAGCCTTTATTAATACCATCCATCGTTTTTATAGAGAAGACTCATAGTTTAAGCCTTTATTTATGTACTACCCATCGTTTTTATAGAGAAGACTCATAGCTTAACCCTTTATTTATGTACTATACATCGTTTTTATAGAGAAGACTCATAGTTTAAGCCTTTATTTATGTACTATACATCGTTTTTATAGAGAAGACTCATAGCTGGAGCCTTTATTTATGTACCATCCATCGTTTTTATAGAGAAGACTCATAGTTTTACCCTTTATTTATGTACCACCCATCGTTTTTATAGAGAAGACTCATAGTTTTACCCTTTATTTATGTACCACCCATCGTTTTTATGGAGAAGACTCATAGTTTAAGCCTTTATTTATGTACCACCCATCGTTTTTATAGAGAAGACTGATAGTTTAAGCCTTTATTTACTACCATTCATCGTTTTTATAGAGAAGACTCATAGTTTAAGCCTTTATTTATGTACTATCCATCGTTTTTATAGAGAAGACTCATAGTTTAAGCCTTTATTTATGTACCACCCATCGTTTTTATAGAGAAGACTCATAGTTTTACCCTTTATTTATGTACTATCCATCGTTTTTATAGAGAAGACTCATAGTTTTACCCTTTATTTATGTACCACCCATCGTTTTTATAGAGGAGACTCATAGTTTAAGCCTTTATTTACTACCATTCATCGTTTTTATGGAGAAGACTCATAGTTTAAGCCTTTATTTACTACCATTCATCGTTTTTATAGAGAAGAATCATAGTTTAACCCTTAGTGAATACCCTCCCAGGCGTCTATTCTCTCTCTTCCTTCGTGAATTCACTCCCTCCTTCCTTTCTTTCTCTATTCCCAGCCTTCCTTTCCTTCCCTTCTGTAATTGCTTCTTATTTCTCGTATTTATCACTTTTCTTTTCGTCTTCTCCTTTCTTGTGTTCCTTCATAACTATTTTATTCCTTCTATCGTCAATTTTTTTTAACGAGGCCAAAATCCTGCCCCCTTGCTGCTTACTGACTGATATTTGATGTCAGGAGAAGGGAATACTACAGTTCTTCTTATTTACAGTTGTATTTTATCATAGTTAACCCTAGTATCAGGTAAACAGAGGCATCATTTTAAGCATGAGACCTTAGGATAGAATGGATATATGCCAGGAGAAGGGAATACTACAGTTCTTCTTATTTACAGTTGTATTTTATCATAGTTAACCCTAGTGTCAGGTAAACAGAGGCATCATTTTAAGCAGGAGACCTTAAGATAGAACGGAATTTTCACCTTGTTAAAAAAAATGGACTATAACGTGTGTGGCGCTGGTGTTGTTATGAGGAGAGGAGGAGGAGGAGGAGGAGGAGGAGGAGGAGGAGGAGGAGGAGGAGGAGGAGGAGGAGGAGGAGGAGGAGGAGGAACTAGGAACGTGATAAATATACTCTCTTCAGCGACTATTTGCTACGGCTTCTTGTACGTATATAGTTTCCGGGGCTAGAAGTGTCTGTCTGTCTGTGTGTCTGTGTGTGTGTGTGTGTAAAGGGATGGGGGCTAGAGGTGTCTGTCTGTGTGAAGGTGTGTATGTATGTCTGTCTGTGTTAAGGCGTGAAGGTATGTCTGTCTGTGTGTGTGTCTGTGTGAAGGTGTGTCTGTCTGTCTGTCTGTGTGTCTGTGTGTGTCTGTATGTCTGTGTCTGTATGTCTGTGTGTATGTCTGTTTGTCTGTGTTAAGGCGTGAAGGTGTGTATGTCTGTGTGTGTCTGTGTGAAGGTGTGTATGTCTGTCTGTGTTTCTGTCTGTCTGTCTGTGTGTCTGTGTGGGTAGCTCTGTATCGGGAACTGAAGTAAATAAAAAAAATACGAAAATTGACTATACCGTCCTAGTGAGAATTTGGTTGTGTGGGGGGTAATATTAATGTGTGTAGTGGGTGTGTTTGTGGGTGTAGGGTGATAGGTGTTGGTGTGGGTGTAGGTAAAGGGTGTATCTGGGTGTAGGGTGATGGGTGTTGGTGTGGGTGTAGGGTAAAAGGTGTAGCAAGGTTTTTTCCCCGCCCAAGTGAGAATTTAGTTGTAGGGGGTAATATTAATGGGTGTAGTGGGTGTGTTTATGGGTGTAGGGTGATGGGTGTTGGTGTGGGTGTAGGTGAAGAGTGTATCTGGGTGTAGGGTGATGGGTGTTAATGTGGGTGTAGGGTGAAAGGTGTAGCAAGGGTTTTTTCACCGCCCAAGTGAGAATTTGGTTGTGTAGGGGGTAATATTAATGGGTGTAGTGGGTGTGTTTATGGGTGTAGGGTGATGGGTGTTGGTGTGGGTGTGGGTGAAGAGTGTATCTGGGTGTAGGGTGATGGGTGTTGGTGTAAGTGTAGAATGAAGGCTGTAGCAAGGCTTTATATATCACCTAAAGATCTATTTTTATTTGCAATGTCCTATGAAAATTATATTCCGTATATTTTGATGTTTTTTTAAATTCTGTTTTTGTTCAAAGCATTACACAAGTTTGATTCTATAGCATTTTCATGTACTAAATTCTTCTTTTATTTGGCTATTTATATTTTTGTATGTTTTAAGTTATCTATTGTCGTTTTATATAAGGCCGAAATTTATAATAATAAGATAATTTTATTTGGTTAGTATTTCCGCCGCGCTAATCTGTCTAACCCCTTCACGCCCCGATCTTTCCTTGGCTATATAAAAATGGTCTGTTGTCGAGCCATAAAATTACGAAAAGTGACTGAATATACCAAATGAGTTAGTGGCCAAGGATACTAAACAGGTCATAGCTATAAAATATTGCTTATAGTCACTAAAAATCGTCTAATGGTACACAAATTACAATGGAAATTACGTTCTGGGCCTCAAAGGGTTAATTAATTTTGTCTATAAACTCTCGATTCATTGGTTAAGTTCGCGGTATATACTTTTTAATAAGCAAGAATAGGTATAGTTTATTTACACCTAATATATCCATCTAGCTATAATATATACCGTATATTAATGAATATATTTCACCATTCATTTCTTCATAATTTAAGTTCTCTCTCTCTCTCTCTCTCTCTCTCTCTCTCTCTCTCTCTCTCTCTCTCTCTCTCTCTCTCTCTCTCTCTCTCTCTCTCTCTCTCTCTTCTCTGTCTCTGTCTCGGTCTCGGTCTCGGTCTCGTCTCGGTCTCGGTCTCGGTCTGTCTGTCTCTGTCTCTCTGTCTCTCTCTCTGTTATTTCTTCCTGCCTATAGTCGCGTAAGAATAGGTATAGTTATTATATCCACTATATATATATCCACTACTATAGTTAGTATATCCACCTACCTATATACCGTGTGTAGAGTTTCACCATTCATTTCCTCATAATAAAAATTTTCCTAAACACCGCGAGGTTTTTCAGAATTCCGTCCTTACTGCTTGCTTAAAAGACCATTCATTTGTTCGTAATTTAATTCTGCCTATAAACATGGCGAGGTTTTTCAGAATTCGTTCTTACCGCTTGCTTAAAAGACCATTCATTTCTTCATAATAAAAATTTTCCTAAACATCGCGAGGTTTTTCAGAATTCCGTCCTTACTGCTTGCTTAAAAAACATGTCGTGGGTATTTTGCTCCCATAGATAATACGGATATATATACACAGGATCCGTATAAACATTTCAAACATTTAATAATAGCCGCATAAATACAGTAATGTTTGTTGACAATTTAGAATATTACAGCCTTTATAATAAGCAGAGCCATAGACCACTACACACTCTCACAAATAAGGGGTATATTAAGGGTAGAATTGTTACATCGCACCATCACTACCCTTTTTAAACCCTATGTCCAGGCTGGAGGGTAGATGCTGCCGATTATACCCTTCATCTACCCTTTATCTACCCTTTTTAAACCCTATGTCCAGGCTGTAGGGTAGATGCTGCCGATTATACCCTTCATCTACCCTTTATCTACCCTTTTTAGACGAGAGGGTTGGAAAAGGGTATATTTACGTCGATCCGAAAGGGTAGATTTGTATGGGTAGAAAAAGGGTAGCAGTATTTCATCACTACAAACACCCTTTTTCTACCTTTTTCCTAGCCTTTTTTTCTAAGAATGTATCTCCATCCAGTGGTCTATGATTCACAGTGGTCTATGGCAGAGCTTTTCAGGCAAAGAATAAAATACATACATACTCAAAAACAAAGGATCAGAAAAACAAACAGATTATAAGTTAGCAATAATAACACGGCCACAAAAATACACACTACAAAATATACAATGCAAATTAGTAGAAAATATGAAAGTATGCAAAAACAGACGTTAATACTATATGCAATAAGGGTGAAAGGAATCCTCCTGGTGAACATATTTGGTGCTAAGTTGGAAATACACTCGAACCTCGATATAACGGACTCCATCTGCTACATTTTGACGGCTGGTGTATCTATGTATGTATTGCCTGTCAGGGGTTTTCACTGGGTTCTGATTGGGTTCTCATTGGGTTCTCATTAATAACCGCAGAACTTCAAGAAACATACACTAGATCGGTAGAACTGTATAAGAAATGGACGAGGACTGCGCGGTCATTTTCTGAGACACTAACTAGTTTTTCCTTAGGTAAAATTGGTGATTTTTCGGTATTATTGATATTAATTCGGTAATGGGCTTATAAATTGGGGCTATATATTTTTTTTCTTCATATATTTACCTTATTCGTTCTTGCAGGAACTACCACGTGTAGGTTTCACGGCCTCTTGTAGCTTCCTTATTTTCTTATGTTCTTATGTTTCTTAAAGGGTACACCTACTGAATAAGGGGAGGGGAGATGATGATGCAGTAGGAGAAAGTGAAGGATATAGCTAGGTATGTTATAACAGCAACAGACTAGACTTCCCGTTAATAGAAGGATGATACGCCCGTGTAAATAATTGGAATGGACTCAGTTGTTAGGTAGTTAGTGCGGAGTCATTAGGGAGTTTTAACACCTTGAGACCCAGAACGTAATTTCCATTCTAATTTGGGTGCCATTAGACGATTAATAGTGAATATAAGCAACATTTTATAGATATGACCCGTTTAGTATCCTTGTCCACTAACTAATTTGGTATATTCAGTTACTTTTTATAAATTTATGGCTAACAACAGACTAATTTATATAGCAAAGGAAAGATCTGGGCGTGAAGGGGTTAAAAGGAGGCTGGATAAATTCATGGATGGGGATGAAAGGTGGATGTAGGTAGTGTTAAGTAACAGGAACTACCACGTGTAGGTCTCCCAGCCTCTTGTAGCTTCCTTGTTTTCTTATGTTCTTATATACGCGTGCATATACGAGAACCGCGGCGACTATGAACTAGTGGCTATGTACTTAACTATGTAACTTAACTATGTGAACTTACTATGGGTATGACCTGGTTATAGGAATCCACGTGTCTATACTATAGGTTTGTCCTTCGCGCTGACGGACTATAGGTATATACAAACCCATAATAATACATAGTGTTATAAAAATCTGAAGGAATGAAGCGAATACACTCTTAAAAAAGAAGGGCAGGAAAAGGGTAGAAAAAGGGTGTTTGTAGTGATGAAATACTGCTACCCTTTTTCTACCCTTACAAATATACCCTTTTCAAGCCCCAAATATACCCTTTTCCAACCCCAAATGTACCCTTTCTCAACCCTCTCGTCTAAATAGGGTAGATAAAGGGTAGATGAAGGGTATAATCGGCAGCATCTACCCTCCAGCCTGGACATAGGGTATAAAAAGGGTAGTGATGGTGCGATGTAACAATTCTACCCTTAATATACCCCTTATTTCTGAGTGTGTATGACCTATCACACACACACACACACACACACACACACACACACACACACACACACACACACACACACACACACACACTCCGTAGTGTAGGGGAAGCACGCTCAGTTCACAGCCGAGAAGTCCCGGGTTCGATCCCCGGGCGGAGCGGAAACAGATGGGCTG
>JACEEZ010011991.1:47500-52500 GCA_016584305.1 Chionoecetes opilio | reverse complement strand
GGTGCTTGCTAGAGAGGTAGTACCCGGAACGCCAACTTTGTCACCTCAGCAACTCTTCAGCCCTTCTTCCCCCCTTCCTCCCCCCCCCCCCTCTACCGCCTTCCCCTTCCTTCCCTTCCTCTTCCCTCTACATCCTCCTACCCTCCCAACCTCCTTCCCCTTTCCCCTTTCCTTCCCTTCCCTTCCCTTCCCTTCCCTTCCCTTCCTTCCCCTTTCCCCTTTCCCCTTTCCCCTTCCCTTCCCTTCCCTTCCCCCCCTTTCCCCTTTCCCCTTCCCCCTTCCCTCCTTCCCCTCCCCTTTCCTTTTCCCTTTCCCCTCCCCCTTTCCCCCTCCCCAACCTCCCCTCCCTTCCCTCCCCTTCCCTCCTCCCCCCCCTTCCCCCCTTTCCCCCCTACCTTTTTCCCTTTCCCCTTCCTCTCCCTTCCTTTTTCCCCCCTTTCCTCCTTCTTCCCCTTCCCAACGTCATTCCCCTTTCCCCTCCCCCTCCTTTTTCCCCCTTTCCCCCCCTTCCCCCTACCCCCCCCCTTCCCCCCCCCCCCTCCCCTTCCTCTAGGGCCCCCCCTCCTCCTTTTCCCCTTCCCCCCTCCCCCCTTCCCCTCCCTTATTTTTTCCTTCCCCCACTTCTAACATCGCAAATTTCGCGCCCCCCCGCACTGACTTTTGGGAAAATGTGTTTTCTTGTGTTGTGTTGTGTGTGTGTGCCGGTGTGGGGTTTTGGGGTGTGTGTTTGTGTGTTTTGTGTTTTGTGTGTGTGTTTGTGTGTGTGTTTTTTTTGGGGTTCGGTGTGTGTGTGGGGGTGTGTGTTTGTTTTGTGTGGTGGTGTTGTGTTTGTTTGTGGGTGTGTTTTTGGGTGTGTTTTTGGGTTTGTGTTTTAGCAGAAACATCCCCTCCCCCTCCTCCTCTTCCTCCTCCTCCCCCTCCTCCTCCTCCTCCTCCTCCTCCTCCTCCTCCCCCTCCTCTTCCTCCTCCTCTTCCTTTTTTTCCCCCCACCAATGACACCAAATTGGCGGAAAAGGCATATACTAGAGAAAACTGCGGAACTCATACAAAGTGATCTCGAAAAACTATCAAAATTGGGATGAAAAATGGCTATAAAATTAAATTTCCGAAAAAATTTAAAGTAATCCCTATAGGCAAGGGATAACCTAAAATATAACTATCAAATGAAAAATTTAAATCGTTAATGAAGTCGCGGGAAAAAGGATTTAGGGGGTCATAAATCTGGGGGATCTGAAACCAGTTCGCATTCCCCTAGCTGCCAGAAAAAAGGCAAAATGATTTTTTGGGCTTTTTTAAACGAAACTTTAAACAAAAAACTCCGAAAGAAATGACCCCAATTATAACGTCCCGGGGGTTTGGGCCGGGCATTTGGGAATTCCCCTTTTAAATTTTTGGCCCGCCCTGTTTCGTTTAAAAAATCAAGCCAAAATTTGGGAAACAGGGGCAAAGAAGAGCAACCAAACAAATTCCATCTCTGGGGAAAATTTATCTTAAAAAGAGAGACCTTTGGGAAACTTAAAATGTTTTCCTTAAAGGATCCCTAGAAAAACCGTGGGGGGCTTGATAGAAACCCTTTTAAAATCCTAAAAAGGTTTTTTATGTCATTTAAACAAGAGGACCTTTCGGTTTCAAATCAATACAACAAAATAAAGGTTTAAAAATAAAAGGTCAAAGTTGCATCACCGATCTCCGTAAAAATTTTTTTTCAAAGTTAGAGTCGTTGTTTGATGGAACAAGTTTTTCCGCAAATGTTTTTCGGAAACCCAAACAAAACTACATTCAAAAACAAACTTTTGGGAAACCCCCCCCCCGCACTGTAAAGTAAATGGGTTTTTGTAAAGCGAAATTCGTACTAGTCCCCCCATCGATTAAAAATAGTTGGGAGTTGAGTTAGTATTTTTTTATATCCTATCTTCTGCCTATGGAACTTCCATGTTTTCCCCTCCTCTTTAGGGACATTATCTTTTTAAAAAGTTTTTTCTTACAAATAGTTGATGTTTTTTAGTATTAGTTTTAGCAGATACCCTCGTTTTTGGACCAAAAGGTCCCCTGGTGTCTGTTACTCCTATGTAAAACCTATGTAATCCTCTTTTCCCCCTCCTCCTCCTCCTCCCTCCTCCTCCTCCTCCTCCCCCCTCCTCCTCCTCCCCCTCCTCCTCCTCCTCCTCCTCCACCTCCACCCCCCTCCTCCTCCTCTTCCCCCTTCCTCCTCTTTTTCCTCCTCTTTTTCCTCACTATTTCCCTTTTCTTTTTTCCTCTCCTCTCCTCCCCCCCCCCCCTTTTTTTCCCCTTCCCCCTCCTCCTCTCCTCTTCTTCGTCCCTTTCCCCCCTTCCCCCTCCTCCTCTTCCTCTTAAAAGATTGGTTTTTCATGCAAGGTTTTTAAAAGGGAAGATAATACTAGCGATAAGTTTTTTTCTCTGTGTGTGTTGGGGTGGTGTGTGGTGTTTGTGTGTGTGTGTGTGGGGTGTGTGTGTGTGTGTGGTGGGTGCGGGGTTTCGACACCTGATTCCCTACACTCTAACAAGGGGTTATTAAAAAACCTTTATTTCTCTCTCTCTCTCTCTCTCTCCTCGGCTCTTTCTCTTCTCTCTCCTCTCCTCTATTTTCCCCTCTCCTCTCTCATCTCACTTCCCCCCTCCCCTCTCTCTCTCCTCTCTCTCTCCTCTCTCTCTCTTCCCTCCCCTCCTCCTCTCCCCTCTCTCTTCCCTCTCTTCCCCTCCTCCTCTCTCTTTTCTCTCTCTCTCTCTCTCTCTCTCTTTTCCCCTCCTCTCTCTCCTTTTCCTCTCTCTCTCTCTCTCTCTCATTTAATTAATAACTGACCTAACCTGACCTGTTTCCAATATAATCTTTTCCTTATCCTCCTCCTCCTCCCCTTCTCCTCCTCCCCTCCTCCTCCTTTCCCCCTCCTCCTCCTCCCCCTCCTCCCCCTCTTCCTCCTCCTTTCCCCCTCCTCCCCCTCCTCCTCCTCCTCCCCCCTCCTCCTCCCCCCTCCTTTTCCCCCTTCCCGTCTATTTTCCCGTTCATTCCTTTCTTACCCAACAGTACGCGTTCACCCCTCCTTCCCCTTCCCTTTCCCTTTCCCTTTCCCTTTCCTATGAGAACGAAGAGACTTATGAATCAATAGTTTCCCCCTCCCCTCCTCCCCCTCCTCCTCCTCCCCCTCCCTCCTCCTTTCCCCCTCCCCCTCCCCTCCCTCCTCCTCCTCCCCCCTTCCCTGTTCAAAGTCTGACAAAATTTTTAATTTCCTTTTATCTCTCCCCCTTTACGAATTTAAAAGAAAGACTCGAATTTTTTTTTCTCCTAATTTTAATGAAGTTTAATTTTTACAGAAAAATTAACTGAAAACGAGAAAAAAAACCCATTATTTTTCCCTTATTATTATTGCCAAGTAATAGTTAGTAGTAGTAGTAGTAGAGTAGTATAGGGGGTATAGTATAGTGTGGTATAGTAGTAGTATTTTAGTATAGTAGTAGTTTGTGGTAAATAGTAGAGATATTTGGGAAAAACATTCCCCCGTGACGTTTTCCCCCTTTTTGTTAAATTTTCCCGGTGGCATCATTTTGAGTAGTAGTTAAAATAAAGTATTAGTAGTGTATTTTTGGTAGCATTTTTAGTAGTATGGTATAAATAGAGATATTTGAAAGACATTCCCAGCGTGACGTTCCTTATTTTAAATTGGGCAGGGGGCATCAAAAGGTGATAGTAGTAGTTATGGGAGTATATGGTAATAGTTTGTATAGTAGTTGTAGTAGTCAATAGTATAGTACTGGTTTGGGGGATTTTGAGGGAGTTAAGAGACATTTCCCCGCGTAGGGTCCTTAGTTGCATGTGGCATCATTTTTAGTTGTCGGAAAGGGAGTAATGCTGGCAAGGGTCAGGTTTCACAGAGGGGTCCCAAGGGGGTATCTCCCCTTTCCCCCTCTCCCCCACCGGAGCCTCTTGGGCTTGGGAAAGGGGTGGGATATTTTAGGAACCGGGGCCCGGGACGCGGGGAAAATGTTCCGGGTGATGGTATGCGCGGGCATGAGGACACTAGAATAGCCCAAATCTCCCGGGGGGACGGTGGCCCTGCAGGAGGGCGTGTATTATGAGTGGCTGGCGGGGGCGGGGCTGTCAGGGGGCGGGGCGGGGCAAAGGTATTAGTGTGTGGGTGATGTGTTTTTGGGTTTTGTTAGTGGTTTTTGGGGGGGGGAAAAAGGGTTTTTTGGGCCTTATTTTTAGTGGTTTGGGGGGAATTAAGGGGATTTAAATAAAAAAGTGAGGGAAATAGGGATTTTCTAGTTTGGGGTGATTTGTGAAGGGGTCCCTTTTTTGGGGGGTGTTTGGGGGGGGAAAAAAGGGTTTTTAGGGCTAAATTTAGGTAATTTTTGCGTTGGGAAAATAAGGGGATTGAAATAAAATGTGAGGAGAAAAAGGTAGTTTTTCTTTGTGTGTGGGGGATGTGTGGGAAAGGGGTTGTTTTGTGGGGGTTTGGGGGGGGGGAAAGGAAGGGTTTTTTGGGCTAATTAAAAGGGAGTTTAGCGTTGGGAAAATAAGGTGATTTAACTAAAATTTGGGGAAAAGGAAAATAGGTATTAGAAATGTGTGGGTTTGTGTGAAGGTGTCTGGGTTTGTGGTTTGGGGGGTAAAAGGGTTTTTTTAGGGCTAATTATAGGTAGTTTAGCGTGGAATATAAGGTGATTGGACTAAAAAGTATCAAAAAGTAACGACGTGAAATGTATTGATTTATGAAAAGAAAAAAAATAAAGGTGGCATTTTTAAAAACTTTTGGGTTTTACTGAAAATACAATACTGATCGTTTTTATTTTAAGTCATGAAATTTAAACTAGCAATGGGCCCGTCCCTATTTTTTTTGTCCTTTTTGTAAGCTTTTTCCCAATTTTCGGTTTTTTTAAAGGGAAAATCTGGGAAATAACATGTCATTGTGAATTTTTCCCGAAAAAGGGACTTGTAATCATTGTAACAGAAAACTGACTCCAGATTCGTGTTCAGCATGCCC
>JACEEZ010011991.1:37500-42500 GCA_016584305.1 Chionoecetes opilio | reverse complement strand
GGTGTGTTTTAAGGGGGGGAAGGTAAGGGGGTGGGGTGTTAAGGGTGTTTAAGGGGGAAGGTAAGGGGGTGGGGTGTTAAGGGGTGTTTTAAGGGGGCGAAGGTAAGGGGGTGGGGTGTTAAGGGGGGAAGGTAGGGGGGTGGGGTGTTAAGGGGTGTTTAAGGGGGGTGGAGGTAAGGGGTAGCGAACACCTGTATACTAGTGATCGCATTGATAGTATTGATAGTTTTATTTGTATAGTATCTTTTTAACGTTATTATTATTATTATTATTATTATTTATTATTATTATTATTATTATTATTATTAGATAGTCTATTTTTTTAATGGATAGACGCGGTGATTTTACTTGCGTTTTTTTTTTTTTTTTTTCTCTCTCTCCTTTTCTCTCTCTCTCTTCTCTCTCTCTCTCTCTCTTCTCCTTTTCTCTCTCTCTCTCTCTCTCTCTCTCTCTCTCTCTCTCTCTCTTGTTCTCTTCGACAAAACGATAATAAAGCTATCAATAACAGCAGCAATAACCATAATAACAATAATAATAATAATTTAAATACACGGTTATCGCCACTTGTCTTGTCAGAGGCATTATATTATTATTATTATTATTATTATTATATTGTGTATTTTTATCACTATTATGTTGTATTCTATTATGACCTGAGTCCCACCGGGGGTCCTTAGCTATAGGGAGTCCCAATGAAGACCCACAAGGGAAGGGTTAAGAGAAGGTCCTATTACTTAAAGAGGTCCTAATATATATACAGGGAGTCCTACCTATAGAGATTCTTGTGGTAGGGTCCCAAGAAAGGGGTCACATAAGGGTCCTATCAAAGGGGTCCTAATGTAAGGGAGGGAGACCTAGTAAAGAGATCCTGATGGTCCCAAAATTGATGATGATAATAATGATAATAATGGTCCCAAAATTAAGGAAGGGGTCCCATAGTTTTAGCGAGGGGTCCTTATGATGTCAGGTATAGAGGACTCCGAGGTATACTAAAGGGGGTCCCAGAAAATAGGTCCCAGCGAGGGGGTCCTTATGATGTCAGGACCTAGGTAGGGGACTCTGAGGTATAGGTCCCAGTCAGGTGTTTGGGGATGAAGTAAAGGGTGGGTCCCCAAAAATAGGTCCCAAGGAGGAGTCCCAAAATCCTAGAGAGGGGTCCTTATGATATCACGTATAGGGACTCACAGGTAAAGGTCCCACTCAGGTGTTGGGTAGGGGGTATTACCAGGAAGTGAAAGGTGGTAGAGGTAGAGGGGGTCCCAAAGAACAGGTCCCAAGGAAGGGGTCCCAAGAAAGGGGTCCCAAAATCCAAGCTAGGGGGTCCTTATGATATCAGGTATAGGGAACTCCCGAGATATAGGTAGGTCCCAGTCAGGTGTTAGGGTATTACCAGGAAGTATGAAGGAGGTAGGGGGGTAGAGGGGGTCCCAAGGAAAAGGTCCCACAATCCTAACGAGGGGGTCCTTATGATACCAGGTATACATATATAGGGGACTCCACAGAAGGTCCCAGGTGTTGCGGGTATTACCAGGAAGTGAAGGGTGGTAGGGTGTCCCAAAAAAGGTCCCAAGGAAGGGGGGGGGGGAAGGGGAGCCGTCAAGGGTCGTGAAGCGCGCGCTGCAGTGGTGCGTGAAATTATTTGGTTGTGCTCGTGTGTGTGGGCGGGGGATTGGCAGTGAGGGAGAAGGGGGGCGGGAGGTGGTGGGGGGACAGGGAGGGGGAGGGGGCGATGGGAGAGACAGGGGGGAAGGAGGGGGAGGCGAAGGGGTGAAGGGGGGTGAGGGGAAGACAGTAGGGGAGGGAAAAAATGGAAATGTACAGACTAGGTACTGAGTGTGAGGGAAGGAGAGGAGAGAGAGAGAGAGAGAGAGAAAAGAGAGCGAGAAGAGAGAGAAGAGAGAGAGAGAGAGAGAGTAGGAGAGAGGGGAGAGACTAGGGAGGGGGGGAGGGGTGGGAGAGGAGAGAGAGAGAGAGAGAATTGGGAGACGGAAAAATAGGGAGGTGTAGCAGAAAGGGAGAGACATGCGAGAGAATAAGGAAGAAGGGAGATGGGAGAGAAAGAAAGGGAAGGAGAGAGTGAAGAAGGGAGAGAAATAGAGAGATAAAGAGGGAGATAAAGAGGAAGATGTAAAAAAAAGGAGATAGATGGAATATAGATTACGTAGAAGGGAGGAATAAGAGAAAGGGAGAGAAGGAGAAGGAGGAAGGAGGGAAGGAAAGGACTCGTTAATAATATGAGAGATCCAAGAAACGATATGATGATGGGAAAAAATGTGTCATGAGAGAGAGAGAGAGAGATGAGGAGAGTGAGAAACGAGAGGAGAGAGAGACGATTTCTGGAGGACGAGAGAGAGAGAGAGAGAGAGAGAGCACCGTAATGATAGCCAGTATAAGAGTGAAGGTGGACCACTTATTAAACAGGTAAATACCAAATCTTAATCGCCGACTAATTTCAACCCATTGTTTTAGAGGGGAAGCAAATGTCAGCCCTCCCCCCCCCTCCCTCCCCTCCCCTCCTCTTCCCCAACCACCCTCTTCTTCCCCTCCGCCTCCCCCTCCTCCTCCTCCTCCTCCTCCTCCTCGTGTTGTTGGTGTTGTTGTTGTTGTTGTTGTGGTTTAGACCCGTGTTTTAAGATATTATTCAGTGAGCATGTTGTAGTCAATTTGAAGCTGCTCTCTCTCTCTCTCTCTCTCTTCTCTCGCTCTCTCCTCTCTCTCTTCTCTCTCTCTCTCTTCGCTCTCTCTGTTCTGCCTGTCTCTCTCTCTCTCTCTCTCTCTATCTCTCTCCTCTCTACCTCTCTACTCTCTCTCTCTCTCTCTCTCTCACTCTCTCTCTGCTGGCACGGTCCTCTCTTAGCTCCTCCCTCTCTCCTCTATCTCTCTCTCTCTCTCTCTCTCTCTCTCCTCTCTCTCTCTCTCTCTCTCTCTCTCTCTCTTCTCTCTGTATGTGTCTGTCTTGTCTGTCTGTCTGTTCGATCTCGCTCTCGCGCGCGCTCTCTCTCTCTCTCTCTCTCTCTTCTCTCTCTCTCTCTCTCTCTCTCTCTCTCTCTCTCTCTCTCTCTCCTCTCTCTCTGTCTGTCTGTCTGGCTGTCTCGCTCTCGCCTCTCGCTCTCGCTCTCGCTCTCGCTCTCGCTCTCGCTCTCAAGCTCTCTCTATCTCCTCTCTCTCGCTCTCTCGCTCTCTCTCTCTCTCTCTCTCTCTCTGTTTGTCTGTCTTTCCTTTATCTCTCTATCTCTCTCTCTTACTTTCCCCCTTTTTTTTTATTTTCTCTCTCTCTCTCTCCTCTCTCTTCTCTCTCTTCTCTCTACCCTATCTCTCTCTCTCTCTCTCTCTCTCTCTTCTTCTATCTCTCTCTCTCTCAGATATATGCAACGTTCCAGAGATATGTTGCTCCTTCACTCTCCCTCCTCCTCACTCCTCCCTCCCTCCTCTCCTCCTCCTCTCCTCTCTCATCCCCTTCCTCCTCCTCCTCTAAAACTCGTGCACTTTCGTTCGTTGCGCCTCGGAACGCTTCACCCTCTTCCCCCCCATTCCCCCCCCCCATCCCTTCACCTCCCCCCCCCCTTTGACTCAGCGTTCAGGGAGGGTGTGTGCCCTGTGGTGGTGGGGGGGAGTGATTATTGGGGTAGGAGGTGGTGGTGGGGGAAGGGTAGTAGTGGGAGAAGGGGGGTGATGGTAGTAATGGTAGTGGTAAAAATTGTTGTGGTAGTAGTGGTAGTGATGGTGATGGTGGTGGTGGTGTGGTGTGGTGGGGGTGAACATTGTTGTGGTAATAGTGGTGGTTAGTGGTGGTGGTTGTGGTGATGGTGGTGGTGGGGGTTGTGGTGGAGGTAGTAGTAGTGGTGGTGGGAGGAAAAATGGTGGTGGTAGTAGTGGTGGTGGTGAAAATAATAGTAATGGTTGTGGTGATGGTGGTGGTAGTGGTTGTGGTGATGGTGGTGATGGTGGTTGTAGTAGTGATAGTGGTGATGGTGGTGGAAAAAAGGGTGGTGGTAGTAGTGGTAGTAGTAGTGGTCGTGGGTAAAATGGTGGTAGAAGTAGTGATGGTTGTGGCAGTGTTGGTGATGGTAGCAGTGGTAATAGTAGTAGTAGTAGCAGTAATAGTAGTAGCAGCAGTAGTGGTAGTGGTAGTGGTAGTGCAAAGTCAGGGGGTTCAAGGATGACGAGTGATGAAATTTGCTTGTGGTTGCCCGCCGGTCCAAACAGAGAGAAAGCAAGTAAGCAAGCCAAGCAAGCAAGCCAAGCAAGCCAGTAAGCAAGCCAAGCAAGCAAGCAAGCACCCATTGGCTTGTCACTGGCTTGCTTACTTGGTTGCTTGGTTAACCCCTTGAGACCCAGAACGTAATTTCCATTGTAATTTGGGTGCCATTAGACGGTTTTTAGTGACTATAAGCAATAGTTTATAGCTATGACCTGTTTAGTATCCTTGTCCACTAACTAATTTGGTATATTTAGTTACTTTTCGTAATTTTATGGCTAACAACAGACGATTTTTTATAGCAAAGGAAAGATCTGGGCATGAAGGGGTTAATGGGGAGGTAAAACAGTTGATCACTAACACATACTCGTCCCTCTTATAGCGTTCCCACGTTCGATTCTCCTCTGCTTGGGTAAATTTTGATGTGGTGATAATTTTAATATGTCAATAATTTTGTTCTTGGTGTGTGTGTGTGTGTGTGTGTGTGTGTGTGTGTGTGTGTGTGTGTGTGTGTGTGTGTGTGTGTGTGTGTGTGTGTGTTTGTTTTGTTCTAGTAGGATTTAGATATCTTAGAATTTTTCCTACACTCCCTAATTTCTTTCCTCTCTCTCTCTCTCTCTCTCTCTCTCTCTCTCTCTCTCTCTCTCTCTCTCTCTCTCTCTCTCTCTCTCTCTCTCTCTCTCTCTCTCTCTCTCTCTCTCTCTCTCTCCTTCATTATAGGAAAAGAAAAAAAAAAGGGAAAAGTGGGAAATAATTTTTATATACTTTAGGAAAAATTAGTAAAGATTCAGAGAGAGAGAGA
>JACEEZ010011991.1:32500-35000 GCA_016584305.1 Chionoecetes opilio | reverse complement strand
TCCCTTCCCTTCCTCTTCCCTTCCTTCCTTCCCTTCCCTTCCCTTCCCTTCCCTTCCCTTCCCTTCCTTTCCCTCTCCATCTTGTCCTTGCATCTCTTCCCTTCTTTCCCTTCATTTTTCCCTTTCTATTTTCCTTCTCTCTCCCTTCTATTTTTCCCTTCCCTTCCTTCCTTCCTTCCTTCCTTCCTCCCCTTCCTTCCTTCCTTCCTTCCTTCCTCCCTCCCCTTCCTTCCTCCTCTCCCTTCCTTCCTTCCTTCCTCCCCATCCCCCCATCATCCCTTCCTTCCTTCCTCCTCATCCCCCATCATCCCTTCCTCCTTCCTTCCTTCCTTCTTCCTTCCTTCCTTCCTTCCTTCCTTCCTTCCTTCCTTCCTTCCTTCCTACCCACCATCTCTTCCTAACACCATCATTAACCTTGTGACACTCGCGTTGCATTCAGCTTACGAAAGAATTCCCATCCCTTTCTTCCTTCCTTCCTTCCTTCCTTCCTTCCTTCCTTCCTTCCTCCCACCATTCCTTCCTACCCACCGATACTACACGATACCTACCTTCCTACTACACGATAATTGACACATTGTATGTTGTATGAAGCCTTTTTATTCTATTTTTAACTGAACTAATTTTAAGTTAAGTTACACTCTTAGAAAAAAAGGGTAGGAAAAGGGTAGAAAAAGGGTATTTGTAGTGATGAAATACTGCTACCCTTTTCCTACCCTTACAAATCTACCCTTTCGGATCGACGCAAATATACCCTTTTGCAACCCTCTCGTCTAAAAAGGGTAGATAAAGGGTAGATGAAGGGTATAATCGGCAGCATCTACCCTCCAGCCTGGACATAGGGTTTGAAAAGGGTAGATAAAAGGTAGATAAAGAGTAGATAAAGGGTAGATGAAGGGTATAATCGGCAGCATCTATCCTCCAGTCTGGACATAGGGTTTCAAAAGGGTAGTGATGGTGCGATGTCACAATTCGACCCTTAATATACCCCTTATTTCTAAGGGTCTACACGGTAATTGACACACTATGGATTATGAAGCTTAATTTTATTCTATGCTAAACTGAACTCATTTTAAGAACTAGTTTTTTCTGAATAAATGGAGGCTTATTGATAGAAGAAATGCGAGCGATTTTTTTTCAGAAGTAATGGATGAAATTTATATGATAGAAAAAAATGGGCATAACTTTTTTTTTATAAAGAAATAAAGGCGAAAAGGGATTTTTAGATGTTACTATCTCTCTGTTGGTAGATTTACTAGATCCTGAGGTTAGATGTTACTAGTACCTCTTTTGGGTTGATTTTTACTTACTCTCTGTTTTGGCTAGATTTTACTGTATCTCTGTTTGGTTAGAGTTACTAAAACCCCTTGATTGGTTAGAGTTTAGTACTCTCTGTTTGGGGTTTATTTTACTAGTACTCTTGAGGGTTAATGTTACTAGTACTCTCTGTTTGGTTAGATGTTTTAGTCTCTTGTTTGGGTTTAATGTTCAGTACTCCTGTTGGTTGATGTTACTAGTCTCCGTTTTGGTTAGTTTTTACTAGATCTTGTTTGGGCAGAGTTCATACTCTCTGTTTGGTTTAGATTTTTACAGTCTCCTGATTGGCTAGATGTTACTAGACTCTCTGGGGGGTTAGATGTTACTAGTTCTCATTGTTAATGTTTATACTCTCATTGGTTAGATGTTACTAGTACTCTTGTTGGTTGATTTTACTATCCCTCCTGATTGGTTAATGTTACTATTACCTTTTGATTGGTTGATTTTACTAGAAATCTCTGTTTTGGTAGAGTTACTATACTCTCTGTTGGCTAGAGTTCTAGTACTCTCTGTTTGGGTTTAGAGTTACTAACTCTCTGATTGGTTAGATGTATGAGTACCTCTGATGGTTATGTACTAGTACTCTCTATGGTTAGATGTTCCCGTACTCTCTGATGGTTGGATGTTACATATACTTCTGATTGTTGATTTACTAAAACTCTATGATTGGTAGATGTTACTAAGTACTGTCTGTTGGTTAAGTATTATGAACTCCTCTGATTGTTAGATGTTACTAGTACTCATCTGATGGCTAGATGACTAGTACTCTTGATTGGTTAATTTCTAGTATCTCTCTCGATTGGTAGATGTACTAGTACTCTCTGATGGTTGATGTTCTAGTACTCTCGACCTTATATACCCTTATTCTAAGGGTCTACGTACGGTAATTACACACTATGGTTAGATGCTTAATTATTCTTTTGGCTAAACTGACCTCATTTTAAGTAAACTCTCGATTTTATTTTTTTCTAAATTGGAGGCTTATTGATTGAGAATTTTAATCCGAGCGATTTTTTTTTTAGAGAAGTACTCTGATGTAAATTTATTAGATTTGAAATGACATATCTTTTTTGTATGATAGAACTTGATGGTGAGAAGTATTTGATTGTAATGTTACTAGTACTCTCTGATTGGTTAGATGTTACTAGTACTCTCTGATTGGCTAGATGTTACTAGTACTCTCTGA
>JACEEZ010011991.1:0-20000 GCA_016584305.1 Chionoecetes opilio | reverse complement strand
TTTGTAACTTGTTTCTGATTAGCTTCGGCAGTTTTTTTGTTTATTTAGAATTATCATCGCTTGGAAGGTGAAGTTATTATTTTTTGTGAAGTATCTCCTTCGCTCTGAATACAATCATCCGCCAGGTTGGCGCGGTTGGTAGAATCACGGCCTGGTGTTGCAGAGTCCCTGCGCCATTCGGTCAGCGGTTCGAGTCCACCAAACTCGTCCTGGTGTGGTGGCGCTTTGTAAAGTCAATAACCTTGTAGTTGGTACTTGCAAAGTGTCTAGATAGGATCAAAGTATCTTATCTTATCTGTATACACTCCTTCAGAGTCCTTCACGGGCCTCTTCGCTCCTTCACGCATCCTACAGGAGTCATGGGAGGGCATTAGAAGTCCCACAGGATTGCTATAGTATTCCTAGGTTTTTATAAGTACTTTGACAGTCGCATGGGTGGCTCAAATAGGGATTAATATTAATAATACTAATACTGAAAATACTAATACTGATCGTTGTATTGAAGTAATGATTAATCTAGCAATGCCTATCATATTGTTATGTCTTGTAGTAAGTTTTGTCTAATTTGTGGTTTTTAAGGAATATCTGGAAGTATCATGTCATTGTGAATTGGCTAAAATAGGGACTTCTAATCATTGTAACTGAAAACTTACTCCAGTTTCGTGTTCACCATGCCCGATAATTGCTAGGAACAAATTTTCAAGCAAATCTATTTTTCAAAAATATTGCTAATTTTGCAAGGGCCTTGATTTTTTTTGAAAATCACGTTTTTTTAAATAACAAAAAAACTATGGCAGATTCGTGAAACATGTATAAAGAAGTAAATATGAAGTAGATCAAGGGCTATCATTTGGCGTAAAGCAAAAAATATTGATTGGTAAATAATCGAGAAAATAGCATATTCGTACATCTATACAAACTATCAATTTTCTCGGCAACCATGAGGTGTTTTGACAAGCCGATTACTGCATCATGTAGAACACCTCAAGAGGAACCTTTGTTACTTCGATAAGTTTTCTTCTGACTCATAGTTTTGCGGCAAAATAACAAAAAACTGATTTTCGTCAATTTTGGAATATTTTTGAGCAGCCAGAAATTTGTAAATATTTTTTTCGCTACATAATTTGAAATGCCGGGGATACAATTGTAGATCCATCCATTTACAATAACTTTTGATGGTAAGCGTTGCTGTGTGGGAAACAAGTTGTGAGCTGAACGCGTTATAGTAAATATATAAGTTTATAATTCAGAAACCGTTCATGATAGGTCAGTGTAGACGCGAGACCAGTGTTGCCACCTCAGTGTAGGGGAAGGGACTAACTCTATATGATTGTCACGCATAGTAATATATCATACTTCTAGTTTAAATCAGTTTTACTTTGAAAATCACAAGTTAGACTGAACCTAAGAACAAAAATTAGAAATTGCAGCCCAGCATATTTTATTAACATCTATATACATACATACATACATACATACATACATACATACTTACATACATACATACATACATACATACATACATACATACATAGATACCTTAACATTGCCATTATAATACCCGTCTCCATAAAAAGAAAATAATACTCAAATTAAAAAGTATATAACTGCATTAAAAAATCCTTTAAAAGGGAAATGGTTTGGCAATAACACTACTACTATCTATTACTCCCCTACTACTACTACTACTACTACTACTGCTACTGCTACTGCTACTACTACTACTACTACTACAACATCATCATCATCATCATCATCATCATCTATTACTACTACAACTACTACTACTTCTACAACTACTACTACTACTACTACTACTACTACTACTACTACTACTACTACTACTACTACTACTACTACTACTACTACCACTACCACATCATCTTCTACTACTACTACTACTACTACTACTACTACTACTACTACTTCTACTACTACTACTACTACTACTACTACTACTACCACTTCATCTTCTACTACTATTACTTCTACTACTACTACTACTACTACTACTACTACTACTACTACTACTACTACTACTACTACTACTACTACTACTACTACTACTACCACATCATCTTCTACTACTACTACTACTACTACTACTACTACTACTACTACTACTACTACTACTACTACTACTACACACATTTGTTGGAAGGGCGTAGAGGAAACAAGGCCCTATGATGAATAAGGAGGAGGAGGGAGGAGGAGGAGGGGGAGGGGAAGGAGGAGGAGGGAGGAGGAGGGGAGGAGGAGGAGGAGGAGGAGGAGGAAGGGGGAGGAGGAGGGAGGAGGGTTGATTTAAACACACGAAGGTTGGACGGCTACCTGTTGATTGGGGACTAATTAACGAGAGAGAGAGAGAGAGAGAGAGAGAGAGAGAGAGAGAGAGAGAGAGAGAGAGAGAGAGAAGAGAGAGAGAGAGAGAGAGAGAGAGAGAGAGAGAAAAAAACAAGGCCAGTTTTCCCCGGCAAGAAGGGAGGGAGAGAGAAAGAGAGAAGGGGGGGAGAGAAAGGGAAGGAGAGAGAGAGAGGAAGGGGGGAGAGAAAGAGAGAGGGGGGCAGAGAGAAAGGGAAGGAGAGAGAGAGAAAGAGAGAAAGGGGGGGAGAGAGAGAGAAAGGGGGAGAGAAAGAGAGGAGGAGAGAGAGAAAGAGAAGAGGGGGAGAGAAAGAGAGAAGGAGAGAGAGAGAAGGAGGGGGGGAGAGAAAGAGAGAGGGGGTAGAGAGAAAGGGGGGGAGAAGAGAGAGGGGGAGAGAGAAAGAGAAAGGGGGAGAGAGAAAGGGAAGGAGAGAGAGAGAGAGAGAGGGGAGAGAAAGAGAGAGGGGGGGAGAGAAAGGGGGGCAGAGAAAGGAGGGGGGGGAGAAGACAACCCCCCCTTTCTGCTATTTACTTTTCTCCTGCCAGCCTCCTCCTCCTCCTCCTCCTCCTCCTCCTCCTCCTCCTCCTCCTCCTCCTCCTCCTCTTCAAAAGTTAAAAGCACTATAGGTATCGGGCATTATAAGAAACACACACACAAACACACACACACACACACACACACACACACACACACCCAAAACACACACACACACACACACACACACACACACACACACACACACACACACACACACACACACACTTCTTCCTTTAAAATACAACCCCTAAAGGCAACGCGAGTATTAACGTCACATTGCTAGTATTGCTTTATGTAGGAGTGAATACAAAGGCCAATTTATTTTAGTGTTTAAGGAATTTAAGTTAAGAATTATAAGCAAGGTCTGAGGTCTGAGAATTGAAGGACGGTCTACTCTAAGGTTCTAAGGTCTAGGAATTTAAGCAAGGTCTGAGGTCTGAGAATTGAGGGAAGGTCTACTCTAAGGTTCTAAGGTCTAGGAATTTAAGCAAGGTCTGAGGTCTGAGAATTGAAGGACGGTCTACTCTAAGGTTCTAAGGTCTAGGAATTTAAGCAAGGTCTGAGGTCTGAGAATTGAGGAAGGTCTACTCTAAGGTTCTAAGGTCTAGGAATTTAAGCAAGGTCTGAGGTCTTAGAATTGAAGGGCGGTCTACTCTAAGGTTCTAAGTCTAGGAATTTAAGCAAGGTCTGAGGTCAGATGAACAAGGTACTCTAAGGTTCAAGGTCTAGGAATATAAGCAAGGTCTGAGGTCGAGATGAAGAGGTCTACTCTAAGGGTTTAAAGGGCTGGAATTTAGCAAGGTTGAGGTTGAGATTGAACTAAGGTCTACTCTAGGTTCTAAGGTCTAGATTTAAGCAAGGTCTGAGGTCTGAGATTGAAAGACGGTTTCTCTAAGGTCTAAAGGGCAGGATTTAAGCAAGGTCTGAGTCTGAGAATTTTGCAAAGGTCTGAGAAAGATTTGGGGAAGGGTCCCAAAGCATTTAAAAGGCCCAAAATTTGACCCCCTTTTTGGGGTNACAAAAACACAACCACACACCCCCAACACCAACACACAACCAAACACACAACACACAAACACACACACACACACACACACACACACACACACACCACACACACACACACAACATACACACACACACACACACACACACACACACACACACACACAACACATACCTGAGTCTTGTCCAGGGCAACAGGCGTGAGGTTGGGGTCGTGCAGGAGGGTTCGCGGGTCCAGGTTGATCGGGGACTGGCGGCGCCCCTCCGAACACATCACCCACGCCGGGTTGATCACGCCCCAGAACTCCGGACCTGAAACAGAGACAAAGGACGTGTGGTCCTGAAACGCTATGAAAGAGGAGAGGGAGAGGAGGGAGAGTGTACTAAAAGGGGATAGGACAGTATGTAAATAAAGAAGAGAGACGGAAGGAAAGGGAGGGAGGGGGATAGAGTAGAGAGAATTAAGAAGGGTAGGAATGGAAGGAAGGAAGGATCGAAGGGAGGAGAGAGGAAAGGAATTGAGGGAGTTATTGAGGGAGGGTGGAAGGGAGAATGGAGATAGGGAGAAAAGAAGGGGAGGGAATAAAGGGATTTAGGGAAGGAAAGGAGAAGGGAGTATAGGAGAAAAAATAGGAACGATGGAGGTAGGGAGTGTATAACATGACATAATTTTCTTATCTCATGAGCTAAGGTGAAAGAAATCCTGCTGAAGGCGGTGACGGAGGAAAAGGAATGAGAAGTAATGAGTGAAATGTTAATGTCATAGTTTTTTTTTTAGTTTTTTTTTTTATACATTTGTGGCTATAGCGCCTGTAGGCAGTGGTGGTGACCCAGGGCTCGGATGGTAGGCTCTGGAGGTTCACTTGAGGGTCCTGATGGTTGGTCCTCGCACGTTGGTGGCGCTGGCAGGTTTCTTATAGTGACGCCTGTGAGGCTCATGCCGCCCCCCTGTGTCCTCCGATGCACTCGCAGTCGAAGGTAGAGTTGATAGGCAGGGCATGTGGGTGTTCTTAGGCCACTCGACGGTGCAGAAAGGTTTTGGGTTTCTTCGGGGATCGAACTCGGGTCACCGAGAACGCCAGTCGGAGACTCTAACCGCTCCGCTACCGCCCCCCCAATCGTAGGACAGTAAATGAAAGTACAAGTAAAGGAGATGATATAAAAAGGTAAATATGGTAGATAAGAAAGTAACGGAGAGGTGAGGTGGATTTGAGGAAGTGAGTAGAGTAAAGGAGAAAAGCAAGGTGGTTAAGAAAAATATAATATGTTAAGGTATATAGAGAAAATTTGAAGATAGGGTGGATGGAGGACATTTTTAAGAAAAAAGTTAATATATGGGTTAACGAAGAAAATCATGAATAAATACATCGAGAAAAGAAGCAAGAAAAGGAAAATCATGTTGACTTCAGAAAACACATGAACAAAAAGTAAAGGAAAGCCAATTTTAGAATGACAGAAAGAAATGTGAAAAATAAACAAGAGGAAACGAATAACATTAAAACATTACATACAAAACCTGTAGTAGTTTCCATGTAGTAATAGTTTCAGTACAGCATTTACCAGTACATGTTTGGCGCAGTCATTACCGTTAATGTATTATATCCCAACCCAAATATGGCAGAGATAATAAATGTTTGTCACGTAAATAATTATTGTTGCCTTTGTGAACACGCATAGAGGAGGAGTAGGAGGAGGAGGGGCAGGGGGAGAAAGTAAGAGGATATGGGGATAGAGGAGGAGGAGGAGGAGGAGGTAGAAGTGGAATACATAGGAATACATAGGAATAACAGACACCAGGAGACCTCTTGGTCCATGACGAGGGTATCTGCTGTACTACATACTACTAACTATCAACTATATGTAAGAAAACAGGTGGAAAATGATACCATGTCCCTAAAGAAGATAGGAACATGGAAGTTTCGTAGTGAAGAATGATAGGATATGAAATATACTAACTACAACTACCACTAACACTAAACGATCCGGGGGACTATAATATGAATTCGCAGGGCACTATCAATACCCATTTACTTTACAGTGCGCGTCAAGTCTATTTTTAAATGTAGTTATTGTGCTGGCCTCGACAACATTTGCTGGTAACTTGTTCCATCGATCAACAACTCTAGTATTGAAATAATTTTTACGGAGATCTGTGATGCAACGTTGACCGTTTAGTTTTAAACCATTATTTCTTGTTGTCACTTGAGGAGAAAGCTCGAATGGTTTTTCTTGATTAATGACATCAAATCCTTTTAGGATCTTAAAGGTTTCTATCAAGTCCCCACGGATTATACGATACTTTTAGGAAAACGTATTAAGTTTCCGCAGTCTCTCTTCATAAGATGAATTTCGCAGAGATGGAATTTGTTTGGTTGCTCTTCTTTGCACTGATTTCAATTTTGGCTTGATCTTTTACGAAACAGGGAGAACAGAATTGAACGACATATTCTAAGTGCGGCCTAACCAAGGACGTGTATAATTGTGTCATTACTTTCGGAGTTTTATGTTTAAAGTTACGTTAAATGAAGCCCAACATCATATTCGTCTTTTTACTGGCAGCTAGGCAATGCGGACTGGTTTTAAGATCTTTACTGATGATAACACCTAACACCTTTTCCTGCTGTACTTCAGTTAACGATTTATTTTGCATTTGATAGTTATATTTGAGGTTATCGCTGCCTATATGCTTTACTTTACATTTATCGAAATTTTATTTTAATATAAATGTATCACTCCAATCTGATAGTTTGTCGAGATCACGTTGTATGAGTTCGCAGTTTTCTCTAGTATATGCTTTACCGCCTAATTTGGTGTCATCTGCAAATTTCGATATTTTAGATACAAGTCCGCAGTCCAGATCATTGATATATATCAGAAAAAGAGTAGGATAGTCGGGTCACTTAGGGCGGAAAAAAGGCGTTCCCCTTCCCACCTTAGGTGAAGGAATTTTTTTTGAGGGCTTATCCTAAGCTTTTTTTGTGCCGCTGAATCCGAAAATCGTAGTTGGGTCCTCGTTAGCGGTAAGTTTTCGCGCAATTTTGAAATTTTTGGCCCAATTTGGCAATAAAATTGGCAATTACAAATTGCAGAATGAAAAACCGACGTCCGTAGAGACCTCGTTTTGGGAAACTCAAATTGAAGCTTATTAAGAGTGCATAAAATGTTTTTGAGTACTCCGTGGTTGTATCTGTTCGGATTACTGATCTATAATGGAAATTAGAGATAAGGGGAATAAATTGGGAAAAATATAAAAGAAAAATTTTTTGGCCTTTAAAGCCTGAGTTCTTAATAATTAAAAACTAAATTTTATTTAGTAAAAAAAGTAAAATAACAAACAATTGTTCTTAGGGACACATTTAATTAACAAAATTTGTGCAAGGGTGGGTAAAATTTATTGCTTTAGAACGGGGTATTTCAACTGAAAAATGCTTAGGATAAACCCTCAAAATACTTCCTTCACCTAAGTGAAGCGAAAGCCTTTTTTTTTCCGCCGAAGTGACCGAGTATTAATCCAGAACACAAAATTTCAAACAACCGAAACCGAGTCTCCTCCGCGTATTTTTGGAAAATAAAAATTTTAAACACAAAAAAATCCCTTTAAACTTGCGATAGCGAGCGTTCAAAAGTTGAAAAAAATCGAATACCCTAGTCGTCTACGCCATCGACCGTCCTCAAGCCCATCTTCCTCGTCGTTGATGCACATCTCGGGGGAGCAATCGCAAAGCTCCCGAACAAGGAGTCTGCAGGCGTTGACAGCGGCAGCGATTGGTCGAGCAGTTCGTCTTGCATCCGCACTGCATCCCATCCATGATACTTTGCGGGGCGGGAGGCAGGGTGGAAGGGATAGGGCGCCAGGTTTGGTCCGTAGCCGTATTTGGGTCGGGTCGAGGGTCCCACTTTTTCTTCATAGCCCCCTCCCAAAACGACGGCCTGTAGCTGGGTCGCATAATGTGCTGGGTGGTGGCTTTTGACTGTCGGAGGGGCCAGTGCTGCTCCAACTTCTTCTTCTGAAGTGCCGTCCACCCCCGCCTGCGCGCAAGAGCAGGTATATCAGTTAAATTCTGCTCACGAATCGGCACAGCACTCCAGGCTCTCTTGCGTCAGCGGACCGGGGCTTCGGAGTGTACCCAAAGCGTCGAGGGTTCCCTGGTCGGCCGCCTGGAACACAGGCCAAGCTTGCAACTTGCCTTTCCTGAAGAGGGCGCAAGTGGTGTCGCAACCAGTCAGAGCATGGAGGGGACGTGATCAATCCGCGTGAGAGCCCAGTTCATCGTGGATGAGCTGAACGTTGAAAGTCGTCTTGCCAAGCTGGAGGCACGTGTTGGGAGGTATCTTGGGGAAGTGTCGGAGGAGGAAGGGACGAGGACGTCAGTGTCCGGAGAAACTAGGGTTTTTGCCTCCACATCTCTTGTCGAGCATGGAGAGATGATATATTCATCTTAGTGTCCGCTTCCTCTTGTTTGAAGTGAACTTGGCTCCGTCCGTCCAGAAGTTGCCACGGTTTTGTCGCGCCACGCGCAGACGACGCGTAATCCCCATGAATGGTGCTGGATTTGGGGCAATGAGAGAGGTCATAGCAGTCTTGTTGTTTTTGGTGGACAAGATTTTAGCCATGGTCTTCCAGTTTGATCCTCGTCGCTGCTTGGATGTCGATATCGTATCCTCCACCTCGGCTCGCTGTTCCCTCGTCTTGTCTTTGAGGGACGCCGCCGATGTCGTACCTGTCAAAGACAAGGTGCAACTCCCCGTAGCCAACACCCCAGTTGGGCAACTCTCTGCAGGAGGGATCCAACCAGGTCCTTAAAGTTTGCTGAGCCGGAAACGGGTTGCTGCTGAAGGATAGCCATCCCGTCGAGGACCAGAAACGCGAGAGGATGAAGGGTTTGCGAGGCCGTGGAGACCGCCGGCGTTCATCTTCTCCAGAACCCTGAGAAGGGCATTTTTGGCCCGTGACCCGCGGGTGCCTTGGTCGTCAAAGAGGCAAGAGGGAACAGGGAGAGCTCATAGTTGGAGATGATGGTGCGAAGGTCCAGACTGCTGTCGAGTTGGAGGGCGAGCAGCAGGCCGCCGAGTGAAGGTCTGAGGATCCCGTGACAATCACCTGCTTCCCTCCGTTTTGAAATTTTGGGGCTTTTTGCCCAGCGTTTGAATGTATTGGTAGGCTGACGATGCAGGACCTCCCATGGACTTTGCTGCGCAGTCCTGATCCTTTCCCCTCTTCGTACTTCAAGAGAGCTTCCTTGCCAGTCTCCTCGATTCTTGTCAGTGCTTCCACCATCTTATCTGGAACAACCTTGCGGGAAAGGACGGTGGTGATTTTGGGCTTTTCTCGCGATTTGAAGGGTTATGCTGGCAAAGAAGACCAAAAACCTCTTTGGTCATCTCGTGTGTCTTCTTCGTGACCGCTGGGCTGTCCTTGTGGTGCTTTGATGCCGTAGCAGAACTTCCGAATGATTTGGCCTTGATTGCCAAGAGTTTCGTTTTGGGATCAAGAAGGAACTTGGTCCTCGTCGAGGGATTTTCGTGATCCCTACAAGCCCACCGTCACCTTTCAGAGTCCGGGTTTCACCTGTTTCCAAGGCATGGTCGCAGCCAAGGGACGTGAAAGGTACCAACGACTTACGGACGACCCAGTGTTTCTCCAAGTACGTCCACGCTCTTGGGTTTCCCTTAGGGCGGAGGTCCTGCATCATGGCCACGTAAACCGGGACGAACCGGGCGTAGGAGCTTCGATTCATGGCGAAGAAGAAGGGTTTCCGAACTCCTCCAACGTCTTCAGGTGCGCGCCCAGTCTCCTGTCCGCACAGCCTGGTGTAGTTTCAAAAGCAGGAGACCACTTGACGTACGTCTTTGGAGAAAACTTGCCAAGGGACTGTCTTCTGATCCCGCTGACCTCGGGAAATCTGCAGCTTGGGGGGCAAGGACCCTCGAGGGCTTTCTTGAAGGAATCCATTCTTCCATCCTCTGCCAACTCCTGGACGGGAATTCTTCGGCGCTCTCCATTGTCCCGGAAGAGAACTTGAGAGCTAGGAGTGCACTTGTAAAGGATTATGTGTGCCTCAATTCCGCGGTTGACGTGGTTTTCCGGCCAAAATCTGCCGGACTGTGGCGGGTCCGTACACCCCCCGACTCGTGGAGCCCCTCGTCGAAGCCGCTCCCCTCCGGGAAAAACCCCGATGCACCGCAAGCTTTGGCTTTTGGCGACGTGTAGGTCGCCAAGGCGGACGATCCAGTTTTCCTTTTTTCAAGTTCAATTGATCTCCAGGAGCTTTGAGAAGAGCGCCATGTCGGCAGCAACAAGCCCCGGGAGCCCCATCGCCGTTTCAGCGCTTGTTTGAATTTTCTCCATTTCTGTCATCAGGGTGAATATTGACGAGTACTCTGGCGCTGGAGAGTCGGAATGGGCAAGGTGCAGATTGCCCGTCGGTGGGACAGGCGGAAACATCCTCGAGTCGGCTGTTGAAGGCTGACACTGGGGCATGCTCCGCGGGAGGTCTTTCAGGGCAGCGATGCCAAAGGAGAGTAGGACGAGAGTGTCCTTGTCCTTGGAGTTCTCAGCGCTCTCGAGGCGAGGTTTCTCGAAATAGAGGCGGGGGAAGTCTTCGGCTTAAGCGAGCGGTTCATGGGACAGGGCTGACCTCGTAAATGGAAGCAGGGAGGGGTTCAGCAGCGTCAGAATGAAACTTGAGGGGCTCCAGCTCTGACGGAGAAGATGGGCCGGGCTGAAAGGCAACGCTAACCGTGCCGTGGAAGGTTTCCCTTCCCGTCTACTGTGCTTCTTGGAAATCGATGTTGTCGATGGCAAAATGAACGAGAAGGCCCTTCTCGAGGCGGCGCGGGGTGAACAAATCCATCTCGCCGTCCAGCGCTGAGCACCGTTTCGGGCAAGCGATGCCTCGAGGCGGAGAAGGAGGAGTATGAGATAGCCACCCGCACCGTTTGGAAAAACTTAATCATTGCTTTGCTCCGCGTCTCCTGATGAATGGCCAGCGCCTTTGCCACCTGGAGAGGGGTCTCTCGGTTTCGGGAAGCTTGGGTCTCGTCGCAGCTTGCTTTGCACTCAAGATGTTTGTCATGAGGACTTGTCCGACGATCGAGGCTCCCTTCTCCGTTCGCGGATTGTTCTTCCAGCTCCACCGAAAGACCCAGGTCGCGAAACTCTTGACGAGGGGGAAGGTTAAAGTTGGCCATGTCTCCTTCGAATTTCCAGGGTTTGGTTTTTTTGAGGGTTTCTTCACGCAGGATTTTTGGCAGCTTTCAGGAGTGTAGCAAGCTTGAAGTCCTCGATTGTCCGATGGTTTGTCAGGGGCCTCTTTCCTTGCCTCCGCCCGATGAACCAGTTCGGGTTTCGCGAGGGTTCTTGGGCTTGGTGAACTCCACGCCATGGACCATGGTGGAGAGGAGTTCCTTTATCCCCCCCAGCGTGAGCGGCCCAACACCATGCTGCTCCTTGATGCTGTCTATTTCTCCCATCGGAGAACCACTCCACTCTCCAGCTTCTCGCTAACCTCTTCCACGAACTCGATCACGGAGCGATCTTCTGGCTCTTGTTGAGTGGAGGCCACTTTCCGCAACTTGTTGACGACATTTAATGCTCCCAGCCCCTTATGGTACATCACGTCGGCAGCCAGGACGTCGAGGTCGTGGAGGAACTGGATTTTCCACTCAGAATTCGTTCCATTGTGGACCGCCTCAATGATTCGATTGGCACTCCAGGTCGTGCTCACCCGGTGCAGGACTTCATTTTGGGTTGTCTCCATCACCCCAGAAGAAGCATTCCTTCCGGGGAATAGGGGCGCTGGCGCGGGGGGGGACTCGAGGCGGCGGGTGGCAGGCCTAGAAGTAGAAGCTGGAAAAAAGCTTTTATTATTTTTCGGGAATGTAATGGAAAACTACCAATGGGAATATACTTTCAGGAATCCTATGCATGAAAATAATTATAGCAAATAAGATATTTCTCGAAACATCAATTTAAAAGTATTCAAAGAATGGGTTTATTAAGCTTAAAAGCCCCCGCGGCCAAGCGGCCCACGGCTTTCCACTCCTCGCACTGCGAGTTAGATTTTATCATCATCCTGCGACGGTTTTTATCCGGAAATCAGTGCCACGCACTTAGCGCTCCCTATCCTTGAATCACTAGACCAATAATCAAGCAAAACTTTTTCATGTCGAAAGATTTTTTCGAAAATTTAAAAAAAAAAATTCTTCTTTACCTTGAAGGTCCGGGGTGGGCGGCCTCCGCCGCAAGGTCCTGTTGCTCATCTCCCTACTGCCTCGCGAATTTGTGGGGCTGGATTTTAGCAATGCCTGTCGGTGCCACGACCATCGTCCCCTTCTAGAGGACCTCCTGTGGGCTCTACGAATTCGCCTTTCGAAGCCCACTTGGGCCGCATACTCCGAACATCCTCCTTGGGCGTTCCGAGGTCGAAGGACCACATCTCCGTTAGTTTTCACCGCAAATGACACACGATTTCATTGCGAGACCTGGGAAGGAAATGTGCGATATAATAATGAATTTATTTTATTTACGGGTTTATAGCTAATACTAAATTATAGCCAATGAAATTTTACATTTATTTGCGAAATTTCATTACCGTATGTCATAAAATACGACCCATGAGGGGAAGTCAGAGAAAAGTTACCATTTTTCTATTAATCAGACGGTAGTGCCTTTATGAGAACTGATACAGCCAGAAACATTTCATGACTTTTGATGTGAAATTAAGGCCAAAATTTTCCTTTTATATTTTTTTTTCCATTTTTTTCCAATTATCTCTAATTTCCATTATAGTTCAGTAATGGGGAACAGATACAACCACGGAGTACTAAATAACATTTTTGCACTCTTAAAAAGCTTCAATTTGAGTCCAAAACGAGGTCTCTAAAGACGTCTGGTTCTCATTCTGCAATTTGTAATTGCCAATTTTATTGCCAAATTTCCAAATTGCAAATTGCGCAAAAAACTTACCGCTAACCCAGTGACCCAACTACGATTTTCGGATTCAGCGGCACAAAATGCTTAGGATAAGACCCTCAAAATACTTCCTTCACCTAATGTGAAGCGAATCGCCCTAAGTGACCCTACTAGGACCCAAGACTGAGTCCTGAGGCACTCCACTAGTAACATCTAACCAATCAGATGCCTCGCCATTTATTGTTACCGGTTGTCTACGATTTGAAAGCCCATCGCCAATCCATGAACATAATTGCTCTCCTAAGCCATGTGCTCTCAGCTTGGTCAAAAGTTGCTTATGGGGAACTGTATCGTAGGTTTTCTGAAAATCAAGGTATATTATATCCGAGTGAATTTTAGTGTCCCAGGTTGAATAAAGGACATTAAAAAAATCGAGTAGGTTTGTTAAGCAGGATCTCTTATTTCGAAATCCATGCTGGGAGTTTAGTATTGAGATATTTTCATCGAGAAAAGACTATTTTATCCCGCAATATTTTTTCAAATAGTTTAACAATCACAGAAGTTAGACTAATTGGGCGATAGCTGCTTGCGAGGCTCTAACTCTCTTTCTTGAATATCGGTGTAACATTAGCTAATTTCCACATACTATGAACATTTTTGTCCATTAGCGTTTTATTGAGAATAATCTTTAATGGGAGCGAAAGTTGACTGTGACATTCGCGAAGTAATCGCGGCGAGATTTCGTCCACCCCCACGGATTTTGCTGGGTCAAGTTTCTGCAAATACTTTGATATTTCGTCTACTGTTATCTCTCCTATCACTAATCCATCACTTTCGAGCCCCGCATACATGTTTACTGGTTCTGTTAATGGAGCTTCGTCTTCTTTAATAAATAACGCATCAAAGTAATCATTGAGTACGAACGCCATACTCTTATTATAATTTACCAAGATGTTATTCTTATCTTTCAGTGGCCCAATACTTGTTTTGACATTTTTCTTACTTCGAACGTATTGAAAGAACCTTTTCGGGTTTGACTTGGATTCCTTTGCAATTTTTTTTCTTCATACTCGTGCTTTTTAGACTTAATTAATCCTTTGCAACGACGTTTTACGTCAATGTATTCTCTAGAATCGCAGTCCGCATTTGATCGCTTGTAAACATTATACGCTCGGCGCTTACTGCCAATGATTTGTTGTATCTCATTTGTCATCCAACAGGGTCTGTTTATGTTATTCAAACGTTTTCTTACCATGGGAACATGTTTTTCCACCACCGATTGGAGTTTTATTTGTGAATACATTACACATGTTTTTGGCGTTATTACCATTTAGTAGGTCAATCCAATCAGCTTCGCTTAATACCCTGCTGCTCTTCGTGAAATCTGCTTTATTATAATTGGGGACTAATAACCGATTTTCTGTGATGTCTACATTGCAATTTATGCCGCATCTGATTAACCTGTGATCACTGTTTGTCAAATGTTCACCTATATCGCAGTAATCAATCAGATCAATGTGTAGGTCCAGAAGGTTGAGAATTGCAGGTTCTTGGCACCAGAGACCAGAGCTGCACCGCTGGACATGGTATAGTAATGCCGGAGGGGTAGTTAAGGAGATCGACCACGTCCTCGTTAGTACTCGTTGGAGGATCCTCCAGAACTGCAACTGCAGGGTTTACCGGAGTGCTGAGTTCTTTGGAACAGATCACAGACTTGTTGTTGCTACATTTAAGCTTCATGTCAAATCAAGAAGAATCTCAAGAGGTAACCATACTGTGTTTCATCTTGAGAAACTGAAGGACTTAACATGTGCTCATGAGTATGCGGTGGGAGTCTCAAATCGGTTTGATGTGCTAGGTGCCCTCGAGGACCCTGTAGAACTGTGGGTTACCTTCAAACGTGAAACTCTACAGGCTGCCAAGGAGTGTATTGGGGAGCGCCCGAGGGCAAGGCGTGGTTTTGTCTCGACGGAGACGCTGGAAAAAATCGAAGAGAGTCGCGCTGCCAGGCTGGCTGGGAACCAGGACCAGCACAGGGCTCTGTCACGGCGGACTAGAACCCTCCTGGGGAGAGACAAAGAGCGGTATGTCAGGAGTCTCGCTGAGGATGTCGAGGGTCATTTGAACGCTAATAACCTCCGACCCGCCTACCTAGCCCTGAAGAAGCTCCATTCCAAGTCTCCATCTCGGGCGAGTGCTATTCGAGCAGCAGATGGGCGCCTCGTGTCGGACATAGATGGGCAGATGGCTCGTTGGACTGAGTACTTTGGGCAGTTGTTCGCGGTGGACCCTCCAACTGAACAGCTTCACACCACTGGATTGCAGGCAGTGGATGCCGATCCTCCCATTGATGAAACCGCACCCTCTCTTGACGAAATCAGAGAGGCTGTAGCTAAGTTGAGGGGTGGAAAGGCAGCTGGTGTTTGTAATATCAGTGCGGAGCTCCTTAAAGCTGGGGGTGAGGCGATGATCCGCGGGTTGCATGCTGTCCTGACTGCTGTGTGGCAATCAGGTACCATTCCTCCTGACTGGAATAGGCGGCTAGTCGTCCCTATCTGGAAAGGGAAAGTAGTGTGGTGGCTTATGGCAAAGATCGTTACCTGCTGGCCCAAAGCACCAAACATATACTTTGGGCCAAAGCAAAACTTTTTGGAGGGGGTACCCAATTTTAAAGGTCAAGGTCAAGGTCAGGTCAAGGTTAAAGGTTAAACTTCGCAAATTGCCGTCTTTAGCCATTTCCAAAATTATTTTCGTCATAAAAACGTGCTGTCATTGCCTAAATTACCATTAATGGACTTGAGGGAGTCATATCAAAGGTCAAGGTCAAGGTCAGGTCTAGGTTACAGGTCAAACTTCGCTAATTGCCGTCTTTAGCCATTGCCAAAATAATTTTCAACATAAAAACGTTCTGTCATTGCCTAAATTACCGTTAATTGACTCGAGGGAGTCATATCTAGCATTAAAGAGTTGTCTACATGGACTACCTCTATAAAGCCCTACATGCATAACTGCACTCACCTAGATGAGGATGGCACGTCATGCTTCACAGTCACCACGGCCAATTCTCAATCCCTAATCATTCTCCACAATGCCATCTCAGTATGTAAGCCTCAAAGGACAACGACATATTCAGACTCACCTAGGCTTTCAGACCATTTCCACTGTGCATATATGGCCAAAGCAAAGAGAGGCTAGTCCAACGCAATAGCGGGTACTTGCCCAGGGTGTCGTACTGTTGTTATTTCTTTCAGTACTTCCATGCCGTGCTTGACCATAGCCATCGTTGCAGCCTTTTCATAGATGAGTGGCAATAGGACACTTTTCCCAGGAATATCAGTGACATCATCTTGGCGTGCAGAATGATGCGCGGCCCAAGCCATGATATCACCTTTTTCTAATTTGTCCTTTTCAGCTACTGGTATCCTTTCCTATAACCACTGATTTACCTCGCGTATTGCTTCACGTAGCACAGGTTCAGGTTCAGCGTCTTCCATAGCTGCTGCCTCTGTGACATTGACAGTAACTGTGTTGCAAGCGACAGCTAGAACTATTCGATAATTATCTTGAAGGGATGGATTTCTAGTTTGGGCCTGGGGTGGTATTTTAATGGGCTCTCTACTCGTTCCTTGGTTATTCTCTGCAGGAAACAGGAACACACTGATACTCGTGCCGTGGAATGATCCTTCAGCTGTTTGTGATGTTGGATTGTTATCCAGATTATCTAGCGCCCCTGCTGTGAACACACCGTCAAGGACTTGCACAGGGCATACCAAACCCTTCTCTTGGTATCGTTCACACACTGCATTTGTCAGCCAGTCTTCCACCTCTAACACACTTTCATAGCTGACGCTGATTCCGAGTTCATGGAGATGAATCAACATTTTCTTGCTTCGGGTTTGAGTGTGGACACTCAAGCCTATGTACAAGGGAAGCAGTGGTTCTTTGGTCTTTGGTGACGTGATTTCTCTGCTACTTTGGGCTTTTCTTTGGAATTGAATCTAATCAGCTGGCATATTGTCAGACATGCTTGTGAATTTCTTGCTGTCTGCTCCTTGATGTTTCATCCATATAACAACATGGAGATCAAGAACTTGAGAGAATTTGGCACTGAATCATCTTGGCAATCTGGGGTGAAACTTCCATCAAATGTACGGAATTTTGTCTTTG
Organism: Chionoecetes opilio; assembly: GCA_016584305.1. Taxonomy (NCBI): domain Eukaryota; kingdom Metazoa; phylum Arthropoda; class Malacostraca; order Decapoda; family Majidae; genus Chionoecetes; species Chionoecetes opilio. The sequence goes on along the minus strand of JACEEZ010011991.1, from coordinate 3,015 downwards.
AGATTTCTTGTCGTATTACCTTTGCCACGTGTACCATTGAGAGAGCGTTTTTCTCAAAATCACGAGAGTTCAACTCCTCTTTCAAGAGCTTTTGAAGGCCTTCATTAAAAACAAGGACTGTTTGCTTGCCAACTGATTGTTCCTGACACTGATCCTGGTAATGACCCTGAAGTTATTTTTTCAGTCGTGTCTTATTCACCTGTTTCTCATACCCCAAGGCTGCATAGCGAGTTACACACATTTTGTGCAGATCTGCTAATGGAAATAGGTACTCCCTCTCCTCGACATTCGTTTCAATGAAAGATATTATTTCTGCGAATACCCTCGAGTCTGTCATTGATTGATCAGTTGAATCCGATAATGTAGCCTGAGATCGTTTGTAGCTTGTGTATCGAACGCGGAATGCATCCATGCATTGTTTGTGATACTTTGCTTCAATAGCAACAAGATCCCCACCCGCAATAGTAGCTAACAAATCAGTATCCTGTAGTGCTTCTGCTTGTTCTCGCAGTGTTTTGTCTAGACCTAAAGTTGCACAACTGTGAAGCACACCATCTGACTTCTTGCAAAATATACACATGTTGCAACACTTGAGTTCATCAGGTAGAGATACCCGTTTGGACTTCCCTTGTCCAGTACTAGCACCATCGCCAGAGTGGTCAACATTTCTCTTTCTAGCATTTCTCTCCTGTGCCCTTAGCAGTTTTGATTTGGCAAATAACAAATGACAGTTTTTATGCCACATGGCACAATTTACATTGAGATCGTTTGCAGTCATATCATCATCGAAACAAATACAGGCAGGCAATGATTTCAGTTCTTTAAATCCCTGTACATTTTTCATGAAGTCCTCGTATGCTTGTGAACCTTTGCCATCCTGTTGTGTTGCAGGACACTTTAAAGCACCGTCTGCTGTACCGCATATAATGCACTTTGACTAATCCATGTTGTGTCGAAGATTGAAATGCAAATTCTCCTCTACTTGCCTGGGCTGATTTCAGTCCTCAACCAGGAAGCACCCTGAAACAGAAAAACGCACACCATCAGCAATGCTGTTAGTAACTACACTACATAAAGCATGGTAAAAATAAACTGCCACCTGAAATGACAGTACTACCCCATTTTGACCTTTGACCTTGACCTGACCATGACCTTGACCTTTAAAATCGGGTATCCCCCTCCAAAAATGTTTGTATTAACCTAAACTATGCATGTACCAAATTTGGTGCTTTGGGCCAGCGTTTAACGATTTTGTTATTTTTTGGCCATAAGCCAGGTGCTGTTGTCCTACCAGGTCCAGGTCCTACCAGGTCCTAACACAAGGTCCAGGTGTCAGCAGGTGGCTTATGGCCAAACCAAAGGGGACCGTCAGGACTGCAACAATTACCGCGGTATTACACTGCTCAGCGTGCCAGGCAAGGTGCTTGCCCATCTATTGCTGACACGAATCCGTAGTCATCTGCTGAAGCATCAGAGACCTCAGCAGTCTGGGTTCACGCCTGGTAAGTCAACAACGGATCGTATCCTAGCGCTTCGTGTACTGGTGGAACGCCGATTTGAGTTTCGACAGGGAATGCTTGCAGCCTATGTAGATCTCAAGAAGGCGTTTGATTCAGGGCATCGTGAGTCACTTTGGGATCTTCTGCGACTTCGCGGGATTCCTGCAAGGACTATTGGTTTGAAAACCGGTCTGTATTCTGGGACTGAGAGTGCTGTGAAGTGTGGGGCAGGTGTATCCGCTTATTCCTGTTAATACAGGAGTGAGGCCCAAGGGGGGCGTCCTTGCCCATCATTTTTCAACGCTTGTATGGACTGGGTATTGGACAAGGTTGTAGATCAAAGTGATTGTGGAGCATCCGTCGGCAACACCAAAAGTCACTGATTTTGGGTTTTCGCCCCATAATGCAGTAATCTTTGCTGAGTCCCTGGAGGTCCTGGTGATGGCTCTCGGGGCGCTGCACGAGGAGGAAAACCCTTTTGGGGACTTGAGGTCTCCTGGCTTAAGACCAAGGTCCAGGTGTTTGGAGACTTACTAGATGAAGTAGTACAGTCTGTTCATGCGTGCGGCGGGGACATTGAGATCTTGGAAAGTTTTACATACCTTGGTGAGCGCAGTCCATAATAACAGCGGGTCACGTCAAGAAGTCTTACGGCGGATTGGCTAGCCCACGGTGCTATGGACTCTCTCAGGCGGGAGTATTTGGCGTTGTCGGTACCGGTGCAGGAGGACAAAGATCCGGATCTTCAAGTTGCTTGTGATCCCTGTCCTATTATATGGTTGTGAGACATGGACACTAATTAGAGACTTTAAGAGACAAATCAATGCCTTTTGTAATAATGTCTTCGCAGAATCATGGGGTATCGCTGGGTTTGATTACGTGTTTAAATCAGCGATTGCACCGTGAGACTGAATCGAGGCCTATTACCTGCAAAAGTTCCGTCAACGCCAACCTCGGCTATATGGGCATGTGCACGCTACCCCTGAAAACGACCTTTCCATCGGGTGTATCTGTAAGAGACAAACCGACATGGAGGAGGCCAAAGGGGCACCCACAAAGGGTCGTGGCTGGGGCAAGTTTGATGTTTCTTGTCGAGAGCTGCTTGGTATGGGGGAAAGGAGCCTGCATTGGAGAGTTGGAGACCTCGCGCGTGGTTACCCCCGGAGTGGCGTCGTTTGGGTTGGCGCGGCGACGCGCCCCCCGGCGTAAAGCCCCCAATGATTGAAAATGAGAATCAGATCAATGTCTGTAGTGAAAACTAAATCTAGGATACTATTATCCCATGTAGGCTCACAGACCACCTAATTTAAATATTTCTTCGTTTACCATATCAAGCAATCGCATACCTTCTCTATTAACAGAATGATTATTCCTGTTTATACGCGGTAGGTTAAAATCTCCACAAATAATTGTATTGCTATTATTGGTTGACAACTGACTTTATCTCGTCATACAGGAGGGAATCGACTTCTGGATTTGATTTGGGAGGACGATATATTGTCCCAATAGATGCAAT
>JACEEZ010011990.1:112500-115000 GCA_016584305.1 Chionoecetes opilio | reverse complement strand
CTTCTCTTCTCTTTTTTCTCCTTTACAGACACAGCTCCTTGTCATCGCAAAAGCAATAACATCGACCAGGCTATTGATATTACCCACCAATTCACACACCTACACATTGTTTAGGCCAGGCCAAGACACCGCACGAAAGGGCGAGCCACACACCGGACACAACCACCGGCTGCACCCGGTAACCACATCACGCGGTACAGCTAGATTTAAGAAAGACCACCCATCATCTCGCTACACGCCCGGGGATCCGAACCCGGACTTCCGGTGTAAGCGACGTGCAACCACTACACACGGAGTCACACTCACAAACACACACACACGACACCACACGCACACGACACACGCACACGCACACGACACACCACACACACACACACACACACACACACACACACACACACACACACACACAAACACACACACACACACACACACACACACACACTTTCATCTATCCCACACACAAACACCCAAGATGAAAAAATACATACGTTACCCCAGAAAAATACAAAAACAAGAAAATGGGATCAGGATACACAACCAAATCTTTCACTCCCAAGAAAACTGTCATTTTAACACCAAATCTCCATTATTCTCTTCTTTTTCTATCTCTCCTTCGATACGTACCGTTAGGAGATCGATGGCTCCTGTAGTGGGATGGATGGAGAAGCTGGGACGAGTGGTGGAGGAGGAGGAGACCGAGGGAGGAGAGGAGGAGGAGGAGGAGGAGGAGGGGGGGTGACGCCATCTCCTCTTAGTTTGTACCTCACACGTCCCCATTCTCCCCCGTCCCCATCTCTTGCTCGAACCTGTTTAGCGAGGAGGTAGTTATTAACCCTTTCACGCACGGTGACGCGATCGCGTCAAAACGGGCCCGTCTACATCTGAGCTTTTGACGCGAACTGCGTCAAAAAACATTTAAAAATTCGCCAAAATAAAGATTTATAAAAACCCCGTCAAAATTTCCGTTGAAACCCAAGCTGGGCTATAAAATAAACAATTTGTCAACTGCCGTTGGGGGTTGGATTTGAAGTGATAAGGGTTGTGTCCCAGTCACTCTCAGCAGGAGCTGCAGCGGGGACTCCCCGCCCCTTTTAAAACTGTCCGACCGGGTAACCCATATTTGTAGCCAAACCCTTTTTTTCCAAATGTTTCGTTTTCCCCAGTTTCTCAAGAACTTGGCCATATAAAAATTTTAATGGTGGGTTGGAATCCTAAAAAAATCCGCTTTTTTTGGATATAAACCATAAAAAAGTTGACCAGGAAGTACGAGTAGAAGTGGTGAACGTAAGTATTTTTATTTCTTTACTCAATTTTTTTTCAAGCGTTAAACTCCGCATTTATTGCATTCTGTTTTTTTTGTTTTCATAAGGCAGAATAATCTCTTGCGAAACCCAACGATATATAATAATCCCGGGAAAAAAAAGAATAACGGGTTTTAAAAATTGATAACATAACCAAAACATTCGCGAGAGTCAGGCCTTTACGGGGGCCCCTTAGAGGCCCCAGACGAGTCGCGGGGGACGGAAAAAACTATAAAACTTTTCGTGCGTAAAAGGGTTAAAAAGAGAGGAGGGGGGGGGGGGGGGGGGAGAGGAGGAGAGAGAGGAGAGAGAAGAGAGAGAGGAGAGGAGAGAGAGGAGAGAGAGGAGAGAAGGAGAGAGAGAGAGAGAAGGGGGGTGAAGTGTGTTCTGAGACAGATAGTCAGACAGAAAAATAAACAATACACAAATTATAGAAAAAACAAAAAAACACACAGACAGACATATTAGAAAAAACAGACAAACAGACAAAACAAAAGAGAGAAATATAAAAAAATTGAAAGAAACAAAGAAAATAAGAAAAAAAGAAACAGGAGATAGCAAAAAAAAAAACAGACGGAAGACACAAAAAGAGAAATAAGGAAAACCCGAAACAGCAAAACAGAAAGAAAAAAATAGAAAAATAGATTGAAAACAGAGAGAGAAATAAGAAAAACAAAAAAACAAGATATAAAAAAAAAACGACAAAAAGGGACACAAAAAACAGACAGCGATAAATATGAAAAACAAAAAACAGACAAACAACAAAAAATTATAAAACAGACAACAAAAAAAAAAAAAAAATTTAAAATGAAAATACGACAAAAAAACGGACAGAAAGATACAAAAGAAAGCAAAGAGCGAATAAAAAAATACAGACAAGAGGAAAGAAGAAGACAGAAAATACAAAAAATAAAAATAGAAAAAAATGGTATATTAAAAAGGGAGGAATGTGAAAAAAAATATAAAAAAGAAAGAAATAAATAAAAAAAAGAGGAAAAGGGTGGAAAAAGATAAAAAGGGGAATAGGGAGGAAAAGGGGGAAGAGGACAAGGAGAAAGAAAGAGAGAAAGGCGAAAGAGATAAAAAATAAAAAAAAAAGGAGGAAAAGAGAGAGGAAAGGAGAGAAAAAGGAGATTGGAAAAAGGAGTGGAGGGGAGAGAGAGAGAGAGAGAGAGAGGATGGGAGAGAGGGGAGAA
>JACEEZ010011990.1:102500-110000 GCA_016584305.1 Chionoecetes opilio | reverse complement strand
GGAAAGGGAAAAAAAAAAAAATTTAAATAAAAAAAAAAAAAACAAACCCCAAAAAGGTAAAAAAGGTAGTAAATAAACCCAACCCAAAAACCCCAAATTTTACCCCTCAAAACAAACCAACCCCTTTCCCCTCCACTCGGGCCCATTCCCCCCCACCCCAATTAACGGGGGGAAAAAAGACAGGGAATTTTACAAAGCAAAAAAAAAATCAGAGAAAAAAAGAAATACGAGGGAAATGTAGAAAGTTTAAAGGAAAAAATGATTTGCAATTTAATTTTCTTTTTTAAAAAAATTTTATTTTAAGAAAAAAAAAAATGAAAGGGGGGAAATTTCCCAAAAAAATAAAAGGAAAAAAGGGAAAAAAAAAGAAAGTTTGGGGGGACCCCCAAAGGTAGAGGATAAATTTGACAATGTGTTGCCCCCAAAGGTTGTGTGTGTTGATATGTCAAAGTGTGGGGAAAACCACGTTGTGTGCTTCCCCCCAATCCCCGAACAAAAGGTGTCTGATTCAAAAAAAAACCAAAAAGACCCAAGTTATTCCTGAATCTAATTGGGGAAAAAGGTTTTTTCCCCAAAAAACCCCCCTTAAAAAAATTTAAGTTTTTCCAACCCCCTTCCAAAAGTTTTTTTCGAAAGGCCACCTACAAAAATTAAATTTTTAGTTTGGCTACCCCAAAAAAAACAGGCAACAAAAAACAACACCCCCCACCCCCACACCCCCCCCAAAAAAACCCCCCAAAAAAAAAACCCCAAAAAAAAAAAAACCCAAAAAAAAAAAAAAAAAAAAAAAATAAAGGAAAAAAGGGTTAGCGAGTTAAATTTTCTTTTTTTAGGGGGGAAAAAAAAAAAAAAATTTAAAACAAAAAAAAAATAAGGATAAATTTTAAAAAAGGTTTTAAATTTTAATTTTTTTTTTTTCTTTTTTCCTTTTTTTTTTTTTTATTTTTCCCCCCCCTTTTTTTTCTTTTTTTTTTCCCTTTTTTTCTCTCTCTCTCTCCCTTTTCCTCTCCCTCTCTCTCTCTCCCCTTCTCTCTTTCCCCCCTTTTTTTTTTCTCTCTCTCTCTTTTTTTTTTCGGTTCTTCCTCTTTCCCTTTTTTTTTTTTTTTTTACGATTTTTGGGCAAAAAAATTAAATTTTTAAAATTTTTCACCTCCAAACTGAAAAAAAGACCCAATTTAAACTACTTTACCTAACCTACAAGTTTTTTCTATTTTTATATTTGAAAGTTTTTAAAAAAAGTTACAAAATTTGGGAAAAAACGAAATGGTTTGAAAGACGCAAAAAATAAAACGGAAAAAAAATTTTTTAAAGTTTAAAGGTTCTTTTTTTTTTGAGGAAAAAACAATTAGGAAAATTTTTTAGTTTTCCGTTTTTTCTTTTTTTATTAAAAAATTGTTATCTGTCCTGCATCCCTTCCATTATATCCCTTTAACCACGTAGAGTAAGAGGCTATCTAACTGAAGTATTTAAGTGGTTAAATATCTCAGTTAGATAGCCTCTTACTCTACGCCTCTCGAGTGAGTGTCAATCTACAAGCTTCAATCTCCTCGTATAATAATATTCTAGACTTCACCAGTATGACACACACACACACACACACACACACACACACACACACTCCGTAGGGTACTCCGTAGTGTAGTGGTTAGCACGCTCGGTTCACAACCGAGAAGTCCCGGGTTCGATCCCCGGGCGGAGCGGAAACATATGGGCTGTTTCCTTAAAACCCCAGCCCCTGTCCACCCAGCAATGAATGGGTACCGGGTGTCAGCCGGGGGTTTGTGACCCCCCTCCCGGGGTGGTGGCTTCGGCCTACACTAACCACTAAGGATGAATGATAAAAATGTTGATATGGAGACGGGGCCATACGAGCGTTGCTCTGGCCCTCTAAAATACAACTAGATGAATACACACACACACACACACACACACACACACAAATATTACACACAAATTTAAGGACAGAAAATAAAAAAATATATATTCAATCATACACAGAAGCAAAAAAACATTAAAGGACAGAATTAAGGACAGAAGATAGAAACAGTAATATTTAGTTATACACAAAAGGAGAAAAAACCATTACAGGGGATAAAATAAACATATACATATAACATGAGCTCTAAAATACTCCAATTGTTTGTGTGTGGTGTGTGTGTGTGTGTGTGTGCGAGTTTTTCCCTTTCATTTGTTTTTCTTATGTGTAAATAACTTTTTTATTCTTCTTCTTATGTTCTTATGTTCTTCTTATGTTCTTCTTTAAAAATAAATTGTGTGTAGCTAATCATTTTTTGTTTGTGTTTTTACATTGTTGACATAGCTTATTGAACACGTACTTACCTTAAGTATAGTCTTGGGAAGGCCGCTGTCATCCTCCTCTGTGATCTGTGTCTGGTGGAGGGCGCGCGGGAACACGGGCGGGTACTCGTTCACGTCCGCCACCGCCACCACCACCCGCGCCTTGCTCACGTACGGCCCCGCACGAGCCTCCACCACAAGCTCGTGCTGCCAAGGAGGGAAAAAACAAATAACAAATCAATCCTTCATATTTAAAGATAGAGAGAAAAGGGAAAAATGAGAATATAGAGAATACATTAGAAATGCAAAGGAATGGAGAGAGAAAAAGAATGATTACACATAAAATTATTATAGAAAGAAAAGAGAGAAAAAAGTTGAGTTGTAATATTGCATTATAGACAGATTGGAAAACAAATAAAAGGGAAAAAATCACACACACACACACACACACACACACACACACACACACACACACACACACACACACACACACACACACACACACACACACACACACACACACACACACACACACACAACACACACACACACACACACACACACACACAAAAAAAAAAAAAAATATAAAATAGTTACACACGAAAACTATTCAAGAAGGCAAAGAATAAAAGCAAGTTGTTGTTACATTATACACATTACACAGGAATTTTTTTTAATGAAAAATGATACCACATACAAAACAAAAAATGATTAGAGAAGAAAATTATTAGAAAAGGAAAACAAATATATATATATATATACTTATTTATACACAGACAGAAATCAAATTGATAGGGAAAAAATCACACACACGCACACACAAAAAAACCCGCGAAAAGAATTACACACAAAAATTAAGGCGAGTAAAGAGAAAATGACGCGATATTTAATTATACACAGAGGGGAAAAACCCATTAGAGGGAACAAATTACATGCCATCAGACTGGTTGTACACACACACACACACACACAGACACACACACACACACACACAAACACACACACACACACACACACACACACACACACACACACACACATGAATGCATACACACGAAAGCTAGAGAAGGGAAAATTGGGTAAAAAAAAAGGTTGTGTAATATTCTATTAATGCAAAAGGTAAAAGACTAGAGGAGAAAAAACAGGGTATGATCTACTACTAGTTGATGCCACACACACACACACACACACACACACACACACACACACACACACACACACACACACACACACACACACACACACACACACACACACACACACACACACACACACACACACACACACACACACACACACACACACACACACACACACACACACACACACACACACACACACACACACACACACACACACACACACACACACACACACACACACACATACACACACACACAAAAACACACACACACACACACCATTAGGGACAGCAAAGTCTCCTTCCAAACTTTGCTCACAGTCTTACCTTTCACTGTTACAAGGTGGTCGCTTCTACCTCCACAACCCTCTTTGCCCCTCTCCCCTCTCCCCTCTCTTTTCCTTGGTGATTCCCTAGACACCCTTTTCCCCTCACATCCCTCCCTTTGGACACTCCCTATTCTCCATGCTTAAATTCCTCTTCCTTAGCAATTTTTGTATCCCCTTTGTCTCCCCTCACACCGTTTCCTCTTGAGTCCTCTCACCCCAAAATCACTCCCGGGGGAAACACAGAGAGACAAAAAAGGGGAAAAATGCTACCGAGGGAAAGACAGAGACAAAAAAGGGGAAAAAACTCCCGAGGGAAAGACAGACAGACAGACAGACAAAATATTGTAAAAAAAATCTAACCTGTTGTTTATTCTCAAAGTCCAGCTTCTTCAGGAGGGAAAGACGGCCATTGGAGGAGTGGAGAAAAAAAAGTCCTTCCTCTCCTCCCTCCTTGATGGTGAAGGATGCTGTGTGTCCTGTAGGAGGGGCGCAGGAGGGTTAGTGAGTGTGTGTGTGTGGCATGAAGATTGGAGGAGGAAGGGGGGGAGGGAGGGATGTAGAGGGGAAAAAGGCTTGGTTTGGTTTGTGTTGTGAGGAGAGAGGATGAAAGGATGGAGGGATGGAAGAATGGCAGGAAGGAGGGAAGGAAAGAAGGAAACAGGAAAGGAAGGAAGGAAGGAGGAAAGGATGGAAGGAAAGAAAGACGGAAATAAGGAGGAAAGGAAGGAAAGAACGAAGGAAGGAAGGAAAGAATAAAAGAAGAAAGGAAGGAGGAAAGGAAAGAAGGATGAAATAAGGAAAGAAGGAAGAAAAGAGGGGGGGGGGGGAAATGTTTGCTTGGGTATGTGTGAGGAAACTGGACGATTGGAAGGAGGGAAGGAAGGAAGGAAGGAAGGAAGGAGGGAGGGAGGGAGAGAAAGAAGGAAGGAAAGAGGGAAGAAAAGGAAGGAAGGATTTTTTGCACATTAAACTTTCTCCCATCCTTATCCATCCTTTTGATATACATAATTTCATATGTGCTAATGTTCGTATGTATAATCTAATATCTGCAATTTCTTCTGTTATAAACTCTTTTTATCATTTTCATCTTTGACGCGTCCGTGTAAAATGATCCTGTCCCCTCAAAGCTTTAATTATGAATTCGGTAACCTCAGTTATTTAAAGTTTTCACTTGTTACGATACATTTCTGAGTGAGGTCCAAGACTTTTATTTTTCTATTTCAACAGTTTTCCTGCTTTTGAGTGTCTGGTGTCATATTAAGGTTACTGGTTCCTATTTCATGTTATGTGTGTGTATGTGTGTGTGTGTGTGTGTGTCTGTGTGTGTCTGTGTGTGTGTGTGTGTGTGTGTGTGTGTGTGTGTGTGTGTGTGTGTGTGTGTGTGTGTGTGTGTGTGTGTGTGTGTGTGTGTGTGTGTGTGTGTGTGTGTGTGTGTGTGTGTGTGTGTGTGTGTGTGTGATTTGTTTTCCCTTTCAATTTATACATTTGTGTGTATGTATAATGAAACAATATTTTTTTCCTTAAATAATCTTCGTCTGTAATCATTTTCGTGTTTGTTTTTTGGGTGTGTAGTATGTGTGTTTGTGTGTGTGTGTGTAGTATGTGGTGTGTGTGTGTGTGTGTGTGTGTGTGTGTGTGTGTGTGTGTGTGTGTGTGTGTGTGTGTGTGTGTGTGTGTGTGTGTGTGTGTGTGTGTGTGTGTGTGTGTGTGTGTGTGTGTGTGTGTGTGTGTGTGTGTGTGTGTGTGTGTGTGTGTGTGTGTGTGTGTGTGTGTGTGTGTGTGTGTGTGTGTGCCGTGCGTGTGTGTGTGCGTGTGTGTGTGCGCGTGTGTGTATTCATCTAGTTGTATTTTACAGGGCCAGAGCAATGCTCGTGTGGCCCCGTCTTCATATCCACATTTTTATCATTCATCCTTAGTGCTTTGTGTTGGCCGAAGCCACCATCCCGGAGAGCAGGTCACAAACCCCGGCTAACACCCGGTACCCATTCACTGCTGGGTGGACAGGGGCTCGGGTTTTAAAGAAACAACCCATCTGTTTCCGCTCCGCCCGGGGATCGAACACGGGACTTCTCGGTTGTGAACCGAGCGTGCTTCCCCTACACCACGGAGTACCCGTGTGTGTGTGTGTGGTGTGTGTGTGTGTGTGTGTGTGTGTGTGTGTGTGTGTGTGGTGTGTGTGTGGGGTGTGTGTGTGGTGTGTGTGTGGTGTTGTGTGTGTGTGTGTGGGTGTTGTGGTGTGTGTGTGTGGGGGTTGTGTGTGTGGTGTGTGTGGTGGGGTTGTGGTGTGTGTGTGTGTGTGTGTGTGTGTGTGTTTTGTGTGTTGTGTGTGTGGTGTGTGTGTGTGTGTGTGTTGTGTGTTTTGTGTGGTTTGTGTGTTGTGTATCAATTTTCTCCTCCAATATTTCCCATTCTAACAATACAAGATTTAACATTTACATAAGGTCTCCTGTGATACAACTCTTTCTTCCTGTGATACAATTTCTTTCTTCTGTGGTACAACTCTTTTTCCTGTGTTCAATTTTTCTTCTGTGGTCAACTTTTTTTTTTCCTGTGATAAAATCTTTTTCCTTGTGATAAAATTTCTTTCTTCCTGTGATACATTCTTTCTTCCTGTGGGTAAATTCTTTCTTCCTGGATACAATTCTTTTCGTGATACAATTCTTTCTTCCTGTGATACAATTCTTTCCCCTGTGAACAATTCTTTCTTTTGATACAATCTTTCTTCTGTGATACAATTTCTTTTTCCTGTGATACAATCTTTCTTCTGTGGTAAAACTCTTTCTCCTGTGATACATTCTTTCTTCCTGTGGTACAACTCTTTCTTCTGTGTTTACATTCTTTTTCCTGTGATACAATTCTTTTCTTCCTGTGAAAATTTTTTCTTCCTGTGATAAAATTCTTTCTTCCTGTGATACATTCTTTCTTCTGTGATCCCAATTTCTTTCTTCCTGTATACAATTTTTCTTCCTGTGATACAACTCTTTCTTCCTGTGATCAATTTTTTCTTCCTGTGATAAAATTTCTTTTTCCCTGTGATACAATTCTTTCTTCCTGTGATACAAATTCTTTCTTCCTGTGATACAATTCTTTCTTCCTGGGGTACAATTCTTTCTTCCTGTGATACAACTCTTTCTTCCTGTGATACAATTCTTTCTTCCTGTGATACAATTCTTTCTTCCTGTGATACAATTCTTTCTTCCTGTGATACAATTCTTTCTTCCTGTGGTACAATTCTTTCTTCCTGTGATACAATTCTTTCTTCCTGTGATACAATTCTTTCTTCCTGTGATAAAATTTCTTTCTTCCTGTGATACAATTCTGTCTTCCTGTGATACAATTCTTTCTTCCTTGATACAATTCTTTTTCCTGTGATACAATCTTCTTCCTGTGATAAACTCTTTTTTCCTGTGATAAAATTTTCTTTCTTCCTGTGGTACAATTTGTCTCCTGTGATACAATTCTTTCTTCCTGTGATACAATTCTTCTTCCTGTGGTACAATTCTGTCTTCCTGTGATACAATTCTTTCTTCCTGTTGATACAATCTTTTTCCTGTGATACAATTCTTTCTTCCTGTGATACAACTCTTTCTTCCTGTGATACAATTCTTTTTCCTGTGATACAGTTCTGTCTTCCTGTGATACAATTTCTTTTTTCCCTGTGATACAATCTTTCTTCCTGTGATACAATTCTTTCTCCTGTGATACAATTTTTTCTTGCTGTGTTTACAATTC
>JACEEZ010011990.1:75000-97500 GCA_016584305.1 Chionoecetes opilio | reverse complement strand
CTACCGAGCCCTGGGTCACCACTGCCAAAGCCGTCTGTATGTAAAAGCCTGCGCCTGAGATTGATGACGTCACGGACGGAGTCTGTACGAGGCCATCGAGATGACAAGTTTACCTATCTAATATATGTTTATCAGTATAAAAGATATACTGTTATCTTCGGAAATAGTTGTTCTTTAATATTAACAAATAAAAACCAGTAAAACACACTAAAGAAATGCCATTATGAGACTCGCAAGAAAGATGCAGGAATTTAAACTCTTCGCTATTTAATATTTTGCCCATAAACATTTTACATGGAGAATATCAATAGAAGCGGAATTTAATTAGCTTTCCATTGATATATTTCGTTATCTGATAAATGAATTAGCAGCATGCATAAATTAGCGTTAACTAACTAAAAAGATAATGAAATCGGGTCATTTTTCCCGATTGATGATGTTATTTATTTAGTTCACGCTAATTTATGTATGGTTTTAATTCATATATCAGAAAATAAAGTCCATCAATGGAAAGCTAATTAAATTCCGCTTCCATTGATATTCTCCATGTAAAATGTTATAGAGCAAAATATTAAATGGCGAAGAGTTTAATTCATGCATATTTCTTGCTAGTCTCATAATGGCATTACTTTAGTGTGTTTTACGGTTTTTAATTTGATAATATTATAGAACAAACTTGCTACACTTAAGCTTCATGTCAAGTCCAGAAGAATCTCACGAGGTAACAATACTGTGTTTCATCTTGAGAAACTGAAGGACTTGACATGTGCTCATGAGTATGCGGTGGCAGTCTCAAATCGGTTTGATGTGCTTGGTGCTCTCGGGGTTCCTGTAGAACTGTGGGATACCTTCAAACGTGAAACTTTACAGGCTGCCAAGGAATGTATTGGGGAGCGCCCGAGGTCAAGGCGTGGTTTTGTCTCGACGGAGACGCTGGAGAAAATCGAGGAGAGTCGCGCTGCCAGGCTGGCTGGGAACCGGGCCCAGCACAGAGCTCTGTCACGCCGGACTAGAACCCTCCTGAGGAGAGACAAGGAGAGGTATGTCAGGAGTCTCGCTGAGGATGTCGAGGGTCATTTGAACGCTAATGACCTCCGACCCGCCTACCGAGCCCTGAAGAAGCTCCGTTCCAAGTCTCCTTCTCGGGCGAGTGCTATTCGAACAGCAGATGGGCACCTCGTGTCGGATATGGATGGGCAGATGGCTCGTTGGGCTGAGTACTTTGGGCAGTTGTTCACGGTGGACCCTCCAACTGAGCAGCTTCACACCACTGGGTTACAGGCAGTGGATGCCGATCCTCCCATTGACGAAACCGCACCCTCTCTTGACGAAGTCAGAGAGGCTGTAGCAAAGTTGAAGGGTGGAAAGGCAGCTGGTGTTTGTAATATCAGTGCGGAGCTCCTAAAAGCTGGGGGTGAGGCCATGATCCGCGGGTTGCATGCTGTCCTGACTGCCGTGTGGCAATCAGGTACCATTCCTCCTGACTGGAAAAGGGGGCTGGTCGTCCCTATCTGGAAAGGGAAAGGGGACCGTCAGGACTGCAACAATTACCGCGGTATTACACTGCTCAGCGTACCAGGCAAGGTGCTTGCCCATCTATTGCTGACACGAATTCGCAGTCATCTGGTGAAGCATCAGAGACCTCAGCAGTCTGGGTTCACGCCTGGTAAGTCAACAACGGACCGTATCCTAGCGCTTCGTGTCCTGGTGGAACGCCGACGTGAGTTTCGACAGGGGATGCTTGCAGCCTATGTTGATTTCAAGAAGGCGTTTGACTCAGTGCATCGTGAGTCACTCTGGGATCTTTTGCGACTTCGAGGGATTCCTGCAAGGACTATTGGTTTGATAACTGGTCTGTATTCTGGGACTGCGAGTGCTGTGAAGTGTGGGGCAGGTGTATCCAGCTTCTTTCCTGTGAATACAGGAGTGAGGCAAGGGTGCGTCCTTGCCCCATCACTTTTCAACGCTTGTATGGACTGGGTATTGGACAAGGTTGTAGATCAAAGTGATTGTGGAGCATCCGTCGGCAACACCAAGATCACTGATCTTGTTTTTGCCGATGATGCAGTAATCTTTGCTGAGTCGCTGGAGGTCCTGGTGATGGCTCTCGAGGCGCTGCACGAGGAGGCAAAGCCTTTGGGACTTGAGGTCTCCTGGCTCAAGACCAAGGTCCAGGTATTTGGAGACTTACTAGATGAAGCAGTACAGTCTGTTCATGCGTGTGGCGAGGACATTGAGATCTTGGAAAGTTTTACATACCTTGGTAGCGCAATCCATAATGACGGCGGGTCACGTCAAGAAGTCTTACGACGGATTGGCATAGCCCACGGTGTTATGGACTCGCTCAGCGGGAGTATTTGGCGTTGTCGGTACCTGTGCAGGAGGACAAAGATCCGGATCTTCCAGTCGCTTGTGATCCCTGTCTTACTCTATGGTTGTGAGACATGGACACTAAATAGTGACTTGAAGAGACGAATCAATGCCTTTGGTAATAAGTGTCTTCGCAGAATCATGGGGTATCGCTGGGATGATTACGTGTCAAATCAGCGATTGCACCGTGAGACTGAATCGAGGCCTATTACCTGCATAGTCCGTCAGCGCCAACTTCGGCTATATGGGCATGTGGCACGCTACCCTGAAACCGATCCTTCCCATCGGGTTGTATCTGTAAGAGACAATCCGGCGTGGAGGAGGCCAAGGGGGCGCCCACAAGGCTCGTGGCTGGGGCAAGTTGATGTTTCTTGTCGAGAGCTGCTTGGTATGGGAAAGGAGCCTGCATGGGAACTCGCGCGTGGTGACCCCCGGGAGTGGCGTCGTAGGGTGGGCGAGGCGACGCGCCCCCCGGCGTATGCCCCCAATGATTGATTGATAGAACAAACATTTCCGCAGATAGCAGTATATCTTTTATACTGATAAACATATATAAGGTAGGAAATAACCCGATTTCATGATGACTTGTGGTCGTGGAGCCGACTCTGATGATGACGTTACCGTCCATCTCGCCTCTCAGACGCAGGCTTTCTACATAGAGACGGCTTTGCCACTGCCTACAGGCGCTATAGGCACAAATGTATAAAAAAAAAAAAAAAAAAAAAAAAAAAAAACAAAAAACAACAACAACAACAACAACGTTGGGGAAGTATAATCAAGGAGTATGATTACCCCGAATATATTTACATAACAAGATTAAATAATATATGGCTAGCCGCCAAATAACAATCACCCAATTAACGTCTGCAATGATGCAGGGGTAATGTCACACTAAGAACTCCCTGAAACGCAGCTCGACGAGAGGTGAATTGCAGCAGCAATCGTCAGCACCGTAGAATAACTCTTCATACTGCGGGGAGCGTTGAATGGTTGCGGGACAGCTGAAGGGACAACTGCAAGAAAGCCCACGTCTTCAGTATGGCCTTCTAGGGATGAGATCAGCAGCTTTGGTAGTTGAGGTGTTGTTGGAGGGGACAGCTACCTTATCGTGGGCGGCGAGGCTAATGCCTGCCTTATCGTGGGCGGCGAGGCTCCATCATCAAATTGGGTAGAGTACCCCCTTAACCCTGGGACAGGGTTAAGGGGGGTACTCTTCGCGTGCTTCGCGAAAGCGGCGTGCTTCGGGGTTTCAAGCTGCGCTCGAAACCCCGAAGCACGCCGCTTGGTGAAGGTGAAAGTGGTAATCACCGTTACTGTGACGAGGGAGGAGTAGTTCAGGTGTAGTTCCTCACACATGCCCCCACTAAAGTATCTGCTACACAGCCGATGATGAAGGAGAACTGCAGCTGTTCCGGAGAAACATACAAAATATTTGTAAAAGGCTGTAGTGCAGGAATCAAACAGATAACTATGGCCGGCTGAGTAGATCGGTTTATTAGATCTCAGTAGATCTGAATATTAGAGGCTTGTGGTCAACTTGAAGGAAATTTTTTTTACCTCTCAAGTAGAAGTCAAACATAAACTAATAAACAAAATTCCCAACATTAATGATACAACAAAAAAAAACACGAACATAAAGGCACAGGCTGTGCCTAGAACAAAAAGCAGTAATAGTAGTCCTGGTAGTAGTAGTAATCCTAGTAGTAGTCCTGGTAGTAGTAGTAATCCAAGTAGTAGTCCTGGTTGTAATAGTAATCCAAGTACTAGTCCTGGTAGTAGTAGTAATCCTAGTAATAGAAGGATGGGCACAGGGTTGAGATCATCTGGAATTCTCTCTGTAGTGGTGAGGGTGAAGTCGTGCTCATCAACCTGAGTAGACTGACTCAAAGTGAGATCAGGATTCATAACATCATGTTCCCCAGAGCTATGTACGTACGTACACGTACGTACACGTACGTGTAGCTGGGCCATCAGACAGTAAAGTAAGCCTAAGTGAATCGTCAGTATCCTCACTTGAGCAGGAGAACTTACTCTTCTTCCTGGACTCCGAAGTAAGCTCAGTTACAACCGGTAACAATTGAAGTCTACGGTGTTTATCAGAGGTTGGCGCGACTGGTAACGACTGAAGGTTACTGTGTTTATCAGAGGATGGCGCGACTGGTAACAGGTGAAGGGGTACTGGACGTACCCGTCTCTTAGTTGACAAGCAACATTTGTCGCAGAAACGACAGTAATCCCAGATGTCCGCGCACATTCCTGGCCAGTAAAAGTCTTGAGAGATCTTCATCAGGGTCTTAAGATGGGAGACATGACTAGCCAAAGGATCTTCGTGAGCCAAACGTAGGATGACGGGACGGCACTAACTGGGGATAACTAATGATAAAGTATTTACCTTACTTGGGCTATCAGAGGAGATACACTGCCGGAACAGGATGCAGTGTTTGTGTAGAAACTTGTAGGTGGCACCATCCCGTGCCTTCTCTACTTCACAAGTAGACGTTGAGGCACGTAGACACTGCAGTGAAGGAATGATTCTTGTAAGTGACGAAACTCATCAAGGGTCACAGACAAAGGGTGGAGTTCAGGCAGGACTAGAGAGTGTATCCGTTCAGTTCTACCAGCACCGGGCTCCACAGGACACAATTCAATTGGAGGGAACTCACATGGATGTAGAGGTTGACATTCAACTAGGGAAATGTCCTTGGCATTAGATGAGATGGAGTCTTCGGGAGAAATAGAGTCATCAAGGAGAAGAGGAGGAGGAGGTAATGGATCTTGTGGCCGTGAAACATTTGTGGTGGCTTGGTTCTTATCATCAGGGAGAAAATGGTCATCACGAAGTTGAGGGTCAGGACTATTAGGGACTAACACACCGGGGATATTCCCAGTCAATGCACTAGCAACTTTAAGTGGGTCCCTTACGGCATCAGTCCAGCCAGTGTAAAATGGGCACTGTAAGTAGCATCTTACAACGGGGAATTCATTGGTGCGTTCTAGATAATCAGCAACTTTAACTTTGGAACAGAGAGATGGGTCAATATCTGGCAGGGCGTCCTCAGAAACTACGACACCAGAGCATCCTGTGTCCCTAATGATGGTAGAAGACCATGACCCAGTTCAGTTCAGCGAGTTCGGCTAATATAATTTTTTTCTCCCGCTCTGCTTGTCTTTCTTCTCTCTCTCCCTCAGCTTGTCGTTTCCTTTCCTCTCTCTCTGCTTGTCTTTCATCTCTCTCAATCTTTTGTTGCTCCTGGATCCAACGGGTGATTTCCGATCCTGTTAGACCGAGGGCCTCGCCTTGTTCCTTCAAAGCCTGGAAGGTAGACATTGCAGATAGACAATAAACACAAAAATAACAACAATAAATAACAAACACCATAAACCCAAAAAACCCCAAAGAAATATACACGACACCTAAATAACCAAAAACCCAAAAGAAATATACAACACCTAAATTGAATAGAAATAAAAAGCTCTCTAACGTTGTTCCTGGCCTGGAGGCAACAACGGCGCGCGGCGCCGACTTGCAAGCAAATTCCCACAATCTTAAGAAGTGTAATAAGTTAATTGATAACATATCCTGGCAAGGTCGCCAATTATGTCAGAGCCGAGGTGGTTATCAATTAATATTACCAAACCTAAGAAATGTGGTGGAAGAAAAATCAAAGAGTATGATTACCCCGAATATATTTACACAACAAAATTAGATAATATATGGCTAGCCGCCAAATCACAATCACCCAATCAACGTCTGCAATGATGCTGGGGTAATGTCACTATAATAATTCCCTGGAATGCAGCTCGAAGAGAGGTGAATTGCAGCAGCAATCGTCAGCACCGTAGAATAACTCTTCATACTGCGGGGAGCGTTGAATGGTTGCGGGACAGCTGAAGGGCCAACTGCAAGAAAGCCCACGTCTTCAGTATGGCCTTCTAGGGATGAGATCGGCAGCTTGGTAGTGGAGGTGTTGCTGGAGAGGAGAGCTATGGCTATCTGCTTTATCGTGGGCGGCGAGGCTTCATCATCAAATTGGGTAGAGTATCCACCTTACCCCTGGGACAGGGGCTGGAAGTGTTGACGTGGAGAGTCGAGTAGCTGCGCTTGAAGCCCCGAAGCACGCCGCTTGGTGAAGGTGTAAGTGGTAATCACCGTTACTGTGACGAGGGAGGTGTAGTTCAGGTGTAGTTCCTCACATACATGAAGAATTTTGGGTGTTTCTGATCTTTTTTTTGCGGTATGGCATATACTTGCATCGTTTTTAAGTGAAGCAAGAAAGCTGTGCCTTTCCAGAGAGCTTAGCACCCATTTCCGACCTATACGGCCACGATATATGTGTGGAGACATGTGGATCGCCGGGCAAGAGGCGGACAATTTGCTTCACACCGCCCGCCTCTCCCTCGGCGCTCCACACGTCTCCACACATATATCGTAGCCGTAAAGATCGGAAAGGGGTGTTAAGCTCTCTGGAAAGGCACAGCTTTCTTGTTGCACCCATTAAGGATGCAAGTATATGCCATATTGCAATATAAATATATCAGAAACACCCAAAATTCTTCATGTACAATTTTTTTTCTGAGTTTACGTGTATTTGTATTAGCGCGGGTCTGGGAGGCCGCCTGATGTGACGTCACTGAGCCATGGTCCGTCGTCTGCTAGTGTGCAGGAGCGTTATGGAAGCTCGGGGAATTTACAGATTTTGATTGCTGATCATTTAAAAACGGGTGACTGGATGCAAAAAGTGACAACATATTGTTGATATACTCGATAATGGCTACATTTTGACTGCATTAAATCAGGAATGATGAAATGGTCTGGACGATTATTGTCCAAGCGAGCGAAGCGAGCTTGGACACCTATGTCAGCCGAAATCAGGTGTCATATAGGCTTGTAAAATGTTTCCACGAATGTGTGGGCAAGAAAGATACAGGCGCAAAGGAAGAAATTTGGTACAGAAAGTTATATTTCGTCCCTTAACTCATTGTCCAAGCGAGCGAAGCGAGTTTTTAGCATTTATGTTAAAATTCGTAATATATTGTGCCTGGCGACATTAGTGCAGTGGCGAAAGTAGTGCATTAGTGCAGTGGAAATAAAATGTGTTCGTAGCCTTCACAACAACAGTGTCTTAGCGTCGCCGAGAGGCAGGCCGCTTGTGTTAGGCCTCATATATTCACTATAACTCGTGTTTCTAATGCCGTTATAGGTGTTATTTAGGGTTAGCGTGGTGTTATATACGTGGTAGGGTGTGCGTGAGGTGTTAAATATGCCATTTCAGCCGTGGGTACAGAGAGGAGGAAGAATAACAATTATGAAATACCACCACCACCACCACCACCACACCACCACCACCACCATCACCATCACCACCATCATTACCACCACCACCACCACCACCACACCCCACCACCACCACCACCACCACCACCACCATCACCACCACCACCACCACCACCACCACACCACCACCACCACCACCATCACCACCACCACCACCACCATCAGCATCACCACCACCACCACCACCACCACCGCCATCACCACACCATTTTATTTTATAGCTTTTTTTAGAACTTTTTTCAAGAACAATTTAGCAGTTTTCTTTTCTTTGTAACAAGTAAAGAAAATCAATAAAGGGGATGGTGAAGGTTAGGTTGGGTTAGGTCAGGTTGTAATATAAGCATTTTAAGGTGAGGGTATTTAAAAACTTGACTTTAGCCTGTGCGAGCTTGGACACGTTCCACATCTTTAGTGTGGACGTCTATTTCCTAGTTTTAATGCTGTTGTTTATGTATGGGCAAACATATTCTTGTATTTACTGAACTACGTGGGTAGAAAGTGTGTATAGTTTTAGGTTTAGAAATTTACGGTCTTGAGTGTAGCGTAAAGGCGCGATTCCACCGAGACAGCATTTTGGCAACATGTGGCATGCTATATTGTCGCATACGCCAAGTGTGTTTCAACCAGTTCAACAGAAGGCAACATGTAGCATGCAACTGTGTGGCATGCGACAGGTGGCAACATGTTGCCGTATAACCTGACGCATGCGACAAGATTTAGCCTGTTGCCTAGTGTTGAACGCCTTCCCACCAGTCGCGGGAAGGATTCGATGTTGAAAGCAACAAGATGAATTGGTCTCAAGAAAAAAACGTAGAATTTATAGAAGAATATAGGAAACTTGCGGTTCTATGGGATATATGCTTGACAGATTACAAGAATAACCATGCTAAACTAGATGCACTGTGGGGATTAGCCGAGAAATTTAACTGTGACGTGGCAATGGTATAGAATATCAAGAATTTGCGTACTGCTTTTCGCCGTGAGCACAAAAGCCTAACCCAAAAGAAATATGGATCTTCTCCCATTAAGAGAAGTAAACGGTTTGCCTATGACTTGCTTATATTCCTCCTGGACGTGGACATTGGACAACCCAAGGCCTGCCTATTCATCTGAAGTTGAACCCCAGGCTGAGCAACCAATACGTGTCGAGGTAAATTATTATCATTATTATTATTATTATTATTACTGTTGTAGTAATAATAGTGGTAATAGTAGTAGTCAATCAATCATTGGGGGCTTACGCCGGGGGGCGCGTCGCCTCGCCCACCCTACGACGCCACTCCCGGGGGTCACCACGAGCGAGTTTCCATGCAGGTTCCTTTCCCATACCAAGCAGCTCTCGACAAGAAACATCAACTTGCCCCAGCCACGAGCCTTGTGGGCACCCCCTTGGCCTCCTCCACGCTGGATTGTCTCTTACAGATACAACCCGATGGGAAGGATCGGTTTCAGGGTAGCGTGCCACATGCCCATATAGCCGAAGTTGGCGCTGACGGACTATGCAGGTAATAGGCCTCGATTCAGTCTCACGGTGCAATCGATGATTTGACACGTAATCATCCCAGCGATACCCCATGATTCTGCGAAGAAACTTATTACCAAAGGCATTGATTCGTCTCTTCAAGTCACTATTTAGTGTCCATGTCTCACAACCATAGAGTAAGACAGGGATCACAAGCGACTTGAAGATCCGGATCTTTGTCCTCCTGCACAGGTACCGACAACGCCAAATACTCCAGCTGAGCGAGTCCATAACACCGTGGGCTATGCCAATCCGCCGTAAGACTTCTTGACGTGACCCGCCGTCATTATGGACTGTGCTACCAAGGTATGTAAAACTTTCCAAGATCTCAATGTCCTCGCCACACGCATGAACAGACTGTACTGCTTCATCTAGTAAGTCTCCAAATACCTGGACCTTGGTCTTGAGCCAGGAGACCTCAAGTCCTAAAGGCTTTGCCTCCTCGTGCAGCGCCTCGAGAGCCATCACCAGGACCTCCAGCGACTCAGCAAAGATTACTGCATCATCGGCAAAAACAAGATCAGTGATCTTGGTGTTGCCGACGGATGCTCCACAATCACTTTGATCTACAACCTTGTCCAATACCCAGTCCATACAAGCGTTGAAAAGTGATGGGGCAAGGACGCACCCTTGCCTCACTCCTGTATTCACAGGAAAGAAGCTGGATACACCTGCCACACACTTCACAGCACTCTCAGTCCCAAAATACAGACCAGTTATCAAACCAATAGTCCTTACAGGAATCCCTCGAAGTCGCAGAAGATCCCAGAGTGACTCACGATGCACTGAGTCAAACGCCTTCTTGAGATCAACATAGGCTGCAAGCATCCCCTGTCGAAACTCACGTCGGCGTTCCACCAGGACACGAAGCGCTAGGATACGGTCCGTTGTTGACTTACCAGGCGTGAACCCAGACTGCTGAGGTCTCTGATGCTTCACCAGATGACTGCGAATTCGTGTCAGCAATAGATGGGCAAGCACCTTGCCTGGTACGCTGAGCAGTGTAATACCGCGGTAATTGTTGCAGTCCTGACGGTCCCCTTTCCCTTTCCAGATAGGGACGACCAGCCCCCTTTTCCAGTCAGGAGGAATGGTACCTGATTGCCACACGGCAGTCAGGACAGCATGCAACCCGCGGATCATGGCCTCACCCCCAGCTTTTAGGAGCTCCGCACTGATATTACAAACACCAGCTGCCTTTCCACCCTTCAACTTTGCTACAGCCTCTCTGACTTCGTCAAGAGAGGGTGCGGTTTCGTCAATGGGAGGATCGGCATCCAATGCCTGTAACCCAGTGGTGTGAAGCTGCTCAGTTAAAGGGTCCACCGTGAACAACTGCCCAAAGTACTCAGCCCAACGAGCCATCTGCCCATCCATGTCCGACACGAGGCGCCCATCTGCTGTTCGAATAGCACTCGCCCGAGAAGGAGGCTTGGAACGGAGCTTCTTCAGGGCTCGGTAGGCGGGTCGGAGGTCATTAGCGTTCAAATGACCCTCAACATCTTCAGCAAGACTCCTGACATACCTCTCCTTGTCTCTCCTCAGGAGGGTTCTAGTCCGGCGTGACAGAGCCCTGTGCTGGTCCCGGTTCCCAGCCAGCCTGGCAGCGCGACTCTCCTCGATTTTCTCCAGCGTCTCCATCGAGACAAAACCACGCCTTGACCTCGGGCGCTCCCCAATACACTCCTTGGCAGCCTGTAGAGTTTCATGTTTGAAGGTATCCCACAGTTCTACAGGATCCCCGAGAGCACCGAGCACATCAAACCGATTTGAGACTGCCACCGCATACTCATGAGCACATGTCAAGTCCTTCAGTTTCTCAAGATGAAACATAGTATGGTTACCTCTTGAAATTCTTCTGGACTTGACATGAAGCTTAAGTGTAGCAACAACAAGTCTGTGATCTGTTCCAAGGAACTCAGCACTCCGGTAAACCCTGCAGTTCTGGAGGATCCTCCAACGAGTACTAACGAGGATGTGGTCGATCTCCTTAGCTACCCCTCCGGCATTACTATACCATGTCCAGCGGTGCAGCTCTGGTCTCTGATACCAAGAACCTGCAATTCTCAACCTTCTGGACCTTGCAAAGTTCAGAAGCAGAGAACTGTTGGTGTTTCTGGTACCGGAGCCATGGGGACTAACACACAATTCGTAGCCATCTCTCATCTCACTTCGAGTAGTAGTAGTAGTCTATATTTGGGGAGGCGGTAGCGGAGTGGTTAGCGTCTCCGACTGGCGTTCTCGGTGACCCGAGTTCGATCCCCGAAGAAATCCAAAACCTTTCTGCACCGTCGAGTGGCCTAAGAACACCCACATGCCCTGCCTATCAACTCTACCTTCGATTTCGAGTGCATCGGAGGACATAGGGGGGCGGCATGAACCTCTAATCACAGGCGTCACTATAAAAAAAATCCTGCCTGCACCACCACAGGCGAGAGCCAACCATCACAGCCCTCAAATGTGCCTCCAGGGCCTACCATCCGAGCCCTGGGTCACCACTGCCTACAGAAGCTATAGGCACAACATGTAAAAAAAAAAAAAAAAAAAAAAAAAAAAATATATATATATATATATATATATATATATATATATATTATAATATATATATTATATATATATATAATATTATAGTAAATATTAATATTGTAGTGTATAATGCTATATTCTGCACACTTGATAGTAACGTTCTTCTAAATACATAGGAGTATACCTTCTCGATAGCTGGCAACCGGGAAGTCCTTGAAAAGTCGTTTAGTTCGGACGGCATTCCGGAGATTAGTCTATCCTTTGTCCCAAAGTATAATTGAAACGTCTTTTTTCCATACTCATCCTTGAAAGGTTCTTGAAAAGTGATTGGTCATCGGACAGTAATTTTTCAATAAAATCATTTTGAGCAATGTTACTGCCCATAAAATGTTATCTCTTCCACCATCGGTGTTTTTTTGTTGTAGTTTTTTTGCAACACAGCGCTAGATATGCAGCAGCAGCGACTATCTGCTGAGACATCGTGTTGACAATTGGCTTAGTTTTTGTTGAATTGGTGGAAAAGGTTTTGTGGCATGCAACAGTCAACATAGGATGTAGCATGCTACAAGCAACAACGATGTTGCCTTGTCGCAGGCAACATGTCTCCTGGTTGAAAGCCGCATTCAACATATTTGTTGAAAGCCAGTCAAGTCGCATGCTACATGTTGCCTGTGTTGCCTCGGTGGAACCGCGCCTTAAGCCGCTGCGCTTCTGTCATGTGACGTGTCTTTGTGACGTGGATCAGTTGTTCAGACTTCTGATGCCAGACTCATGCCACGTCAGTTGCCCTCTTGCCGCCCTCACGTCCACTAGCTGGTGCTGGCCCGTATTCGTTTTCAGGTGTGTATTATTCGTATATATAGTATATTGTAGAGTGTTAAATGTACGTATTCGTGTTCAGGTGTGTGTGTATTATACGTACATGTAAGGTGTTAAATACACAGTGTGAACTGCAGTTCTGGGTCGGTTTGGCGATACCAACGAAGCTCAACGTTTTACTGCTCTATATCTTTAGTCGTTGTCGCATATATGAGTATTACATTCATTTGCAGTCTGTCACTGCGGATACTGGGTGGACCGGGCTTGGTTGTTCTTGTTCTGTTGGTTAATGGTGTACATGTCTGCTCATCGTGAAGCTATTGAAGCTGCTAGTTGTATGGAGGCCAATGTTGTAAGTGGAGCATTTGTTATGCTTTATTTTTGTTCATGACTGTTTATAAGTCAAAGGGCCATTGGCCTTGTATATTTCCCCTGCATTATGGTTAATGATTATTTGTAATTGTTTTAGAGGCGTTAGGGATTGATATTACTTTATTGTGCGTGCTGATTTATTCATGTTTGCAGGTTGGATCAAATTAATAAATGTGAATGCAACGCATGGCCTTTCATCTCAAGGATTTTATGTTAACGAACAATATTATATTATTATAGTATATATATTATATAATTAATATAATCTATTAATTTATAATAATATATATATATATATATATACTATATATATATATATAATATATAGTAAATATTATATATATATATATATATTATATATATATATATATATATATATATATATATATATATATTATATATAATATAATATATATATATATATATATATATATATATATATTATATTATATAATATATATTATATATATATATAATAATATATATATATAATTATATATAATATATTATATATATATATATATATATATAATATTATAATATAATATATATATATATAAAATAGAGAAATTATATATAAAAGAAAGTATATATTGATTTTAAACCAATAAATTTTTTTTTTTTTTTATTATATATATATAATTATATATTATATATATATATATATATATATATATATATATATATATATATATATAATATATTATATATATATATATATATATATATATATATATATATATATATATATATATATTATATAATATAATATTATATATATATATATATATATATATATATTATATATATATATATATATATTATATATTATTTTTTTTTTTTTTTTTATTTTTTTTATTGGTTTAAAATGCATATAATACTTTCTTTTATAGTCCTATATACACATCAGTGTTCGGAATGCTATGGCTGTTAGGTGTATTTCTGTATATTTATAATGCTTTGAAAGTTATTGTGTGATACAACTCATCGATACTTTAATGTTGAAGATGTAATAATCATAGAAGAGAAACAATTCAAAGCAACTCTAACATGTTGCCATATCAGCACCTGCGTCCTGTCGTTCCCTTCCCACACGGGTTTCCACAAAAGTCATCAACAGGATATGATATGATATGATATGACACACACACACACACACACACACACACACACACACACACACACACACACACACACACACACACACACAGACACAGACACAGACACAGACACAGACACACACACACACACACACACACACACACACACACACACACACACACACACAGCTGCTCACTGATTAGTAGATAGAACCACAGCTCGGCACTCTCTGGTCTTGGGTTCGAGCCCCATTTAAGGCTCGGAGGGTTTCAGTGTCGGTTCCTATCCCCATTTAGAGAGGAATTGGGCGTGTCAGGTCGCTGCCTTAGCCAAAGACCAGCCTCTGTAATCTGTAACCTCTTTCCGGGAGGGTAACAGCTGATGATCTCCAGTCTGGTGCATGACCAAAACAAACAGTTCATAACACACACACAAACAAAACTCAAAAGAAAAATCAATGAAGAAAATTTGATATACCCATTTTTTGCTTAGATTTGTTATGACTGTCTGCTTGTGAATGTGAAATCTACACAATTATGTATCAATATCCTTTTTACCTTATCGTCGAAGGGTTCTTTCAGAGACATACGAAATATTAACAGGGTGTTGTGTGATTTGGAGCAGAATCCATGGGTGTCCTGGAGACGTGATGTGTTTTTTATAGTCTGCCAAACATTTTCGAAGATCTTTTGCCTCTTTATCCATTTAGAGGTTGTTTAGTTTACCATCCATCACTTTACATATACTTTTGCCACTACACGAGAGAGAGAGAGAGAGAGAGAGAGAGAGAGAGAGAGAGAGAGAGAAGAGAGAGAGAGAGAGAGAGAGAGAGAGAGAGAGAGAGAGAGAGAGAGAGAGAGAGAAGACCAAGTCAAGAGGAATACAGGAAACGCTGTGCATATAATCGTATTACCTTTTTAGGCAAACTGCCTCGGCTCTCTCTCTCTCTCTCTCTCTCTCTCTCTCTCTCTCTCTCTCTCTCTCTCTCTCTCTCTCTCTCTCTCTCTCTCTCTCTCTCTCTTAAAAACTTATTTTTTGTCTAAAAAAAGACAGTTATTAAGATATTATAAGCATAAGACATGATGATATTTGAATGTATAGCATTTTACTAAATTGTTCACTACTATAGTTACGTTAAGGAGGAAACTGTTGCTTTTTCAGCTTTACAGACCTTGAAGTGTATTCCTTGACCCCAAAAAATGAACAATTTGATAGCAGTAGTGTTAGTGTAGCTGTAATAGAAGCAAAGATACGGGGTTTGGTATACTGTCGGCGGCCATTTTGAAAAACGCGTGTATTTCAAATACGAAGCGAGCTCTAACTTGTGTCTTTAGATACCTTTCTTTCTATTGCCCTAAGGTACTTCAATAACAAAGGCGATGTTTGCATCATGCCTTGAAGTAGACACCCTATTTTTAGTACTTAACTCATCCACTATACAGACAGTTGACAAATATGTTGACAGTAAGCAGCGGCAGATAAGAGCATGATATGAGCGAGGCGGATGTGGAGACAGCGACATTAATGGCCGATAGGAGAGTATGGGAAGGATGTTAATGGTTTAATCTCTCTCTCTCTCTTCCTCTCTCTCTCTCTCTCTCTCTCTCTCTCTCTCTCTCTCTCTCTCTCTCTCTCTCTCTCTCTCTCTCTCTCTCTCTCTCTCTCTCTCTCTCTCTCTCCTCCAGATTATCTTTTCCTCCCTTCCTGTCTCTCCCTCGCTCTCTCTGTGCCTCATATTATATGTTTAGCTTATTACAACTCAACAACATTGTCACTCATATCGATGTCCTTATTTTATCAACAGCTAATCCTATGTATACCGAGATAAGACTGTTCTCCTGAAACAGTCTTTTTCACAAATGTACTTCAATTGTGAATAAAAGTATTGAATCTGAATCTCTCTCTCTCTCCTCTCTCTCTCTCTCTCTCTCTCTCTTCTCTCTTCTCTCTTCTCTCTCTCTCTCTCTCTCTCTCTCTCTCTCTCTCTCTCTCTCTCTCTCTCTCTCTCTCTCTCTCTCTCTCTCTCTTCTCTCTCTCTCCTCTCTCCTCTCTCTCTCTCTCTCTCTCTCTCTCTCTCTCGTATGACTCTCTGGACATCTCTATACCTCATTCTCTTTCTCAGCTCTCTCTCCTCGCCCTAGAAGTATAGGACAGTATTGAAACAATTTTGTCACAGCCGCTCGCACCTAACATACAACCCAGACAAGCAGACACACCTCCAACCCAATGCCTGCCACACGCCCTCGGTGCCACAATATATGCAGAGCAGGCCGGCGTGAAGGCAAGATCCATGGCGGGGCGGGGTTACTGCATGTCATCATAAATGATGTCACCAGTCACCGGTGGTCTGCAGCCTGCGGAGTTCCCTAGCAGAGGTGCGGGGCGCGGGGTGTGGTAGGTCCCCTTTTTTCCGATGACATCATAATTGTTCTCCCCGCCAGGGTCCACGGCAGCCCAGGCACCATCCTGCGCGTCACCAGTCACCGGTGGCCTACAGCCTGCGGAGCCCCCCCAGGATTTCCATATCATTGGAGTGATATGGAAATGGTGCCGCGCCCCGCGCCCTTGCTGGGGGGCTCCGCAGGCTGCAGGCCACCGTTGACTGGTATCGCGCAGGAGATGCCCGGGCTGACCGTGGACCCTGGCGAGGAGAACATATATGATGTCATCGAGGAATAGGAGACCTACCTCACCCCGCGCCCCGGCTGGGGGGCTCCGCAGGCTGTAGGCCACCGTTGACTGGTATCGCGCAGGAGATGCCCGGGCCGCCGTGGACCCTGGCGAGGAGAACATATATGATGTCATCGAGGAATAGGAGACCTACCTCACCCCGCGCCCCGCTACCGTGCTGGAGGACTCCTCTGGCTGCAATTTGTGATACATTGTTAGTGTTACTCAGTTACTGTTATGTGAGAGCTGTGTGTTGAGTGTAGTGACTACCATTGTGTGACTTGGTAATTGTATTTTTGCCAGGTTTCCTACCTGCTGGGCTTCCCAACCTAGCATATTAGAGGCAAGGAAGCCACATGCCTACTGCTCATGCACCAGTAATCGTTTATAAACATAAATTTTTTTAAATCAATGATAGAACAAACTGGTATATGCAATATATGTAGCTCCTAGTAGTTACTAAGTATTGCTGCTACTCAATCAACATATTGAAATATATATAATCTCATGCTTAGCCAGGGCTTTTAAAGTATTAATATTAGTGTGAAAAACTACTGTATTTGGGAAGGAATTCCACATAGAAATGCCTCTTACATTAAGAACTGTTTCTCTAATATCCAGAGAAGGCCTGACGTGTGTTGAACCAGCATGATGGTGGTGACTGTAGTGTGTCTTGTTCATGCTGGTTACCTTATGTTATGCTGCATGGATTTATTAGAACATAAGAAAATAAGGAAGCTACAACAGGTGATGCCGTGAGACCTACACGTGGTAGGTCGTGTTATTTACAGATTTTGTGATGGTTGTTTGTATGAATACTGTATAGCTACTTTCATAATGAGTGTCAGCAAAGAGTTCTCAAAGATGTCTTGTTCATACTACGTACTTGCTGAAAAAAAGTAATCGCTGTAATTATAATAGCCTTAGAATAAGCTTATAAGCTTAGAATGTCACACTGGACCTTATCACCTGCAAAAGCAATCAGCCAAAAACTATCTTGAACTTCTTGCCTATCCTACTTGTTGCATCATCTATGATGACATACAGTAACCCCAACCAAAACAAATGTAAAGATTTGTGACTTTGTTTTAAGGCATATGTATGGGTATGAAAGGTATGGTTGGGGCACATTGTATTGCTGGCCCCAGCTGCATTACTGCTGGATCAGCAAGTATTGAGAAGACGGTAGGTTTATTGAGCAGTCGATTAGCTTATTTCCATCTCTTATAAATAGATGGTAATATAATATATACTGTATTTATAATTTATATGGAGTAGTTATATTATCAGTATATTCTACGGTAGAAACAATACTTGCTCTTTACTATATCTTTAGTAATGGAGCAGAGGTCTATGTATGAGATCAACTAGTAGTTGACACTTGCATAACTGAGAGGCAGCGGCGACTACAGACAGCTCAGCGGTTATAACTTTTGTCAGGGTAAGACGGAGATTGGCTCAGGGACTCCTGTCTATTTCGTCATGTGTATATATCGATGTAGATTTATACAATTATACTACCTCAACTACCCTGGCGTCTCTCTACATCCTTACGAAACCACATAATAACTTTCCAGCGTATACAGTGATTGAAACGTGTGTTCATGGACATTACTCATCACCGGCTCTCATGGTGAGTACCTATGTGATTACAATTACTCGCGAAAAGGTATAACCAGAACATTTTGGTGGCGGCGGTCGCACATAAACTTTTATCAGTGCTGTAACAATTACTTTGAAAAATATCACTGTTTGTTGGAGTGGTTGTGAGGGAGACGAAACTTTTGAAACAAAAACGAAACTTTTTGAACCAAGCAAGTAGCTTGGTGAGTGAACGATCTATTCTGGACGGAGGCAAGAGAGAAGAGGTTCAATATTACGGCTGCTGACGTGCGCGCTTATAGCGCGTTTTCGCGCTATTATCGCGCGTTTTCACCGCCCTGGTCCAGTCCAGTCAAGGCCAGGTCAGGCTGGTCTGATGCTCGCTAAAATACATCGAGACTGGCCCCATCCCATTCGTCGTTCTTATTGGCTGGGGGATCGAGTGGGCGGTCCTCCGGGCAGAAATGCACACATTTTTAAAAAGCGCGCGTTTTATTTACTTGACTTCTCAATGGGAAGTCAAGTTGCAGGGATGACTATGAAAAAATTAATGATGAAATTTCATTTCATTTACCGTTAATAACACTATCTATAGTCGCCACTGCACTATAATGTCGCAGGGGGGCATATATTATGATGTTTAACATCACTATAGATCACATCACGTGCACAGTACGTAGTTTACATTATCTACATAACACTATAGCTACGGTACATGTCTTCAGTGACACATACAAGTCTGTTGAGATGGTAAAATTCGTAATATATGGCGCCTGGTGACATTAGTGCAGTGGCCACTATAGTGTTGTTGACGGTACATTCATTTCCCAATATGTTGTTTCAGCAAATTGCGAATACTGTAATTTTTCGTGAAATTACTTTAGTCTTATGGTCGGCCATCATGGTGTTTCATGTCTTATCAGCAGCACGAGAAGCTCCTGGTCGTCTTCCCCGCTTACTGTAGTGCGCATGCTTCAGTTCTCCCCACACTAGTCCAACCTGGTCCTGCTCGCTGGCCTGGCCAGCTTGAGTAAGGGGCGATCTGATAGAAGTTTTTAAGTGGATAAAGGGATTTAATAAAGGAGAGGTAGGAAAAGTTCTTACGGCTTTTAACCAGGGTAGAACAGGAAGTAACGGATTCAAGCTGGAAAAGCGTAGCTTTAGAAAGGAAATAGGGAAAATCTGGTTCACAAATAGGGTGGTGAATGAATGGAATGGTCTCAGTAGACAGGTAGTTAGTGCTGAGTCATTAGGGAGCTTTAAAGGGGAGCTGGATAGGTTCATGGATGGGGATGAAAGGTGGATGTAGGTAGTGTTAGGTGACAGGAACTACCACGTGTAGGCCTCGCGGCCTCATGTAGCTTCCTTATTTTCTTATGTTCTTATGTTATGTTCTGGCCCAGTCTCGCCCGTTCCAGCCCGGTCCAATCCGGCTCGCGAAAACAGTGGCCGCCCGGGACTAGCCCAGTCCAGACCGGGCTAGAGCGGTCGCGAAAACGCGCTATTACTTGGCAGCTGATGCAGCGTCGCAAGCCTTCGCTACCACATCTCACTCATCTTACTCACCATGACTCATCTCAACAACAGCAATTAATCTCCGTATCCACACATGTTTCCGAAGAGAGAAGCGATGGTGCAATGAATAGACATTAATGAGTGTTTAATTGAGAATAACCTCCTACGACCGACACCCACGGGGAAATTAGTTACTCATTCAATCATCCACACTCACTCATCTCAACGCCAGAAGGACATGTCAAGAGGATTTCCCAACGTGTTGTCATGTGAAAAGGGGGACTCTCCATCGTGTAGGACAACGGACGAGTGAGGAACGTGACGAAGGTCTACTACCTGGGTTCTATAATCAACAGTTAGAGCTAAGTAGCTAAAAGTATTTTAGCTGACTACAATTATTCTTAATTATTTAATTGCACAAACATGAAGAATATATTTTTGTTTCTTGTCGTTGATAGGTAATCTTATCAGTGAATAATAGTTTCCCATAATACGTTTTCTTTCTATAAAACAGGGGACTCTCATATTATTGAAAGAGAAAACGGTACTTTCTAGCGGTGACTCCGGTAACTTATTATTTCTCTAACAATTTTTCTTTTTCCACTTATGGAGGTGTTTTGCGTATGTAATTAATGAACCTGGCAATATTACATGTTATTGCTGCATTAATATAATGCAGAAAGTTTCATTGACCATTTGGTTCTTCTGTAGTGAAGAAATGCAGTCAGGTGAGCAGGTGGCCTTAGTAACCTGAGGAGTGATCTCCCAAGGGGGAGAACCGCACTTGTGTCAAAACCCCTTATCTACTTGACCTGCTCGCCTTCCTTTGCTTATAATATCTCTCTCTCTCTCTCTCTCTCTCTCTCTCTCTCTCTCTCTCTCTCTCTCTCTCTCTCTCTCTCTCTCTCTCTCTCTCTCTCTCTCTCTCTCTCTCTCTTACACACACACACATACAATCACAAACTCACATACATACACACACACAAACTCACACATACACAAACTCACACAAACTCAAATGTCATACCACTCAAATACTCAAACATATACGACTTCATTTAATAAAATAATGCTCTGGAATTATTTTCACGTATTATTTGTCCTTATATACTTCGGAAATACTAAGAAGATACATTATGCCATGCATGTACTACGTGTTCACACAAAAAAAGTGAAAAGAAATATTAATAAATATTTCGCTATGGTTTGGTTTACCATTAAGTTCCACATAGCTGAATTTTCTTTGAATTTTGACCAAATTTTGATCAAGTCACCCTTAAAAGACTATAGAAACTCTGTGACGTCAAGCTATAGCTCCACCCAAGGGTGGAGTGGACTGACCTTTGCCAGAAGGGACCTTGGGCTAAAGCACCCAGAGCACCCAGGGTGACCGGAAGTGGTTCGGCAGTGATACTCGCGGCCACAGAGTGTTCTGGTCCACATGACATAATATTGAGAACTCTTACACGGTATTATCAAACTACCAGAAAATATTTAGGAAAACTGAACCTACCATCATTTTCACGAGATATTACTGCATATCATGAATATAAATTAATTACAGTAAGTAATACATAGAAAAAGACAATGGGAGCAAAATAGAATGGTGCATAAACATTTCTCTCACTTTCATTTTTTTGCTTCAACTCCCTATTATTCCTGTAATTTTGCTTGTATTGAATAAGAATTTGCTTGAATTTACATTCACTTTCTCAGAATCAGCATACTTTTCCGATTCTGATGGTATATGACATGTACCAATGCAAAGATAAGTAGATCGTCACAAATGATAATGTAAAACTTGTCCGTCTAACAGTGGGTCGCCGTGCAGAAGGGCATATATCCAAACTCAATGGGAGTATGGAGTTTCTGAGGGTTACATGTCATTTGGTACTGTAGCGATTGGTACTGAGGTCAAGTGGTCCTTAGTTCACTTCGGCCACGGGCCATATGGGACACATGCTAAAAAGGCCTCAAGCCAACTCGTCCACGAGTCAATTCGGACCCAACTCGATATGGCCATAGAGTCAAATAGGACCCAAACCGGGGGGGGGGGGGGGGAGAGAGAGGAGAGAGGAGAGAGAGAGAGAGAGAGGAGAGAGAGAGAGAGAGAGAGAGAGGAGAGAGAGAGAGAGAGAGAGGGGGGGGGGGAGGTTCTGCCCGCGATCATTCACTTGGGGAGCTCAGGTAGAGTAGACGGTTAAGGCTGGAAATATGCAAAACCTGAGTTGTCGCGGAATTTTCCCTCCCCGCCCCTTACTACCCAAACTCTAATAGCGCTCATCTATGGGAAAAAATGTCTCCACCAGAAGGAGGGGCTTATATTATTTTGATATGCAGGAGAGTATAGATGTGTATATACGTAGTAATAATGATGATGATAATAATAAAAGGTAATAAGGACTAATAATAACACTAAGCACTAAGGATGAATGATAAAAAAATGTAGATATGAAGACGGGGCCATACGAGTATAGCTCAGGCCCCCTAAAATACAACTACGTAGACGAACACACACACACACACACACACACACACACACACACACACACACACACACACACACACACACACACACACACACACACACATACTAATACTTATCAGAATATAAGTTATTCAATTAATGTTACACATTTTCTATAATTTCATTACCTTTTTATTCTTA
>JACEEZ010011990.1:47500-62500 GCA_016584305.1 Chionoecetes opilio | reverse complement strand
TAATAGCACTGAGAATGTTCATTAATATTATCCCAGTACTTATCATTTACTTAAATTACCTTAAATAATACCCATTACCATTATAATTATATATATATACATCCCTAAGCACTCCCCCTATGATGAGCGGACAATAACTCCCTCACTAGGGGGGGGGGGGAAACAAACCACCACTCTATCAATTATGAGGGGGTCAATCAATCAATCAATCATTGGGGGCATACGCCGGGGGGCGCGTCGCCTCGCCCACCCTACGACGCCACTCCCGGGGGTCACCACACGCGAGTTCCCATGCAGGCTCCTTTCCCATACAAAAGCAGCTCTCGACAAGAAACATCAACTTGCTCCAGCCACGAGCCTTGTGGGCGCCCCCTTGGCCTCCTCCACGCCGGATTGTCTCTTACAGATACAACCCGATGGGAAGGATCGGTTTCAGGGTAGCGTGCCACATGCCCATATAGCCGAAGTTAGCGCTGACGGACTATGCAGGTAATAGGCCTCGATTCAGTCTCACGGTGCAATCGATGATTTGACACGTAATCATCCCAGCGATACCCCATGATTCTGCGAAGACACTTATTACCAAAGGCATTGATTCGTCTCTTCAAGTCACTATTTAGTGTCCATGTCTCGCAACCATAGAGTAAGACAGGGATCACAAGCGACTTGAAGATCCGGATCATTGTCCTTCTGCACAGATACCGACAACGCCAAATACTCCCGCTGAGCGAGTCCATAACACCGTGGGCTATGCCAATCCGCCGTAAGACTTCTTGACGTGACCCGCCGTCATTATGGACTGCGCTACCAAGGTATGTAAAACTTTCCAAGATCTCAATGTCCTCTCCACACGCATGAACAGACTGTACTGCTTCATCTAGTAAGTCTCCAAACACCTGGACCTTGGTCTTGAGCCAGGAAACCTCAAGTCCCAAAGGCTTTGCCTCATCGTGCAGCGCCTCGAGAGCCATCACCAGGACCTCCAGCGACTCAGCAAAGATTACTGCATCATCGGCAAAAACAAGATCAGTGATCTTGGTGTTGCCGACGGATGCTCCACAATCACTTTGATCTACAACTTTGTCCAATACCCAGTCCATACAAGCGTTGAAAAGTGATGAGGCAAGGACGCACCCTTGCCTCACTCCTGTATTCACAGGAAAGAAGCTGGATACACCTACCCCACGCTTCACAGCACTCTCAGTCCCAGAATACAGACCAGTTATCAAACCAATAGTCCTTGCAGGAATCCCTCGAAGTCGCAGAAGATCCCAAAGTGACTCACGATGCACTGAGTCAAACGTCTTCTTGAGATCAACATAGGCTGCAAGCATCCCCTGTCGAAACTCACGTCGGCGTTCCACCAGGACACGAAGCGCTAGGATACGGTCCGTTGTTGACTTACCAGGCGTGAACCCAGACTGCTGAGGTCTCTGATGCTTCACCAGATGACTGCGAATCCGTGTCAGCAATAGATGGCAAGCACCTTGCCTGGTACGCTGAGCAGTGTAATACCGCGGTAATTGTTGCAGTCCTGACGGTCCCCTTTCCCTTTCCAGATAGGGACGACCAGCCCCCTTTTCCAGTCAGGAGGAATGGTACCTGATTGCCACACGGCAGTCAGGACAGCATGCAACCCGCGGATCATGGCCTCACCCCCAGCTTTGAGGAGCTCCGCACTGATATTACAAACACCAGCTGCCTTTCCACCCCTCAACTTTGCTACAGCCTCTCTGACTTCGTCAAGAGATGGTGCGGTTTCGTCAATGGGAGGATCGGCATCCACTGCCTGTAACCCAGTGGTGTGAAGCTGCTCAGTTGGAGGGTCCAACCGTGAACAACTGCCCAAAGTACTCAGCCCAACGAGCCATCTGCCCATCCATGTCCGACACGAGGCGCCCATCTGCTGTTCGAATAGCACTCGCCCGAGAAGGAGACTTGGAACGGAGCTTCTTCAGGGCTTGGTAGGCGGGTCGGAGGTCATTAGCGTTCAAATGACCCTCGACATCCTCAGCGAGACTCCTGACATACCTCTCCTTGTCTCTCCCCAGGAGGGTTCTAGTCCGGCGTGACAGAGCCCTGTGCTGGTCCCGGTTCCCAGCCAGCCTTGCAGCGCGACTCTCCTCGATTTTCTCCAGCGTCTCCGTCGAGATAAAACTACGCCTTGACCTCGGGCGCTCCCCAATACACTCCTTGGCAGCCTGTAGAGTTTCACGTTTGAAGGTATCCCACAGTTTTACAGGGTCCCCGAGAGCACCGAGCACATCAAACCGATTTGAGGCTGCCACCGCATACTCATGAGCACATGTCAAGTCCTTCAGTTTCTCAAGATGAAACACAGTATGGTTACCTCTTGAGATTCTTCTGAACTTGACATGAAGCTTAAGTGTAGCAACAACAAGTCTGTGATCTGTTCCAAAGAACTCAGCACTCCGGTAAACCCTGCAGTTCTGGAGGAGAGAGTGGTTGGTGGATAATTTCCACAAACCTGAAAATCAACATGTCT
Source organism: Chionoecetes opilio (assembly GCA_016584305.1). Classification (NCBI taxonomy): domain Eukaryota; kingdom Metazoa; phylum Arthropoda; class Malacostraca; order Decapoda; family Majidae; genus Chionoecetes; species Chionoecetes opilio. The sequence goes on along the minus strand of JACEEZ010011990.1, from coordinate 59,994 downwards.
GAAGACAGAACTTTTGCAAAGACTTGGTGGCCCCTCAACAATGGGCATCTACACTGAGTATTAAAATCGTCTAATGGTAGCCAAATCACAATGAAAATTACGTTCTGGGCCTCAAGGGGTTAAAAACACTATTGTGATATTTTCAAAAGAAGTACATTTCCTGGAAAGGAAGGAAAATAAACAACAAATCGCAGATTACCAACTGAACTTAAACAAATATATATACTCAAAATCAATGATATTTTAAAAAGGGTATAAGTAACAGAGGCAATGTGATAATTAGGGGTGAGTTGATGATGAAGTGTAGGTTAATTAGTTTGAGTTGATGATGAAGTGTAGGTTAATTAGGTTGTAAATTAAATATTGGAAAGACTTAAACTCAACAGAAAATCAGGGATAATTTTAAAAAGGGCATAATCAACAAAATTAATGTGATAATCAAGGGTTGATTTGATGATTTATTGAGGGTTAATTAGGGTTAACTAGGTCCCGTGACTCACCCTGATGCAGCAGCCTGGCGGTTAATTGCAGCAACACCCCTGGCGCAGCGTCCTCCCTCACCTCCGCCAAGTACTGTCTGCGCCCCAGTTCGATACCCTCCACTCCCGCCAACTGCGTCACTGTGGGGAGAGAGGAGTGTGATAAGAGGGTATATTTTTTTTTTTTTCTCTTCTTCCTCTCCTCTCTCTCTTCTCTCTCTCTCTCCTCTCTCTCTCTCTCTCTCTCTCTCTCTCCTCTCTCTCTCTCTCTCTCTCTCTTCTCTCTCTCTCCTTTCCCCTCTCTCTCTCTCTCTCTCTCTCTATTTTTATATATATAATATATATATATAAAATATATTATATTATATTATATAATATATTTTCTTTTCTGTCTCTCTTCTTCCATATGCCTTGAGTGTCCTTTGTATATTATCCGTCTCTCTCTCTCTCTCTCTCTCTCTCCTCTCTCTCCTCTCTCTCTCTCTCTCTCTTCTCTTCTCTCTCTCTCTCTCTCTCTCTCTCTCTCTCTCTCTCTCTCTCTCTCTCTCTCTCTCTCTCCTCTCCTCCTCTCCATAATATATATATATATAATTATAATATATATATATATATATATATCGATATTTCTATCGCTCTCTCTTCTTTCATATGCCTTGAGTATCTTTTGTATCTTGTCTCTGTCTTGTCTCTGCTCTCTCTGTCTCTCTCTCTCTCTCTCTCTCTCTCTCTTCTCTCCTCTCTCTCTCTCTCTCTCTCTCTCTCTCTCTCTCCTCTCTCTCTCTCTCTCTCTCTCTCCTCTCTTTCTCTCTCATCATCTCTCTATTATATACATATATATATATATATATAATATAATATATATATATATCGTTTTTCTATCGCTCTCTCTTTCTTCATATGCCTGAGTATCTTTATTTATATCTCTCTATCTCTCTCTCCTCTCTCTCTCTCTCTCTCTCCTCTCTCTCTCTCTCCTCTCTCTTCCTCACTCTCTCATCTCCTCTCTCTCTAGGACGACACACGGTCACTCAAGATTGATAAAGTACGGAAAAAATTTATTTATAGTAAACACTCGTGGGTACAAAATAGGAGGAGGAGGAGGAGGAGGAGGAGGAGGAGGAGGAGGAGGAGGAGGAATACAAAGGAATACAAAGGAAACACAAACAGCAACAGACCGATAGGTCCTTACAAGGTTGTTTGCTTTAACTACACTACACTAACTAGATAATAAGAGAGAAAGGATAGGAAGTAGAAGGCTCCTCCCCACCCACCATCCCTCCAGCCGAAGCTGGCCGGAAAAGAAGTGATACCATGCAATATAGAAAAACTGCATGGAATTTGTGAGGAAAGTTTGAACGCTGTAATCTATGGCTAAACTATTTACTAGTTTTTGGGGGGTAGGTTTTTAGTGCTTGATAGATAGGTCATTTTAATGTGTTTTGTAATGGTGTTGAACACGTGTGGAAGGTTCAAAGGTGGTGCGGCAGCCTTGCCTGGCGCTTTCTTGGGAGGCAGCAGTCAATCAGGCCCCAGCTCCGTTCAACCCCACTGCGGATTGTGTACTTACTTTCCCATGTCGGACGCCTGTACACTTCAATGCCTCCTGCAGCAGTGAACCCCTGGTACCCTTAAATCCCGATGGTGGTCACTAAACTTCAGGACCAGAACTGCACCACAGCCCGTCCAGTCGAGAGTAGTAGTGGTAACCGTTAACCTCGGGGCTATCTGTGGTGTTATGAGGTCTAATGTATGTTGTGTAGCTCAGTGTGGAGTTCAAGGTGGTGCGGCAGCTTGCCTGGCGCTTTCTGGGAGCAGGCAGTCATCAGGCCCCAGCTCCGTTTCAATCCACTGCGGTAGTGGCACTTTCCAATTAGGAGCGTGTCACTCAATGCCCCTGCAGCAGTGGAAGCCCCTGGTTATATAAATCCCGATGATGGTCACTAACTGACAGGGGGCCCTTACTGAACCACAGCCGTCACAGGTTCAAAAGTTTTAGTAGTGACCTTTACCCTCGGGCTGTCTGAGACTGTTGGGAGGGGTTGTGTAGACGCGACCTCGCAATCATTTTTTACGCAATGAGAGTAAGTTTCAGGGCCCGCGAGATAAATTTATTATTCCGAGATGAACAGTGACAACGCGGGGATTTGATATGAAATTATTTATCGAGGCGATTTTTAAATGATTCTATTGTATTTGGAGTTTACTTTACTACGTCTGACGGCAGCCCATTCCATACGTTTAACAACACGGTTTTGTGAGAAGTAGCTTTGCTTCGGTTCGTTTTACCAACCGGGTTCCCTGCTTATTTAAATCCGTTGTTTTCTAGTTGAGCTTGACCGGTCTAGCGTGAAAAGATTTTCTGGGACTACGTTCGTAAATCATTGAAGATTTTAAAAGACTTCGTGAGGTCACCTTACTCCTTCGTTTTGTTAGTGGGAATAGTTCATACTTTGATCCGATTTTCGTACGATTTTTATTACGCAATCTCAGTATCTTTTGTTACTCTGTGCGCTGTATTTTTTCTCAGTTTATCTGTCCTTTTTATATAAGAAGGTGACCAGAAATGCACACAGTATTCTAGATGGGGGCGAACAAGCGAGTTAAAAAGATGAGTATAACTTTTTTCAATTTGAAACTGAAAGTTCGTCCAATAAAGCCAACCAATTTTATTTGCATTTTTTTTACTACCTCTATAATTTGGTTATTTCGGTTTTTGAGATCGTTTCGAGTTTATAACGCCTAAATCTTTTTTCTTTATCACACTTGTTAGTTGGAAATCGTTCATCACGTAACATTTTATGAGGGTTTGGTATTACCGATTGTATACATGACTTTGTCAAGGTGTGAAATTCTTTGCCATGTTTTTGACCATCTGTTCGCGTGGTGTAAGTCGTTGGTATGAGTTGTATGAGTTGGCGCTGAGATTCTGTTGAGGCTATGTTTTGTGAATTTTTCGTGTCATTAGCAAAGTTCGATATCCTGCATGTGATTTCCCTCGTCAATGTCAATTTATGTATAATTAATAAGAACAGGATGGTCCGAGAACTGATCCTTGAGGAAACACCAACTTTATTTTTTTTTTTTTTTTTTACACTGGTCCAGATCAGAGGATTTCCATTTTATTACCACCCTTTGGTTTACGATTTGACAGCCCATGTTTCTATCAATTTGAAGATGGCCTGTATAATACCATGAACTTTTACTTTGCTAATGAGACGCTTATGATGAACTTTGTCGAACTCTTTTTGAAAATCGAGGTAAACGACGTCTACTGCCCTCGTTGTTGTCGTACATTTTGAATACAACACCATTGTAAAATCAAGTAAGTTTGAGAGGCTGAGCGTTTATTTCTGAATCCATGCTGCGACATCTTTGATTTGTCATTTTATTCTAAGAACTTAACGATTTGTCTCTTATGATGGATTTCATTGAATTTTCCAGCAACTGATGTTAAACTGATTGGACGCTAGTTTCACCGGGCTTCGATTTGCTTCCCTTTTTTAAATATGGGTGTGCATTTGCTAGTTTTCCATTCGCACGGTACATTTCCGATGAGTAAAGACTTATTAAATAAGAGGGAAAGTGGGTTTTACTATTTCGTTCTTTGGCTTCTTTTAATTGCGTGGCGAAATTTTGTCAGGACAGGAGCATTTGTTAATTGTTCATGTTATTTATCGCGAGCAAAATGTCACATTCCTGAAAGGTTAAATGAGCTGAAGGCAAGTATCTTTGTTCTTGGTTTTCGGGATGGGTTGATTTTGCGTGGTTTTCTACTGTGAAAGACTGAATGCAAAAAAGTTATTTTAGAGTATCCTCATAGATACTTTAATTTTCTGTGTGTTTTCGCCATTTTCTTATCCCCACGGTCCTATGGTTGACGTCCATTAACTTTTTTTTCCTTTTAACATAGCTGTAGATGCTTTAGGGTTTGATTTGCCTCATTTCGCCATACTTACTTCAAGATTTTTCTTGCTCTCTCTGCTTAATCAGTTTTTTCGTATTTCGTCTAATTCTGTCGTGATCCGGCGTTTGTCGTCCCTTCATTTTGTGTTTCTTTTGTAATTTTTCATATGCCGCTTTTTAAGCTGCAAAGGCTCGTCCTTGATTTCGCGGGTCCACCATTTTCGGTTTAATGTTTTTGAAAAGATCGCCTATATCGCATCTGGGAATTGAGATTGTATTGCATAAGTTAAGATTCATGCCATGCTACATTTATGTCCGTTACTACTGTCTGAGATAACATTCCAATCGGTGTTCTTTTAATATTCTTTTTAGTTTTCCTGAAGTCTGCCTTTTCGATAATCAAGACCTTTTCTTTACTTTCGACTTCGCTTGTCTACTGATGTAATACTGAAAGTAATTCGCCCGGTGTCACTGCTACTAATTCCGGATCCGACGTTAACGTTCTGACAGAGTTTTCGTTAGTTGTGAAAATAAGATCTAGAAATATTTTCGGCCTCTCGTCGGATGATCACGTGTTGGGGGTATAAAGCACTTTCTTGGAGATTTTGAATAGAGAGTGTGCCCCGAATGTGTTGTAAGCGAGGCGCCCCAACTAGTAACGTGGAATATTAAATCACCGAATATTACGCTTTCTTCTGAGAACTAATTTTCCGCTATTGTTCATAGAGTTCTTTCGTCCATTTGGTATTTGTTTGAGCTGGAGGTCGATAAATAACAAGGCCAATTACTACTTTTGAGAATGCCGATTTGTTAAACGAAATTAACATTACTGTTATCAAGTGTTCGTGCTTAGTACTACAAGGGGATGAGGCAGGACTTTAATATATAATCATACACACCTCCTCCTGCTCTTCGAGTCCGTTCTGGAACTTAAATAAGTTATAACCCCTTTAATCTTAAATTCAGCCAAAAAAATTATATTTTGTCGTATCTATCCATGACTCGTAAATTCCGATGATGTCGTATTGTTCTGAATAAACTAGTTCCTCTAAATCATGAAATTTGTTACGTATACTACGGTCATTAAAGTAACAATCTTTTAATATCGGGATGGGTAGTTGGGCTTTGCGGAAACTAGAATTTTTGGTGCTTTGTGCGAACGAGAACTTATATTGTCGGGACGAGAGCTTAGTTTTTTGTAGGAACCCTCTTGACCCTGCTGGGAGTTTTTTGATTTTGTAGTTAGTTACCACCGCGTCATTGAGTAGCCTACCGAAAGTCGTGCAGAACCAACTGAATTTAAGTGGAGTACCATCGTTTCGGAAGAGAATCGTTTGGTTATACAATGGTCCATAAGTTTATATATTCAACTCCTTCTTCTTACATTGATTTGCGAGACGATTGTTTTGTGCTGAATGCCTTGCCTATAGAAGCTGTTTGCCGCTGATCCTCGTAAGAATCCAGATACCATGATTTTACTAAGATGTTTACTTAATATTTGTTCACCATCTTGCGATTATTTAGTAAGGCGGACTCTGATCTTGTTTGTTTTTTTACGTCATTTGTTCCGCGTGAATAATGATTCAGGGTGTTTGCGTCCGGCGTCATGTGTTAAAGACATCGCAGGCTTCTGTTGGTGTGAAAGGAGGGGAGGAAGGAGGAGGAGAAGGGGAGGAGAGGAGGAAGAGGAGGAGGAGGGGAGGAAGGAAAACACCGGACCACAAGGCACAAGACAAAACTTTAAACAAAGAAAGGAAGAACATAAGCTTAATTGCACTTCCACAAAATAGAAATAGAAACAAATGTACATATATAAGGAAGTAACATTACAGTATAGTAGCCAATAACAAAATTAGTAGTAGTAGTAGTAGTAGTAGGTAGTAGTAGTATAGTAGTATAGTAGTAGTTAGTAGTAGTATAGTATACTAGTAAGAACAATAGTATATATACCGTCATTACCCAAGACGGACCCAACCCCAGAAACCCATAGTAGCCCTTAAAAAATGCAGTGCGACAATTCTTCCCCATTTTCTATGTGTTCCTGTGTGCCGGAGACCTGCTGGCTTTGTAGCCCACGGCTCATCTGGCGCCCTCAGAGACCCACTAAAGTCACAATCCAATTTAGAACCCCGGGATTGTTGGTCTAGTAAGAAATAACACTCGCTTGCTTTTTCCGCGCACTGGAGATCTCATGGCAGCGCCGGGGAGATGACGTCCCTTTCTCCTTCCTTCTTGCTTCCGCGCGCCAGCCCCCGGGAGATGACGCCCCCTTCCCCCTTCCTTCTTCCATCCGCGCGCCAGCCCCCGGGAGATGACGCCCCCTTCCCCCTTCCTTCTTCCATCCGCGCGCCAGCCCCCGGGAGATGACGCCCCCTTCCTTCTTCCATCCGCGCGCCAGCCCCCGGGAGATGACGCCCCCTTCCCCCTTCCTTCTTCCATCCGCGCGCCAGCCCCCGGGAGATGGCTCCCCTCCCTTACAGAGCCAGGCAGCTTTAGTCCGGTGGCCAGACCCCATATTTAGACCGAACCTTTGAATTTGTGGTGCATAATTGTTCTTTGCGGATTTTGATAGCCTGAAACCTCTAGTTTTGGAATCTGTCGGGTGCAACTTTTGCATCCTTGAGCATTTTGCAAAAAATGACGACTGAAGATAGGAATGGGAATCACTGTTTGTGACTGAAAATTTGAGGTAGGGGTAATAATAAACGGGCATAGATCACACATGTACAGACCTTTGACAATGTTTTTACTACCAAAATGTTTGTATTGATTAGCTTTATCACCTCAAACTAATGATATATGAATTTCGTCAACAATAAGGTCATAGGAGGTCAAAAGGTCACAACTTTTTGCGTGAAAATGAAATTCGACGAGCTGACTTTGGCCTTTTCCTTTTACTGATACATATTTACATGCTGCCGCGTCATAAATGTGGACATGGGTAAGCCAAAAAAACAGCGGCAATTTTGTTTTAGTATCGAATTGTTGTTTGTCTGTTGTTTCTATCAATTAGTGTTGATATTTAGTGATATACTGTGCAATGCAACGGTAATGTTTAAAGCTTACACTGGGGTGTTTTTAGTCATTTTGTTATCATATGTAGTTTTCTATTTAGGGGCTTCTATTTTGTATGAAATGAGAATTATAAATTTCTGGAATCTATTTTAGTCTTTTTTACTCTATTAAATTAGTCAAACTCTTTTAGTCTGCTTAATTTTTTTTATCTAACAATTATTGATTGTTATGTTATTCATCGACACTAAAATAAAGAATGGTATTGTTTGATAACAATTGCTACAGCTTAGGGGCTTTTTGTGGGTTTAGGGGTCTAAACAGCTGCATAGTTGGCAATTGACATGCTGCTTTACTGGATGTATGGGATGTGTCTTTAATTCATTATTTATACCTAACAATCTAGTATGAAGTTAATTGAAATTTTATAAAGGGGTATTTTTTATTTAGATTTAAACTGCGCCATCTCTGAAACAGTAGTTTATTATGTTTTATTGTTGCACACTTAATTTATAACATTTTAATTTTTTTAATTTTACATACATATATTTTAAACTAATTCTGACCCTGTTATCTTTTACATTTGCAGGTGACATAGTCGTGATGTGTGACCAGTGTTTTTTTGTCCCCATGTTCCGGCAGTGGTGGCTTGGTTAACTCCAAGGCTACCCGTGTGATTAAAGGAAGTCAGAGCAGAGGTGATGGCTTTCATCTTCAGCTCCAGCCGCTCGTTGATGTAAATGAGGACTACAAAATAATTTGTCACAGAGATTGCATCAGCTCTTACACATCTCCGTGGCACATTTCACGTAGTCATGGTGGTTCAGGTTCTAAACGGAAGAGAAGCAAAAGTGCGCCAGCTCCCACGATAAAGAAACGCTTGCGTCAATCTCTGCAATCATTTGACTTCAAAACACAGTTTTTTCTGTGGTGAATTCTGTAATGTTGTACGGGATCAGAAAAACCCTTCACGGTGGCGCCCAGCATTTGTATGCAGAACAGCTGAACGTGGGACAAACCTGTCTTATAAGGACTCCATCTTAACAACATGTGAAGCACGTGGAGATGGAGATGAATGGGCTAGGCAGGTCGAAACACGAATCCAAGAGGCAGTGAGTGACCTTCATGCTGCTGAAGCCAGGTACCACAACGATTGTAGAAAAAAGTTTATGGTTGGCCGAAAGATCAAGGACTCGGCAGCCAGACCATGCAAAGGATCTCCTGAGAATGCATTGGCCAAACTCATAGGATAACCTGAAGCCCAACACGAGACAATAATTCGAGAAGCAACCCAGTTTATTGCAACATGCTATGGAGAGAAAGTTGGACCAAACGACAGCATGTCAGATATCCGATACAGACATATGGATCTTCAGCATGGGCAGAAAAAGTACTGCGTCAGTTCACCAACTGGAAACTCTTCCTCCTACAAGTGAAGCGTTTGTCGAGAACGTGAAAAGGGCACATTTTCAAGCATGCATTTGGAGGTCGGCACTGACTGGCGAGGCACCAGATATGGACCCTCTGGAGAACCGCTGGGTATCTGATGACGATTTCGGTGTATTAATGCCAGTGACCCTCCCACCACAAACGGAAATTGCTTCAGCAGCTGTTATGAAGCTGATCCAATGTGGCTGCTCAAGCGAAACACCATGCTCAACTGAGAGGTGTGGATGTGTGGCTGGTCAGATGTCCTGTTCTGTTTTTTGTCGCTGTCGAGCAGAAATATGAACATGTCGAAATCTCTGGACATTGCTGAAACAACGGATAGAGGATGCCAATGACTCGGATGAAGATGTAAGTAATGATGAGGATGACAGTGATGACTGATGTATTTGATTATATGAGAGTTTCCTCATTGGACGCTACTGCAATAGATCTCGTCTCTAAGACATTTGTGTATTTTGTTATGTTCTAGTGGGAATAGATTAGCTTAATCCCTTGGATTCATGAATTCTGTGGATATAAAGCTGATTATTTTCTGTAAATATGTTAATGTATACGCTACCCATTTTTGCGGCCATCTTAGATTGGGTATTCAGAAATATTGTTATTGTACTTTTCCCAGTCTAATTGGATGGTTTAATCTTATTTTTTGTTATGTATTATTAGTTTAACAGACCGTCTATTGTTTCAGACCGTATAAATAAAAGTGTCTATTGTAAATTCATTGGTGTTATTGGATTCCTTGACCACAAAAACCTATGGTTAGACACCAAAATGACTGTTGTAAGTCAAATATTAAAGAAGTTATCAATATAAAACCATTACTACGTTGGTGTACTATGTATATTAGCCGCCATCTTGAATTTCTCAAAATGCTCAAGGGTGCCATAATTGCACCCGACGGATTCTTATTAATGGCACACACAGTGATCAAAATCCGCAGCGAACAATTATGCACCACAAATTCCAAGGTTCCCCCCCTGGCTGCTGGACTACTTCAGGAGGAAGAGATGTTGGTTTGTTTATGCGAGGGTTGTGCGGGGGAAGGAGATAAGGATGATTGGTGTGTGTGTGTGTGTGTGTGTGTGTGTGTGTGTGTGTGTGTGTGTGTGTGTGTGTGTGTGTGTGTGTGTGTGTGTGTGTGTGTGTGTGTGTGTGTGTGTGTGTGTGTGTGTGTGTGTGTGTGTGTGTGTGACGTGTGTTTATTGTTCTATTTTCGTAAATGGATTTTTTTTATATTCTCTCTCTCTCTCTCTCTCTCTCTCTCTCTCTCTCTCTCTCTCTCTCTCTCTCTCTCTCTCTCTCTCTCTCTCTCTCTCTCTCTCTCTCTCTCTCTCTCTCATTCTCTCTCTCTCTCATTCTCTCTCTCTCTCTCTAGGCATATCGACTTATAGTCAGGCAGATAGGTGTAACAATTGTGGGTTTATACGTACAAGCATGAAATTTGGCACAGTCATAGATAATATTCTAATGAATAATTCCAGATATAGACCCACCGCGGAAACGTTCTATGGTAGCCGTGGCGGCCATTTTACAAAATGGCCGCTTTTAGTCTAGTGGCTAGATAGGGGTCTCGTGCAACCCCCCCCCGAAATATACTTCTCATTGGTGTTTATAGATAGGAAACAATGTGTAGAAAATGATTTGCTATGTTAAATAGTTGAAAAAATGACCTACGTATCATTTTTATGTAAATTAGTGCCGCCATTACCAAAAACTCTATATTCGCCTATATCTCGGCCAATATTGCAGATAACTGAGCAAATAAGGTGTCTAGACCTATTTTGAGGGACAAGGATTTATATAAAACCATTTAAAATGTGATCTGTTTACACCAAAGAGTTTTGCATATGAACCTTTAGAAATACATTTATTAGTGTCCATGTAGTGAGTGATAATAAAGTTTTTATTTATTTATTGCAACTTGTTATCGTATCCTATTTGTCCTCATATCTTATCATATCTTTTTTTTTCAGTTGGTGTTTCGAACAGCGAAATATCTAAGAGTTATCAGCTAGTGGATCCACTGCAACCTGGACAATCAAAGGCGCAGGTACAGACGGATTGGAACAAGTGCGTTTTGTGCCAAAAAATCACACGGGAAAGTTTGCAATGCCCAGCAGAATCAAAACGGCACGATGTTGGAGTTGGTTTATTCTACCATTGCCTTCAACATCAGACGTTTCAATGAACTTCACGAATTACCGATGTCACTAGAATTAGGACGCCTTGATGACGGGAATGGCATTTAAGCTACGTTTCTGGAGAACAATGCCAAGTGGCACAAATCCTGCCATACAAAATTCAATAATATAATACTACAACGAGCAGAAAAAAGGAAATGCACACAGGGTTGCGACCCTGATACTACTACATCCAAGAAATACACTCGTCAAGTCGCTCATCATGAAGTGGCAGCATCGGATGTCTGTTTTTTATACGAAGATGTGTCAACTTCCGAACCACTCCGTGGGGCATCAACTTTTCGTCTAGAATCTCGCGTACGAAGATTTGCATTAGACCTGCAGGACGAGAGGCTACTTGCAAAATTGAGTGCTGGGGACATGGTCGCACAAGATGCAAAATATCATCCAAGGTGTCTTGTTTCACTTCACAACAAAACTAAATCATTACAAGATAAACAGAAGATGGACACAACTGATAAAGTCAACCATGGGATTGCACTAGCCGAGTTGCTGTCATTTATCGATGAAACAAGAATAGATGAAGGGCATGCCCCTGTCTTTAAACCTGCAGATCTCGTCAAACTTTATTCTAATCGTCTAGAACAACTTGGGAGTGGAGCAGCATGTCAGACAGCATAGCACAGAGTTAAAAATCGTATCCTGGCCCAGCCCATACCTTCCGGCTCATAAGGAAGGGCGTGCTATACTACTTGCATTTGATAAAGATGTAGGACCTGCCCTCCGTAAATTCTGCAAAGAAGACTACGATGACGAAGCCATATGTCTTGCAAGGGCAGCGAAGATAGTACGTAGAGAAATGTTCCAAACTGCAGCTACATTCACAGGTTCATTTGATGAAGACTGCCAAGTAAAATCAGTACCGCAGTCACTGTTGACTTTGGTGGCCATGATCCTCGACGGCCCCAACATCATGTCTCAATCAGGTGATGGTGTAACCCAAGCAACCCTCAGCACAGCTCAGTTGTTGCAGTACAATAGCTCCATCCGTCGCAGAGTGGGTAGTACTACTGTGCGTCACAACAAAGACAGAGAAACCCCATTGCCCATCTACGTGGGACTCACAGTTCACGCAAGGACTCGGAAACGTGACCTCATTGAGATGCTGTTTGATGACGAAAGTGTATTTATCTCTTAGCCACCAAATAATTTGGTCAGTTACTAAATTTGCTACTTTTAAGTCAGGCAGATAGGTGTATCCAATATCCATCATACGAATTGTGGGTTTATACGTACAAACATGACATTTGGCACAGTCATAGATAATTAATAGTTGTTTACTTAAAATAAATATGTACTTACCTGTCAACTAGTTAATTTGGTCCTGTAATTTCACTGAAACATTGACTCCTGAACGCGGAGGTTCCGAAATTTGATGAGTCAGCACTTATTACGCTCCCTGGTGGGTTAATTGACATTGCTGGCAACACAAATGCAAATTGTGGTCATT
>JACEEZ010011990.1:30000-42500 GCA_016584305.1 Chionoecetes opilio | reverse complement strand
GTGTGTGTGTGTTGTGTGTGTGGGTTGTAGTTATGTGTGTTGTGTGTGTGTGGAATGATTATGTGTGATGTGTGTGAGTTGTGTGTGTGATAGGGTTGTGTGTGTGTGTGTTGTGTGTGTTGTGGTGGAAGTGGGATTATGTTGTGGTGTATGTGTGTGTGGGTTGTGTGTGTTTGTGTGTGTGTGTGGATATGTGTAGTTTGTGTGTGTGGTGAAGGGTGATGTTATGTTGTTTGTGTGATGTGTGTGTGTGTGTGTGTGTGTTGTGGGAAGGGGATTATGTGTGTGACTGTGTTGTGTGTGTGTGTGTGTGGTGGGGGATATGGTGGGGTGATTGTGTGTGTTGGTGTGTGTGTGTGTGTGTGTGTGTGTGTTTTGTGTGTGTGTGTGTTGTGTGTGTGTGGGGGTGTGTGTGTGTGTGTGTGTGGAGGGGGATTATGTGTGTGTGTTGTGTGGGTGGGGGGGGGTTTGGGGGGTGTTGTGGTGTGGTGTGTGGTGTGTGGGAAGGGGGATTATGTTGTGATGTGTGTGTGGTTGTGTGTGTGTGGTGGTGGTGGTTTGTGTGTGTGTGGTGTTGTTGTGTGTTGTGTGTGTGTGTGAGGGGATTATGTGTGTGATGTGTGGGGATGTGTGTGTGTGTGTGTGGGGTGTGTGTGTGGAGGGTGTGTGTGTGTGTGTGTGTGGTGTGTGTGTGTGTGGAGGGTGTGTGTGATGTGTGTGTGTGTGTGTGTGTGGTGGTGTGGGTGGTTTGTGTGTGTGTGTGTGTGTGGTGTGTGTGTGTGTTGTGGGGTTGTGTGTGTGGGTGTGTTGTGTGGTGGTGGTGTGTGTGTGGTGAAGGGATGTGTGTGTGTGTGTGTGTGTGTGTGTGTGGGGGGGGTTGTGTGTGTGTGTGTGTGTGTGGGAGGGGGTTTATGTGTGTGTGTGTGTGTGTGTGTGTGTGTGTGTGTGTGTGTTGTGGGGTTGTGTGGTGTGTGGTGTGTTGTGTGTGTGTGTGTGGTGTGTGTGTGTGTGGGTGTGTGGGAAGGGGGATTATGTGTGTGTGTGTGTGTGTGGTGTGTGTTGTGTGTGGTGTGTGTGTGTGGTGTGGGGAAGGGGGATTATTGTGTGTGTGTGTGTGGTGTGTGTGTGGTGTGTGTGTGTGTGGGAGGGGATTATTTTGTGTGTTTGTGGAGGTGTTGTGTGTGGTGGTGTGTTTGTGTGTGTGTGTTTTGGGAAGGGGATTTTGTTGTGTGTTGTTGTGTGTGGTGTGTGTGTGTGTGGTTGTGTGTGTGGGAAGGGGGTTGTGTGTTGGTGTGTGTGTGTGTGTGTGTGTGTGTGTGGTGTGTGTGGGAAGGGGGTTATGTGTGTGGTGTGTGTGTGTGTGTGTGTGGTTGTGTGTGTGGGAAGGGGATTATTGTGTGGTGTGTGTGTGTGTGTGTGTGTGTGTGTGTGTGGTGTGTGTGTTGTGTGTGTGTGTGTGTGGGAATGGGGGATTATGTGTGTGATGTGTTGTGTTGTGTGTGTGTGTGGATATGTAAGTGTGAAGGGAAGGGGATTTATGTGTGTGAGTGTGTGTGTGTGTGTGTGTGTGTTGTGTGGGTGGTGGGAACTTGAAACACTTGAAACACTTGAAACACTTGAAACATTTAATATGCTTACCATAATACATACGTTATAAAGTTATATAACATAATGTGTGTAAGCAGCCCATACGAAGCCATACTTAAGCCTTCCCAGATGTTGTGTGTGGTGTGGTGGTGTTGTGTGTGTGTGTGTGTGTGTGTGAGGGTTATGTGTGTGTGTGTGTGTGTGTGTGTTGTGGTGTGTGTGTGTGTGTGTGTGTGTGTGTGTGTGTGTGTGTGTGTGTGTGTGGTGTTTGTGTGTGTGTGTGTGTGTGTGTGTGTGTGTGTGAGTGGTGGTGTGATGTGTGTGTGTGTGTGTAGTGTGGGGGTTTGTGTGTGTGTGGTGTGTGTGTGTGTATGGTAATCGGTGAATAATACCATGGGTAGGTGGGAGAGGATATTGGAGGATAGTGATCACCTCAATGTGTGGAAAGCAATAAGCTGGAAGGGAGAGTATGGTGAAACCCCAGATGTAAACAGTTCCCCCTCCGATGATGATTTTAAGAAGTTTTATGAAGAAACCTTTAATCCGTCAAATATTTCACGTCTAATATCAGAAGATTTCGATTCAAATGTTTATGTACCAGTATTGGATGATTTAATTTTCCCCAATGAGGTTCACCAACAAGTAAAATTGCTAAAAACAGGTAAAGCTGGTGGACCGGATGGATTACCGCCAGGCATTTTAAAGTTCTTACCTGCCCAGTGGATCATGCTACTTACAAATATTTTCAACTCTGTATTTTCTTCTGACACATATCCTCAGGGCTGGTCTAGAGCAAAACTGTTCACTATATTTAAGAAGGGCAATAAGGCAGATGTGAGAAATTACAGAGGGATAAATGTATCCAACAGTATTGCTAAATTATACGATATGGTGTTGTGTTCGCGCCTTGTCCTCTGGTTTAGACCATTTAGAGAACAGGCCGGGGAACAGAAGACTAGGGGATGTCTTGAACAGATTGTTTGTCTACGCTTGTTGTGTGATATGGCCAGGAGAAAGAAACTTACTCTTTTCGTAACATTTATAGACTTTAAGCAAGCATATGACAGAGTACCAAGACATTTATTATTCCGTGTGTTGAGGCGTTTAGGATGTGGCTCAGTAATGATATCTGCTATGGTTGCCATGTATAGTTTAACAGAAAGTTGGATTGGAGCCGCTTTGGTAACTATCGCATTAGGGGTAAAACAAGGCTCGCCAACGTCCTGCGTTTTGTTTGTAATTTTTGTTAATGATTTAATACGCCTCATTAAACAGGGCAGTGGTTATGATGGATTTCTGAAGTGGTTGCACGTTCTTGTCATGATGGATGATACGGTACTATTAGCCACGTCACGGAGAAATATGTTGAGTAAATTATCAATATTACAGGAGTACTGTCTAGAGTACGGCATGATAGTGAATCAGTCTAAAACTAAATTTTTTGTGTTAAATGGCAGCCGTGACGACGCTGACCCGTTGGCAGTGAACGGTTTAAGTGTTCAACCTTGTAAGTCGTATGTTTATTTAGGGTCGCCGTTCACCTGCGATGGGTCGACATCTTCCGCTGTTAAGTTACATGCCAAGTTAAAAATGCCACACGTACTAACATTTGTTTCTTTTGTGAAGAAAAATGATGATGTACCATTTATTGTAAAAAAAACGTGTTTTTGACGCAGCATTAATGTCAACACTTATGTATGGTGCTGAATCATGGTTTGGGGCAGATTTAAAACCTATGACTAAACTGTTTAACTGGTGTTTAAAGCAATTGTTGGGTGTGCGAAGGTCAACTTGCAATGATATATGTTACGTGGAATCGGGTTACCCACCCCTAAAAGATATGGTAAGTTCTGTGCAACATAAGTTTTTCCATAAAATGTGGCAAGAGCGATCAACTTATGATGATGACCCACTGACGTTTGCAATGAAGATATCTATGAATATGGACACTGTCACCGGTAGATTAATAAGGGAGTTTGTGGACAGTGAAGTCAAAGATTGTACTGTAGATATGCAATGTGTAAGATCGAGAATTTCAGACAGTAATTCTAAAAATGACTATAAAGATGAACCCACTTTAAATGGCAAGTATTTACACTGATAACCTTATTTTTAGGAAAAAAGCATCCCCGTCTTTTACACAGTTTAGGACAGGGGGGGCTTTGGGCTAATATGTGAGACTGGAAGGTGGGAATAGGGGGGGGGCGGGGTCGCTTACCCTTGGATGAGCGCTGGTGTTGGGGCCAAAGTGCAACTAAAAAGAAGTGGGGGAAACAGTGTACATTACCCAACTTCAGGGACATTCCTTCACTCTTAGGGAAACGGTTTTTAAAATAATTTACCCTAGATTGCCCCTGAAAAATAGTAACGTATTTGGGTGTGTATTATGTTTGCCATCTATTCTATTCAATTTAAATGGACTGCGATTATTTGGGGAAAGTAAGAATAAAAGTAATGATATTTTTAATGCGGAAGATTATATTTTAGGTTTGTTACTAATTGCCAGCGTTGAGTTTAAATTTTCTTTTTGGACTACAGTTTAAAAAATGACATGATAAATATGTATATGTGTATTATGTTCTCTGTGGCAATAAAACTATTATCTTCTTCTACTATGTTGGGGGAAGGGGATTTTGTGTGTGACTGTGTGTGTGTGGGGGGGGGTTATTGTGTGAGTTGGATGTGTGTGTGTGTGGTGTGTGTGTCTGTGTTGTGTGTGTGTGGGGGGGATTAAGTGTGTGTGTTGTTTTTGTGTGGTTGTGTGTGTTTGGGGTGTGGTGTGTTTGTGTGTGTGTGTGGGGAAGGGGGGTTAGTTTGGGGAGTGGTTTTATTTGGGGGTTGTTTTTGTGTTGTGTGTGGTGTGGGGTGTTTGTGTGTGGGGGTGTGGGAAGGGGGGTTGGTGTGTGTGTTGTGTTGGTGTGTGTGTGTGTGTGTGTGTGTGTGTGTGGTGTTGTGGTGTGTGTGGGAAGGAGATTTTGTGTGTGTTGTGTGGTGTGTGTGTGTGTGGTGTGTTTTGGGGTGTGTGTGTGGGGAAGGGGGGTTTGTGTGTGAGTGTGTGTGTGGTAGTGTGTATGTGTGTGTTGTTGTGTGTGGTGTTGTGTTGTGTGTGTGGGGAAGGGGATTGCGGTGAGTGTGTGTGTGTGTGTGTGTTGGGGTGTGTTTTGTGTTTGTGTGTGTGTTTTTGGTGTGTTGTGTGTTGTGTGGGGTGGTGTGTGTGTGTGTGTGGGGGGGAAAGGGGGGTTTTGTGTGTGAGTGTGGGGGTGTGTGTGGGAAGGGGATTAGTGTTACTCTGGTGTGGTGTGTGTGTGTGTGTGTGTGGGGGTGTTGTGTGTGTGTTTGGTGTGGTGTGTGTTGTGTGGTGCGTGCGTGCGTTGTGTGTTGGGGTTGTGTGGGGAAAGGGGATTATTGTGTACTCTGTGTGTGTGTGTGTGTGTGTGGTGGTTTTGGGTGTGTGTGTGTGTGTGTTGTGTGTGTGGTTTTGGGGTGTTTTTGTGTGTTTTTTGTTTGTGGTGTGTGGTGTGTGTATGGTGTGTGTTTTGGGTTTGTGTGTGTTTTGGTGTGTGTGGTTTTGGTTTTGTGGTTGTGTGGTGTGTGTGTGTGTGTGTGTGTGTGGGGTGTGTGTTGGGGTTTTGGGTGTGTGTGGTGTGTGTGTGGGAAAGGGATTATGGGTTGGACTCTTGGGTGTGTGTGTGTGTGGTGTGGTTGTTGTGTGTGTGGGAAGAGGGATTTTTGGTGTGACGTGTGTGTTGGGGGTGCGTGTGGAGGGGAGAGGAATGGTACATTCATATCTTTTTTCGTCTCTCTCCTCTCTCTTCTCTCTCTCTCTCTTCTCTCTTCTCTCTCCTCTCTCTCTCCTCTCTTCTCTCTCTCTCTCTGACGTGATTGTTGGCTGCGGTAAAGCCCAAACGGTGGCCACCAATCATTTAAAAAAACAATTATGAAAGATTTTTATAATTATTAACGAGAAATATATAAAAGGACATGATTTTTTTTTCTTCTTAAAACTAACTTTTTTATGGATAAACTTAATTGCGTTATCTAGAAAAATAGTAGTAAGTAAGGGAGAAGCAGTGTAGTAGAGTAGTATAGTGGTAGTATAGTATATAGGGTAGTATAGGAGTAAATAGTAGTATAGTACCATTATCGTGTATTTTATGATCATTCAAATCACACACACTCTCTCTCTCCTTCCTCTCTCTCTCTCCTCTCTTTTCTCTCTTTTCTCTCTCTCTCTCTTCAGCCCCTCAGGGGGGGGCAAGGTTGGTAGAGACGTGAGCTTTCAATGTGCAAGGGCCCTGCGCTTCGGTCAGCGGTTCGAGTCGGCCTAGTTCGTGCTGATGCGGCGCTTTGTATAGGCAATAACCTTGTAGTTGGTACTTGCAAAGTCTGTCTAGATAGGGAATTGAAAATCGTATCTATTCTCCTCTCTCTCTCTCTCTCTCTATCTCTCTCTCTCTCTCCTTCTCTCTCTCTCTACTTCTATCTTCTCTCTCTCTCTCTCTCATTAGCGGAAGAACTACCCAACCTGGTTACGGAGATAATTAGAGCAAGCATCCATGTATCACCTGAGCACTAAGAAACTGCCCTGAACCCCCTTCTATGTCTGTTGTTGATCTGTCGTCTCTCTCTCTCTCTCTCTCTATCTTTGTGCCTACCTCCATTACCTCGTTCCTGCGTCATGTATCTCTCCCTTTCCCTCTGCCTCCCTCCTATCTCTTCACGTATTTCACAAAAGATTTTCTTTGGTAATCATTGCCTGAAAGTTTGAACGCTAAGGAAAGGAAGAAAGGGAAGGTAGAAAGAGATGAAAAGGACACGGGAGGAAACGTATGGAAAAATTACAGGATAAGAGAGAGGAAGCGGAAGAAAATGAAACGAAATCCCCCCCCCCGTCAACGAAAACAAGGACGATTACATGAATAAACAGGATGGAAAAGAGAAGAGAAGAGGGAAGGATGAAAGGTAGGGATGAAGCAAACTACTCTATACTGGGCTTGCTACTCATTTTGGGCATTTCCAGTAGGAGGCCAGTTGGCGATCCTGCATCTTCGAACATCACTCCCTTTTCCCTTCCTATGGTTTATCAGTATATATGATCTACCGTAATCTCGTAAATGTTTGTTCTATAATATTATCAAATAAAAAAACAGTAAAATTGCAATAAAAGAAATGCCATTATGAGAGAGTTAAGAAATATGCAATTCACTTGACACTCATCGCCATTTAATATTTTGCGAAAAAATATTTTATATGATAGCGATAGAAAGAGTGGATTTTCATTAGCTTTCATTGCTATATTTGTTTTTTCTGATAATGAATCATAACTATGCATAAATTAGAGTTAACCTAAAAAAATTACATCATCTATCGGGATAATTACGATGAGATATTATTATTTAGTTAACGCTAATTTATGCATGTTTCTAATTTATTTATCAGAAAATGAAACATAGCAATGAAGCTAATTAAAATTCCGGTTCTATTTATATGTTGCATGTAAAAATCTTCACGCAAAAATATCAAATTGCGTGAGTTTAAGGGAATTATAAGTTCAGCATATTTCTCAGTCTCATAATGAATTTTCTTTAGGTATTTTACAGTTTTTATTTGAAAATATTATAGAAACAAAACATTCCCACGAAGAATAACAGTGTACATTATACTGATTATGCCATGTCTACTGTATTCATGGAAACACTTTTTACTTGCCCGATACGATTGATGGTGTTATTTTTTTAGTTAACGCTAATTAGGCATTGGTGGTAATCATTTATCAGAAAGACGAAAATATATCAATGATAGCTAATGAAAATCGCTTCTTTCTATCGCTAGCATCTAAAATGTTTTTGAAAATATTAAATGGCCAACGAGTTTAAGTATATATTGAGGTCATGCATATTTCTTCACTCTCTCATAATGGCATTTCTTAGTGTATTTTACTGTTTTTTATTTGAAATTATTATAGAACAAAACAGTTACGAAGATAACGGATATCATATATTACTGATAAACCTTGGAAGGGGAGATAGGGGTGATGTTCTAAAATGGCGGAATCGCAAAACTGCCCTTCACTGTATGGCGGGTTGGCGCGGGGCACGAGTAGAAGTTCAACTATAGAGTAGTCTTTGGATGAAGCCAAAGGATAAATAAAGGAGATAAGAGAAGAACCAATGAACTGGAATGTTGCAACAGGAAACAACAGGAAATTGGAAAACGAGAATGACAAGTGGATAAAAAAAATAAAAAAAAATAAAAAAAAAAAAAAAAACGGCGAGAAAGTGCAGATAAAGCATTTTTAAAGGAGAGAGGAGAGGAAACGGAGGGAGTTGAGAGAGAGAGAGAGAGAGAGAGAGAGAGAGAGAGAGAGAGAGAGAGAGAGAGAGAGAGAGAGAGAGAGAGAGAGAGAGAGAGAGAGAGAGAGAGAGAGAGAGAAAGAGAGTGTGTGTGTGTGTGTGTGTGTGTGTGTGTGTGTGTTGTGGGGTGTGTGTGTGTGTGTGTGTGTGTGTGTGTGTGTGTGTGTGTGTGTGTGTGTGTGTGTGTGTGTGTGTGTGTGTGTGTGTGTGTGTGTGTGTGTGTGTGTGTGTGTGTGTGTGCTGAATGGTAATGTAATGTGTTAGTATTTTAATCTAGTCGTTACGAAAAAAAAATCTTGATCTTATTGCTAAGGGAAGAGAGAGGGCTGCGATGAGAGAGGCGTGGAGGAAGAGGGGAAAAATAGGTAGATGTGAATGTAAGGGGAAGCAGGTCAAGGGGTCAGGTCACGTGTCATCGAAAATACTTTAGCCAGTTTTTTGTTTTGTTTTTTTTCCACAATTTTTTTCTATTTTGCTTTATTTTTGCGTTGTATTGTCCGGAAATTTTGTGCATTTTGGGGGAATTTACATTTTTGTTTGCCATTTTTTTGCGCTGCATTATGAAAAAAATGTGTTGGCACAAAAATTCAGCGCCACGCGAACATTATTTGTGGCCATTTTATTTTTTCTGATTTTCGTGGATTTTTTCGCGCCTCTTGTGTGCTGGATTTCTGTGCCATTCACCCACTGTCTTGATCACGCGTGTGGGACCCGCGATCACCGGTTGTCACTCTCCCGGAAAAAGCTTAGCCCTCATGGAAACCGATCTATGGGCTTATGGGTAAGGCTGACGTATTACACACCCTATACACACCCAATATCCTTGCCCAATGGGATGTGTGTGTGTGTGTGTGTGTGTGTGTGTGTGTGTGTGTGTGTGTGTGTGTGTGTGTGTGTGTGTGTGTGTGTGTGTGTGTGTGTGTGTGTGTGTGTGTCTTTCTGTCTGTATGCTTCTCTCTCTCTCATACACACACACACACTTTCTCTATCTCTCTCTCTCTCTCTCATACAATCATACTATCTCTCTCTCAGTGCCTAACATAGCAATTAACCCATCGCTAATTGCAATGGCTACCCTCACTTATTCACAATTTACTGCCATCATCGCGCAAGCAAACATAACGCGCAAGAGCCTAGTTACCCCCAATGCCTTCAACACCACAACTCACCATCTCACAACCCAACCTTTGATCCGAATTCAATTAACTTCTTGACATGAAACTCCCCAAATATCCAAACTTGAAGGTTATTGTGGCTCTTGTGCTTAAGTTATATTTGTGTTCAAGTAAAGTAGCGGGGAAAGCCCACAGGTAGGAGGGGGGGAAAGGGGGAGTAATTAACAAGGACAGACCCCCAGGTAGATGTAATATTCTCTTACTTTACATGACGAGTTGATATTGCAAGTTACCTGTGTTAGTGGTACAATATGTGCAGATGTGAGAGCCAGGTGTAATACTCTTTTATGTCTACAGGTGTGTGAGTTAGTAAAGTGATAGTGGTGTGTGTGTGTGTGTATGTGTGTGTGTGTGTGTGTGTGTGTATGTGTGTGTGTGTGTGTGTGTGTGTGTGTGTGTGTGTGTGTGTGTGTGTGTGTGTGTATGTGTGTGTGTGTGTGTGTGTGTGTGTGTGTGTGTGTGTGTGTGTGTGTGTGTGTGTGTGTGTCTGTGTGTGTGTGTGTGTGTGTATGTATGTGTGCGTGTGTGTGTGTGTGTGTGTCTGGCAGGTGAGAGGAAAGAGTTATATATGTGTGAGTGGATGAAGTTACAAAATGAAAATCCGTGCCCTGAGCGATGTATATTGAAAGAGAAAGAGAGAGAGAGAGAGAGAGAGAGAGAGAGAGAGAGAGAGAGAGAGAGAGAGAGAGAGAGAGAGAGAGAGAGAGAGAGAGAGAGAGAGAGAGAGAGAGAGAGAGAGAGAGAAAGGGGGGATTAAAGAGAGAGACACATACACACAGATAGATAGAAACGTAGGACACAAAAATTAATATTAAAAAATTGAGAAAAGAAATAAAAGAGAAGAGAGACACATAGAGAAGCGAAAGAGACAGACAGAAGGAAGGGAGAGAGGTAAGAGGCAAATATATTGTCTGGAATGAAAGAAGGAAAGAAGGAAGGAAGGAAGGAAGGGAGAAAGGAAAGAAGGAAGGAAGGAAGGGAGAAAGGAAAGAAGAAAATAACGTGGGTGTCGGAAAGAAATATTTCAAGAGAGAGAGAGAGAGAGAGAGAGAGAGAGAGAGAGAGAGAGAGAGAGAGAGAGAGAGAGAGAGAGAGAGAGAGAGAGAGAGAGAGAGAGAGAGAGAGAGAGAGAGAGAGAGAGAGAGAGAGAGAGAGAGAGAGAGAGAGAGAGAGATAGAGTGAGAGATAGCGAGAGAGTGAGTAAAGAAAAAGAACGAGACAGAGACAGAGAGAGACGGAGAAGGAAGAGAGAGGTAATGGTTCACTCACAGAAACCATTTGGAGGGAGGGAGAGAGATGGGTCAGAAAAAGAGAGAGAGAGAGAGAGAGAGAGAGAGAGAGAGAGAGAGAGAGAGAGAGAGAGAGAGAGAGAGAGAGAGAGAGAGAGAGAGTGGGGGGGGGGCGAGAAAGAGAGATAAAGAGGACACAGCAGAGACAGATAACAAAAAAGAGAAACAAAAAAAAATTTGGGAGATGGATTAAGGGAGGGAGAGGAGGAAAGGGCGAGAAAATGGAATCGAGGAAAAAGTACAAAAATCATCAATAATTTACCCTGACTCATCACTCATTAACCATGATTCTTCATAAATTCACCCTAACTCATCACTAATTAACCCTAACTCTTTACAAACTTATCCTAACACATCACTTATTTACCCTGACAAATCTACCCTGACTCATCACTAATTTACCCTAAATCATCACTCATTAACCCTGATTCTTCATAAATTCACCCTAACTCATCACTAATTTACCCTAACACATCACTAATTTACTCTAACTCATCACATATTTACCCTGATTCATCACAAATTATCCCTAAATCACTATCACTTTCCCTATCACTAATTTTCCGTAAATCATCACTAATACAGTATACTTTAAATCATCACAAATTTACTCTGATTCATCACAAATTTTCCCTAAATCATCACTAATATAGCCTGATTCATCACTAATTTACCCTAACTCATCACTAATATACCCTAACTCATCACTAATTTACCAACTTATCACTAATTTACTCATCACTAATACACCGTATTTCATCACAAATTTACCCTAATTCTTCACTAATTCACCACCGCTCATCACTAATTTACCCTAACTCATCACTAATTAATCGACTTATCACTATTTTATGCTACATCATCACAAATTTCTTCTCACTCATTACTAATTTACCCTGGCTCATCACTAATTTACCTTGTGTCATCACTAATTTACACTAAGTCATCACTAATTTACCCTTACGCTCATCACTAATTAACCCTAACTCATCATTAATCTACCCTAACTCATCACTAATTAACCCTAACTCATCACTAATCTACCCAAACTCATCACTAATTAACCCTAACTCATCACTAATTTACCCTACCTCATCACTAATTAACCCTAACTCATAACTAATCTATCAGAACTCATAACTAATTAACCCTAACTCATCACTAATCTACCAGAACTCATCACTAATTAACCCTAACTCATCACTAATCTACCCTAACTCATCACTAATCTACCAGAACTCATCACTAATCTACCAGAACTCATCATTAATTAACCCTAACTCATCACTAATTTACCGATTCATCACTAATTTACCCTAACTCTTCACTAATTACCCTAACTCGTCACGAATTATATTATTCATCACTTTTCTCACCCATCCAAGTACTGTTGGTGATGATTTGAAGCAGCTTGGCCGGGTCCATAGTGATGATAATGATGATGACGATGATGAATAGTGATGATTGATTAGTGGTGACAAGACTGTGGTGAGTGAGATGGAAGAGGAGGAGGAATAGGAGGAGGAGAGAAAGGGTTGGAGAATAAATGTAACACGTAGGAGGAGGAGGAGGAGTATTCGAGCCCTCGTGAAGTCCACTCAATCCTTCCTCCCTCTTGGTGTGGAGAGAAATATTTCAGGATTGCACGGCCTTGAACCTTAGACCGCGTCACCCGAGGACACCTGGAGACACTAATGACCCTCTGAAGGTGACCTGTGCCCTACAAGTGTGACCCAAGAGCCGTGAGGTCACTAATCAGGCACTAGGAAATGTTGGCCCAAAATATGTCTGGGGTTTTATTTTGTCAGTTTTCAATTATTTCGGAGCTTTTCGCAATTTTTTTTTTCTTCTGATATTTGATTTTTTTTCTGTTGTATTAGTTTTCATTTATTTTGGAGTCTTTCTCAAGTCATTTTTTTTTCTGTCATTTATTTCGTATTTTTTCGCCATATTTGTTTTGGATATATTTGTGTTCTATTGTGCTAGTTTTCATGTATTTTGATGTTTTTCGCTAGTACTTTTTTAAGATGTTCAGTTTTTCTTTTTTATTATTCCAGTTTTCATATATTTTGGAGTTTTTCGGAAATATTTTTCTA
>JACEEZ010011990.1:0-27500 GCA_016584305.1 Chionoecetes opilio | reverse complement strand
CTCTCCTCTCTCTCTCTCTCTCTCTTCTCTCTCTCTCTCTCTCTCTCTTCTCTCTCTCTCTCTCTCTCTCTCTTCTCTCTTCTCTCTCTCTCTCTCTCTCTCTCTCTCTCTCTCCCCTCTCTCTCTCTCTCTCTCTTCTCTCTCTCTCAACACTACACTCCTCTCTCCTCCTCATCTTACTCTCTCCTTCACCTCTCTCTCTTTCTTATAATCTATCACGTCTCTAGCGTCTCTTCCTCGTCTCTCATCCCTCGCTCTTCTTCCCTACCTCACTTCCCGAACAGAACACTTACTCTTCTACCTAAGTAACTTAAAGCATCTTTAGCATCCTTTGATTAGCTTTAGAAAGGTTAAGGTGAAGAGGTGAAAAGTGTATTAGCAGGAGGAGAGATGTTTGCGGATGTTTAACCGTCGTTCTTCTAACCGTACATTTCGAAGCAGGTGTTTTAGCAGGTGTTTAGCAGGTGTTTAGCAGGTGTTTAGCAGGTGTTTAGCAGATGTTTAACAGGTGTTTAGCAGGTGTTTAGCAGGTGTTTAGCAGGTGTTTAGCAGGTGTTTAGCAGGTGTTTAGCAGGTGTTTAGAAGGTGTTTAGCAGGTGCTTAACAGGTGTTTAACAGGTGTTTAGCAGGTGTTTAGCAGGTGTTTAGCAGGTGTTTAGCAGGTGTTTCACAGGTGTTTAACAGATGTTTAGCAGGTGTTTAACAGGTATTTAGCAGGTGTTTAGCAGGTGTTTAGCAGGTGTTTAGCAGGTGTTTAGCAGGTGTTTAGCAGGTGTTTGGCAGGTATTTGGCAGGTGTTTGCAGGTGTTTGGCAGGTGTTTAGCAGGTGTTTGGCAGGTATTTGGCAGGTGTTTGGCAGGTGTTTGGCAGGTGTTTAGCAGGTGTTTAGCAGGTGTTTAGCAGGTGTTTAGCAGGTGTTTAGCAGGTGTTTGGCAGGTATTTGGCAGGTATTTGGCAGGTGTTTGGCAGGTGTTTGGCAGGTGTTTGGCAGGTATTTGGCAGGTGTTTGGCAGGTGTTTGGCAGGTATTTAGAAGGTGGTTCTAAGTAGGGTGGAATTCTTGTATCGTGTTCTGGTAATGATGCTTAGTAAAGAACATATAATAAAAAGAGAAAATGGACTAAGTGTGAACGCTTAAAAAAGGAATTCGATCTCTTAAAAGGGAGTAGTTGTAAAAGTAGTAGAAGTAGTAGTAGTCACAATAACACTAATAATAATAACAAAATAATAATATAACAATGATATTATGTTAATAATAATGATAAAGATATAGAAGTAAAACAAATACATCATACTTAACAAAAAAGAGCTTGGTTTGTCAGTTTTACACACACACACACACACACAGACACACACAGACACACACACACACACACACACACACACACACACACACACACACACAGACAGACAGACAGACACACACACGCACACGCACACCTGAACGTGACTTTTTTCCTCTCCAAACCTGATAGTGCTGACTAGATAAAGTGCTGATATCTCACTCTATATTTATTTTCACGTCATATTTTCAATCCATCTCTTCATTCAAATTTATTCATGCATTCATATCAATGATTATTTATTAATTATTCACGTCTGATGCAGACGTATTAATGCATGATATTAAAAAACACATAAAAAAAGAGCAATGTGGGATAAACTATTAATATTATTGTGATATTGATGTAGCTAGATTTGTAGATGTCATTTTTTTTTTAGTTATTTCATATTGCAACCATTAATATTATTGTTATTATTGTTATTATCATTGTTATTGTTGTTGTAGTGGCTTTAGGTGTGTGTGTGTGTGTGTGTGTGTGGTGTGTGGTGTGTGTGTGTGTGTGTGTGTGTTTTGTGTGTGTGTGTGTGGTGTGTGTGTGTGTGTGTGGTGTTGTGGTGTGTGGTGTGTGTGTGTGTGGTGTGTGTGTTATGTGTGTGTGTGCAACTCCCACCTGTACGAAACATGATATTAACAACTTGATGGGAAAATTGTCGGAACACACAAGCCTCTTTCCTTCCTACAATCCTCCTAATCCTTCTTTTCTCCTCCTCCTCCTCCTCCTCCTCCTCCTCCTCCTCCTCTTCCTCCACCCCACAGAAATGCTGGGTCACGATCTGTTTCCGCAAATACTAATCAAAGTAACTTAATCAAGCGCTCTGTTACAGTGGACCCTAGTCATCCTGCCGGTAAGCCCTCACGCAAGGTTACCAAAACTATTAAAGTAATCGTCCAGACCCATTTTTTTTGCCGAATTATGTTGAATACATAATTCAATTATGTTGAAATTAATTATTCATGAATAAATGAATTATTCAATTAGTTGAATTCAAAACACCTAATCCACCAAAAAAATTGATTTCCAGGCCTTATTTCCGTAAAGACACGACTTTTGTAAAAAGCGCGCGAAAAAAAAATCTTCCCTCCAACAGGGCTACGACTGTTATTGATGACGTCAGAACAGGGACGCCCGCAGACACTCTGTCTGACACCTGTCGGCAAATGTTATGATGAGCGATTGTACTTCGGTGTCAGACAGTGCATCTGTCGCTGTGACAGATTTAGAGTACGATGCTCAATCTGACACCGAAAGAAATGACGCTGGTCGCGTATACTATGAGGAAAATGAACCTCAGATTGTCATGGGATCCTATATGTTTGAGCCCGAGTACGAGGTGGATTAACAGGTGTTAGCAGAGCCTGAGGTTCAGCAGGAGGACCTGGCACTTCTCCAAAACATGGATTGGTAGATAAGGTTAAACCATGTGTGTGTGGGAATCACAATGAAGGTACTTTCGAGAAAATCCTATGGTTATTTTGGAGCTACAGTCAAACGTCATTACTCGAAAACCACATACTAGCATTAACTACAGCATAGAGTTGGAAAATATGCGGGCGGGAAGGCAGAAAGTGTGACAGCCACACCACCACAGGGTCTCTCACCACAGGGCACGCCCACTCCACAACTGGTTGACTTGGTTTACTTGGTCTTGTTAAGAGGCAAAGCCTCACAGTCGTGGTGGTCCACCGCTGCTGCCAGTCCTGGCGTCCCTGTCTAACAGGGCCACCTGGTCTGGTATGGTGTTGGACTGAGTCACTGTCTTACGGGGGGGGCGTCGCCCTTGTCCAGCACACCCGTGTACACAGGCTCACCTCACACTCGTCGTCCCAACCCCACACACTGGGTAGGCGACTAGTCGCGCTGCACACTCTCACCCAGTCTTTCACCCGATGTGTACCTTCACTACACACCGTTTCTCAACACAACTGCTCGCCCCAACACACTATAGGCGTGTATCACCCTACACACGCCACTCCTTTCCGTGTGCAAACTTTTCTCGAAAAGCACAGCTGTCTTGCTGCACCCATAAAGGATGCATGCATGTGGCATATAGCAAAAAAAATCTATCAGAAACACCCAAATATCTTCAAGTACTATATTTATCTGTGTTTACGTGCCTCTGATCAAGCGCGGGAAGATGAGCCTCCCTGATGCTACGTCACCGAGTCTGAGCATGAGCGTCTGCAAACCTTGAGAGCGTTTTGAAAACTCGGGGAATTTGCAGATTTTGATTGCGGATTATTTAAAAACGGCTGACTGGATACAAAATGTGACGACGTATTGTTGATATACTCGTTAATGGCTATGATTTGATTGCATTAAATCAGGAATGATGAAATGGTCTAAACGATTACTTTAAGGAACTTAAATTACTCTACACCAATGCCAGAAGCATTACTCTAAAGCGCAATGAATTATTGGCTTACGTTGTTTCCGAAGCGCCAGATATCGTTAGTATCACTGAGAGTTGGTTCTACACAAGAGATAAACATTTATTATCTGAAATAGCCATTACAGGCTACAAGACATTCCTAAATTGTCGTACGCATAAAGCAGGTGGAGGTGTCATTCTTTACATTAAAGATGATTTACAAGCAATCGAAATCGATAAAGTAAGTCAAGATCATTATGACTCAGTCTACGCAAAAATTAAGCTTAACGGTAAACTGCTAACTATTGGGACAATTATCGTCCCCCCAAAAATCAAATGCAGAAGTATATTGCCTCCTGTATGACGAGATAAAGTCAGTTTGTCAACAAAAATAACGACACAATTATATTTTGCAGATTTTAACCTACCGCGTATAAAACTGGAATAAATTCTGTTTGATATTGAAGGGTTATGCGATTGCTTTATATGGCAAACGAAGTATTTTTAAATCAGGTGGTCCGTGAGCCTAAAAGGATAATAGTATCCTAGATTTAGTTTTCACTACAGACATGATCTGTTTGATTACTGCGAATAGGTGAACATCTGGCAAACAGTGATCACAGGTTTAATCAGATGCGGCATAAAATTGAACGTAGACTCACAGAAAATCTGTTAGTAGTTCCCAATTATAATAAAGCAGATTTCACGAAGATCAGCAGGGTACTAAGCGAAGTTGATTGGTTTGACCTACAAAATGGTAATAACGCCGAAAACATGTGTAATCTATTCACAAATAAACTCCAATCGGTTGTTGAAAAATATGTTCCTATGGTAAGAAAACGCTTAAATAACATAAACAGACCCTATTGGATGACTAATGAGATACAACAAATCATCGGCAGAAAGTGCCGGGCATATAAAGTTTACAAACGATCAAATGCGGACTGCGATTCTAGAGATTACAATGACGTAAAGCGTCGCTGCAAAGGACTAATTATTATAGTAATTAAGTCTAAAAAGCGCGTATAGGAAAAAAAATTGCAAAGGAATCCAAATCAAACCCGAAAAGGTTCTTTCAATACGTTTGGATTAAGAAAAGTGTCAAAACAAGTATTGGGCCACTGAAAGATAAGAACAACATCTTGGTAAATGATAATTATAAGCGTATGGCGTCCGTACTCACTGACTACTTTAATGCAGTGTTTATTAAAGAAGACGAAGCTACATTACCAGAACCAGTAACATGTTTGCGGGACTCGAAAGTGATAGATTGGAAATAGGAGAGATAACAGTAGACGAAATATCAAAGTATTTGCAGAAACTTGACCCAGCAAAATCCGTGGGGGTTGACGAAATCTCGCCGAGATTACTTCGCGAATGTCATAGACAACTTTCGCTCCAATTAAAGACTATTTTCAACAAATCGCTATTGGACAAAAATGTTCCTAGTAAGTGCAAATGAGCTAATGTTACACCGATATTCAAGAAAGGGAGTAAGAGCCTCGCAAGTAATTATCGCCCAATTAGTCTAACGTCTGTGATTGTGAAACTATTTGAGAAAATATTGCGGGATAAAATAGTCTTTTCTCGATGAAAATAACTCAATATTAAACTCCCAGCATGGTTTTCGTAATAAGAGATCCTGCTTAACAAACCTACTCGATTTTTTCAATGTCATTTATTTAAACTGGGACGCTAAAATTCCCTCGGATATAATATACCTTGATTTTCAGAAAGCTTTCGATACAGTTCCCCATAAGCGACTTTTGACCAAGCTAAGGGCACATGGCTTAGGAGAGCAGTTATGTACATGGATTGGCGATTGGCTTTCAAATCGTAAACAACGGGTAGTAATAAATGACGAGGCATCTGATTGGTTAGATGTTACAAGTGGGGTGCCTCAGGACTCGGTCCTGGGTCCTACTCTTTTTCTGATATATATCAATGATCTGGACTGCTGACTTGTCTCTAAAATATGGAAATTTGCAGATGACACCAAATTAGGCAGTAAAGCATATACTAGGGAAAACTGCGAACTCTTGCAACGTGATCTCGACAAATTATCAGATTGGAGTGATAAATGGCTATTAAAATTCAATTCCGATAGATGTAAAGTAATGCATATAGGCAACGATAACCTCAAATATAACTATCAAATGCAAAATAAATCGTTAACTGAGGTTCAGCAGGAAAAGGATTTAGGTGTCATCATCAGTAATGATCTTAAAACTAGTCCGCATTGCCTAGCACCCAGCAAAAAGGCGAATATGATGTTGGGCTTCATTAAACGCAACTTTGAACATAAAACTCCAAAAGTAATGACACGATTATACACGTATTTGGTTAGCCCGCTCTTAGAATATGCCGTACAATTCTGGTCGCCTTGTTTCGTAAAAGATGAAGCCAAATTGGAGTCAGTGCAAAGAAGAGCAACCAAACAAATTCCATCTCTGCGAAACTCATCTTATGAAGAGAGACTGCTGAAACTGTTTTCCCTAAAGGATCGTAGAATCCGTGAGGACTTGATAGAAACCTTTAAGATCCTAAAAGGATTTGATGACATTAATCAAGAGAACCTATTCGAACTTTCTCCTCAAGTGACAAAAAGAAATAACGGTCTAAAACTAAACGATCATCGTTGCATCACCGATCTCCGTAAAAATTATTTCAATGTTAGAGTAGTTGATCGATGGAACAAGTTACCAGCAAATGTTGTCGAAGCCAGCACAATAACTACATTTAAAAACAGACTTGATGCACACTGTAAAGTAAATGGGTATTGATAGTGCCCTGCAATTGCATATTGTAGTTCCCCGGACCGAGTAGTGATAGTGATAGTTGTAGTTAGTATATTTCATATCCTATCATTCCTCACTATGAAATTTCTATGTTCCTATAAGAACATAAGAACATAAGAAAATAAGGAAGCTACAAGAGGCCGCGAGGCCTACACGTGGTAGTTCCTGTCACCTAACACTACCTACATTCACCTTTCATCCCCATTCATGGACCTATCCAGCTCCTCTTTAAAGCTCCCTAATGACTCCGCACTAACTACCTGTCTACTGAGACCATTCCATTCATTCACCACCCTATTTGTGAACCAGTTTTTCCCTATTTCCTTTCTAAATCTACGCTTTTCCAGCTTGAATCCGTTACTTTTTGTTCTACCCTGGTTAAAAGCCGTAAGAACTTTTCCTACCTCTCCTTTATTAAATCCCTTTATCCACTTAAAAACTTCTATCAGATCGCCCCTTACTCTGCGTCTCTCGAGTGGGTGTAATTTTAATAACTTCAATCTCCTCTCATAACTAACGTTACGCATCCCTTGTATCATTTTGGTCATCTTTCTCTGCACTGTTTCTAACAACATCCATCCTGTAATATGGAGACCAAAACTGAACTGCATAGACTAGGTAAGGCCTGACTAGAGCCAGATAAAGCTTTAGAATAACTTCCGCACTTCTACTTTTAACACTTCTAGTAATGAATCCTAATACTCTATTAGCTCTATTTCTGGCCTCAATACATTGTTTTCTAGGTCGGAGTTCTGGGTTCACCCTCACTCCAAGATCTTTTTCACCTTCTGATCTTTTCAGCGATACATTGCTTATGGTGTATCTATTACCAGGGTTTTTTCTACCAACATTCATAACGCTGCATTTATCAATATTAAATTCCATCTGCCATCTGACTGCCCACTCGTTAAGTTTATCTAAGTCTCCCTGCAATATGTTTACATCAGACTGTGATCCAATAATCCTACCTAACTTAGTATCATCAGCAAACTTGCTGATATCACTGCTAATCCCACTATCCAAGTCGTTGATGTAAATCAAAAATAGTAATGGACCCAAAACAGACCCGTGTGGAACTCCACTTGTCACCATTCCCCATTCAGATTTAGAACCATTAATTGTAACCCTTTGCTGCCTATTACTTAGCCAAGCTCTGATCCAATGAAGAACCTTCCCATCTATACCATGAGCCTAACCTTATTTAAGAGTCGCTCGTGTGGTACTTTGTCAAATGCCTTACTAAAGTCCAGATATATTATATCATAATCCTTATCATTATCTGCCGTCTCATAAACTTTCCTATAAAAACTCAATAAATTGGTGAGACATGACCTACCCTTGGTGAATCCATTTGTGAATCATTGATCAAACTATATTTATCTAAGTGCTCTCTAATGTTTTTTGCAATAATAGATTCCAATAATTTACCCACCACTGACGTTAGACTTACGGGTCGATAATTTGACTTTAGTCCTCTGTCTCCCTTATTAAATATGGGGACAACATTTCCTTTCCTCCACAATAATGGCACATCTCCTATCACAACCGATTTCCTAAAAATGTGCACTAACGACTCACTAACAACTTCCTTGCATTCCTTTAATACCCTGGGATACACTTCATCTGGCCCTGGCGATTTAAAAATGTTCATTTTATCTATACCCTCTTCCACCATTTCCCTAGTTATCACAATATCTTTGAGTTTCTCCTCATCGCTTCCTTTGAACATCTGCTCACTATCAGGTATCGTCTGTGTATCCTCCTCCGTAAAAACACTTAAGAAATAATCATTTAGACACTTACACATATCCTCATCCGTATTTAAGACCTCCCCCTGTCCTGACCTTAACGGCCAACTATTCCCTTGTCTTTGTTTTATATACCTGATAGAACCCTTTTGGGTCCCTTTTCACCTGTTCTGCTACTTTAATCTCATAATTGTTCTTAGCAACTCGAGTTAATTTCTTCACTGTCCTCGCCATCACGTTATACTGTTCTTTGTTTACCAATCCTGCCTTGAACCTTAAATAAATGTTTCTTCTTACTCCAATGTTGTGTTTTAAATTGGTGGTCATCCATTTTGGATCACTCTTTCTGGACCTTATTTCCCTATAAGGAATATTTCTTTTCTGTCCGTCAATTATATTCCTTACAAATGAGGTATAATCCTCATCAGTCCCGACCTCACTTCCATTTTTAACCTCTCTAATTACCTCCTCAGCCCTGACCTCACTTCCCTGTCAAACCGCTCTAATTACCTCCTCAGCCTCGACCTCACTACCATATCTAACCGCGCCAATTACCTCCAGGTGCCTTCCTAATCCTTCATAATTGGCCTTTCCAGCTGTCATCGCCCTGTCATTATTCTGGGAAAATTTCTTCCCCTCCATCTCACACCTCTTATTAGTAATAACCTCCAGGTGTCTTCTTAATCCTGCATAATTGGCCTTTCTGAAATTAGGCATTCGATGCTTATTGCCACTTAATTTTCCAACTTCCCATTTTAAGCTAAATCTGATCTCATAATGGTCGCTATTATCTATATTCCCACCGACCTCCACATTTGTAACTAAATCGTCTCTATTTGTCAGCAATAGATCTATAATATTATCTCCTTTAGTAGGCTCCTTGATTGCTTGACCTAGGAAGTTATCCTGGATTATATTTAACAATTAATCTGCGTCGCTGTCACCTATGATTAAATCCCAGTCTATATTCCTAAGATTAAAATCTCCCACCACGCATAGTCGATTATATCTGCAGGCCTTGTTCATTTCTTCCCATATAGGAGCTGAATCCTCTTTACATAAGTTTGGAGGCCTATACACTTCACCCAAACCATTTTCTCTCAGTTCCCTCCGTAACCTCTACCCATATAGACTCTATGCTGTCATCTGTTTTTATAACATTATTAACACAACACTGCAATGCATCTCTTGCATAAAGCGCAACTCCTCCACCTCGTCTGCCTACTCTGTCCTTGTGAAATAACTTATACCCAGCTATCTCGACTTCCGGATCGAATACCTTTCCTGACATATCCAACCATGTTTCTGTTAATGCTATTATATCAAAATCCTCTACACTATTTATTCCTCTCAGGAAATCTATCTTTTTTTTAAATACTCCTACAGTTTGTATAGTAAACCTTCAAGCAACTCCATTTTTATCAATTTTGCCTTTATCTTTAACTAAACCCCTCCTCTCTCTCTTCTTACGATTCACTTTAGTTCCCTGCCTTCTGAAACTCCTCCTAGTATCGCAAGTTTCCCTTACCCCGACCCCAGTGTCTACTCCCCGGTTCTCTATCTTAAAAAAGCCTGCAGTGCACCTACCTCTCTTTCAAGGGATTCAGACAAGATCTGAACTCCTTTCCTCGAAAAGTGCACCCCATCCCTGCGGTAGAGGTGGTTATGCCCGAAAAAGAGGTCCCAGTTGTCGACAAAGGCCCAACCATTGTCTTTGCAATGCAGTGCCAGCCGGCAATTCAAGGCAATAGCCCTGGAGTACCACAAGTCGTCAACAAAGCGTCTTGGAAGGATACCATACACCACAGGGAATCCACCCCTGTCCCTAACTTTACCTACAGCTTCCTTGAACCGCCGTAGCAATTCCTCACTTCTTACACAGTCAACATCATTTCCCCCAGCACTCAGGCAGACGATGGGCTTTTTCCCTTGATCCGCCATGCACTCAACTATCTTATCACTAACATAGCCTATCCCCTTCCCTGGGTAACTCACCGACTTCATGCGCATCCCTTCCCTGTCACAGAACCTGCTGTCGAGATGTCTAACCTGACTGTCACAACCAAGATTTTACCTTCGGGTAATGATGTATCATCCACCGTCCTTACCTCCGTAACTTCCTCTTGCAGCCCCGAGAGTACCTGAAATGCGTTCGTGCACACAACATGGTCATTGTTTACCTTTTTCTCCGTTGGGCGTGTACCACCATGCTCAACCACCTGCCATTCATCCCTCCTTGGTGACTTAATAGAGACCACTCTTTTAGTAGTAACCCGAGGCACGTCACCCTCAGGTACCCCTCCTGGTACATACCTCGCATGTGCCCCTCCACTCAAATCACTCACTCCACCTCCACACTTAAGAGATCGTATCTCTATCTCCTGCTTCCTCACCACGCTTTTCAAATCGCTCACTTCTCTTACGAAGTACCTTTTCAGGTCATCGATCGCCTCCAGAACAGACTTAAGCGCCACTGCACACCCTTCACTACAATCCCCCTCGACACTTCTCCCTCCATCTACCACACTCGGTTCCACCTCGGCTTCCTTCACTTCACCCTCTCCTACACTTCTCCCACTCCACACCTCCACAACACTCTCCTCCACAACACTAACAACACCATCGCCTCCATTAGCCATGTCGACGCTAATCTCTGCACCTGCCCACTTAATGGACCTGACTCAACACACACGGAGCTGCCTACTCACACGTCTTGTCTCTCCAAACGACAAAGACTGACTATCTTCTTTAGGGACATGGTATCATTTTCCACCTGTTCCTCCTACATATAGTTGATAGTTAGCAGTAATGTAGTACAACAGATACCCTAGTTATGGTCCAATAGGTCTCCTGGTGTCTGTTACTCTTATATATTCCTATGTATGGGAATACATAGCAACCAGCAAAGCTGCAAAGCTGATCGTGACCCAGCAAAGCTGGGTCACGTTCCGTTTCCGAAAATACTAATCAAAGTAACTTAATCAAGCGCTCTCTTTCAGTGGACCCGAGACACCCTGCTGGTAAACCCTCACGCAAGGTTACCAAAACTACTAAAGAACTCAAATTACTAAACACAAATGCCAGAAGAATTTTTCTAAAGCGGAACTAATTATTAGCATACGTTGTTGCCTAAACGCCAGATATCGTTAGCATCATGGAGAGTTGGGTCAACACAAAAGATAAACATTTATTATCTGAAATAACCATTCCAGACTACAAGACATTCCTAAATTGTCGTACACATAAAGCAGGTGGTGGTGTCATTCTTTACATTAAAGATAATTTACAATCAATTGAAATCGATAAAGTAATTCAAGATCATTATGACTCAGTCTATGCAAAGATTAAGCTAAATGGTAAACTGCTAACTATTAGGACAATATATCGTCCTCCTAAATCAAATGCGGAGGTAGATTGCCTCCTGTATGACGAGATAAAGTCCGTTATCAACAATAATAATGAGACAATTGTATGTGGAGATTTTAACCTGCCTCGTATAAACTAGAATAATAATTCTGCCGATAGAGAAGGTGTGCGATTGCTTGACATGGTAAACGAATTATATTTAAAATCGGTGGTCCGTGAGCCTACAAGGGATAATAGTATCCTAGATTTAGTTTTCACTACCGACATCGATCTGATTGATTATTGCGACAGAGGTGAACATTTGGCAAATAGTGATCACAGGTTAATCAGATGCGGCAAAAATTGCAACGTAGACATCACAGAAAATCAATTATTAGTTCCCAACTATGTAATAATAAAGCGGATTTAACAAAGATACGCAGGGTACTAAGCGAAGTTGATTGGATTAACCTACTAAATGTTAATAACGCCGGAAACATGTGTAATTTATTCACAAATAAACTCCAATCGGTTGTTGGAAAATATGTTCCCATGGTAAGAAAACGCTTGAATAACAAAAATAGCGTTGGATTGTTGAAAATTAGTTGGATGACTAATGAGATACAACTAATCATCAACAGTAAACACCGAACGTATAAAGTTTACAAGCGATCAAATGCGGACTGTGATTCTAGAGAATACAATGACGTTAAGCGTCGTTGCAAAGGACTAATTAATTATCAAAAGCGCGTGTATGAAGAAAAAATTGCAAAGTAATCCAAATCAAACCCGAAAAGGTTCTTTCAATACGTTCGAAGTAAGAAAAACGTCAAAACATGTATTGGGCCACTGAAAGATAAGAATAACATCTTAGTAATAATAAGAGTATGGCGTCCGTACTCAATGACTACTTTAATGCGTTTTTTATTAAAGAAGACGAAGCTCCATTACCAGAACTAGTAAGCACGTTTGCAGGACTCGAAAGTGATAGATTGGTAATAGGAGAGATAACAGTAGACGAAATATCAAAGTATTTGCAGAAACTTGACCCAGCAAAATCCGTTGGGGTGGATGAAATCTCGCCGAGATTGCTTCGCAAATGTCACAGTGAACTTTCGCTCCCATTAGAGATTATTTTCAAGAAATAGCTAATGGACAAAAATGTTCCAGGTATGTGGAAAAAGCAAATTTAAAATTNGTATGCACGTATCAATTGAGGAATGCCGTAACGCCTGTTTCGTAAAAGTGAGCCAATTGGAGTCGTGAAAGAGCAACCAAACAAATTCCATCTCTGCGAACTCACTATGAAGAGAGACGCTGAAACTTTTCCTAAGGACGTAGAATCCGTGAGGACTTGATAGAAACCTTTAAGATCCTAAAAGGATTTGATGACATTAATCAAGAGAACCTATTCGAACTTTCTCCTCAAGTGACAAAAAGAAATAACGGTCTAAAACTAAACGATCATCGTTGCATCACCGATCTCCGTAAAAATTATTTCAATGTTAGAGTAGTTGATCGATGGAACAAGTTACCAGCAAATGTTGTCGAAGCCAGCACAATAACTACATTTAAAAACAGACTTGATGCACACTGTAAAGTAAATGGGTATTGATAGTGCCCTGCAATTGCATATTGTAGTTCCCCGGACCGAGTAGTGATAGTGATAGTTGTAGTTAGTATATTTCATATCCTATCATTCCTCACTATGAAATTTCTATGTTCCTATAAGAACATAAGAACATAAGAAAATAAGGAAGCTACAAGAGGCCGCGAGGCCTACACGTGGTAGTTCCTGTCACCTAACACTACCTACATTCACCTTTCATCCCCATTCATGGACCTATCCAGCTCCTCTTTAAAGCTCCCTAATGACTCCGCACTAACTACCTGTCTACTGAGACCATTCCATTCATTCACCACCCTATTTGTGAACCAGTTTTTCCCTATTTCCTTTCTAAATCTACGCTTTTCAGCTTGGAATCCGTTACTTTTGTTTACCTGGTTAAAAGCCGTAAGAACTTTCTACCTTCCTTATTAAATCCCTTTATCCACTTAAAAACTTCTATCAGATCGCCCCTTACTCGCGTCTCTCGAGTGGGTGTAATTTTAATAACTTCAATCTCCTCTCATAACTAACGTTACGCATCCCTTGTATCATTTTGGTCATCTTTCTCTGCACTGTTTCTAACAACATCCATCCTGTAATATGGAGACCAAAACTGAACTGCATAGACTAGGTAAGGCTGACTAGAGCCAGATAAAGCTTTAGAATAACTTCCGCACTTCTACTTTTAACACTTCTAGTAATGAATCCTAATACTCTATTAGCTCTATTTCTGGCCTCAATACATTGTTTTCTAGGTCGGAGTTCTGGGTTCACCCTCACTCCAAGATCTTTTTCACCTTCTGATCTTTTCAGCGATACATTGCTTATGGTGTATCTATTACCAGGGTTTTTTCTACCAACATCATAACGCTGCATTATCAATATTAAATTCCATCTGCCATCTGACTGCCCACTCGTTAAGTTTATCTAAGTCTCCCTGCAATAGTTTACATCAGACTGTGATCCATAATCCTACCTAACTTAGTATCATCAGCAAACTTGCTGATATCACTGCTAATCCCACTATCCAAGTCGTTGATGTAAATCAAAAATAGTAATGGACCCAAAACAGACCCGTGTGGAACTCCACTTGTCACCATTCCCCATTCAGATTTAGAACCATTAATTGTAACCCTTTGCTGCCTATTACTTAGCCAAGCTCTGATCCAATGAAGAACCTTCCCATCTATACCATGAGCCTAACCTTATTTAAGAGTCGCTCGTGTGGTACTTTGTCAAATGCCTTACTAAAGTCCAGATATATTATATCATAATCCTTATCATTATCTGCCGTCTCATAAACTTTCCTATAAAAACTCAATAAATTGGTGAGACATGACCTACCCTTGGTGAATCCATTTTGTGAATCATTGATCAAACTATATTTATCTAAGTGCTCTCTAATGTTTTTTGCAATAATAGATTCCAATAATTTACCCACCACTGACGTTAGACTTACGGGTCGATAATTTGACTTTAGTCCTCTGTCTCCCTTATTAAATATGGGGACAACATTTCCTTTCCTCCACAATAATGGCACATCTCCTATCACAACCGATTTCCTAAAAATGTGCACTAACGACTCACTAACAACTTCCTTGCATTCCTTTAATACCCTGGGATACACTTCATCTGGCCCTGGCGATTTAAAAATGTTCATTTTATCTATACCCTCTTCCACCATTTCCCTAGTTATCACAATATCTTTGAGTTTCTCCTCATCGCTTCCTTTGAACATCTGCTCACTATCAGGTATCGTCTGTGTATCCTCCTTCGTAAAAACACTTAAGAAATAATCATTTAGACACTTACACATATCCTCATCCGTATTTAAGACCTCCCCCTGTCCTGACCTTAACGGCCCAACTAATTCCCTTGTCTTTGTTTTATATACCTGATAGAACCCTTTTGGGTCCCTTTTCACCTGTTCTGCTACTTTAATCTCATAATTGTTCTTAGCAACTCGAGTTAATTTCTTCACTGTCCTCGCCATCACGTTATACTGTTCTTTGTTTACCAATCCTGCCTTGAACCTTAAATAAATGTTTCTTCTTACTCCAATGTTGTGTTTTAAATTGGTGGTCATCCATTTTGGATCACTCTTTCTGGACCTTATTTCCCTATAAGGAATATTTCTTTTCTGTCCGTCAATTATATTCCTTACAAATGAGGTATAATCCTCATCAGTCCCGACCTCACTTCCATTTTTAACCTCTCTAATTACCTCCTCAGCCCTGACCTCACTTCCCTGTCAAACCGCTCTAATTACCTCCTCAGCCTCGACCTCACTACCATATCTAACCGCGCCAATTACCTCCAGGTGCCTTCCTAATCCTTCATAATTGGCCTTTCCAGCTGTCATCGCCCTGTCATTATTCTGGGAAAATTTCTTCCCCTCCATCTCACACCTCTTATTAGTAATAACCTCCAGGTGTCTTCTTAATCCTGCATAATTGGCCTTTCTGAAATTAGGCATTCGATGCTTATTGCCACTTAATTTTCCAACTTCCCATTTTAAGCTAAATCTGATCTCATAATGGTCGCTATTATCTATATTCCCACCGACCTCCACATTTGTAACTAAATCGTCTCTATTTGTCAGCAATAGATCTATAATATTATCTCCTTTAGTAGGCTCCTTGATTGCTTGACCTAGGAAGTTATCCTGGATTATATTTAACAATTAATCTGCGTCGCTGTCACCTATGATTAAATCCCAGTCTATATTCCTAAGATTAAAATCTCCCACCACGCATAGTCGATTATATCTGCAGGCCTTGTTCATTTCTTCCCATATAGGAGCTGAATCCTCTTTACATAAGTTTGGAGGCCTATACACTTCACCCAAAACCATTTTCTCAGTTCCCTCCGTAACCTCTACCCATATAGACGCTATGCTGTCATCTGTTTTTATAACATTATTAACACAACACTGCAATGCATCTCTTGCATAAAGCGCAACTCCTCCACCTCGTCTGCCTACTCTGTCCTTGTGAAATAACTTATACCCAGCTATCTCGACTTCCGGATCGAATACCTTTCCTGACATATCCAACCATGTTTCTGTTAATGCTATTATATCAAAATCCTCTACACTATTTATTCCTCTCAGGAAATCTATCTTTTCTAAAATACTCCTACAGTTTGTATAGTAAACCTTCAAGCAACTCCATTTTTATCAATTTTGCCTTTATCTTTAACTAAACCCCTCCTCTCTCTCTTCTTACGATTCACTTTAGTTCCCTGCCTTCTGAAACTCCTCCTAGTATCGCAAGTTTCCCTTACCCCGACCCCAGTGTCTACTCCCCGGTTCTCTATCTTAAAAAAGCCTGCAGTGCACCTACCTCTCTTTCAAGGGATTCAGACAAGATCTGAACTCCTTTCCTCGAAAAGTGCACCCCATCCCTGCGGTAGAGGTGGTTATGCCCGAAAAAGAGGTCCCAGTTGTCGACAAAGGCCCAACCATTGTCTTTGCAATGCAGTGCCAGCCGGCAATTCAAGGCAATAGCCCTGGAGTACCACAAGTCGTCAACAAAGCGTCTTGGAAGGATACCATACACCACAGGGAATCCACCCCTGTCCCTAACTTTACCTACAGCTTCCTTGAACCGCCGTAGCAATTCCTCACTTCTTACACAGTCAACATCATTTCCCCAGCACTCAGGCGACGATGGGCTTTTCCCTTGATCCGCCATGCACTCAACTATCTTATCACTAACATAGCTATCCCCTTCCCTGGGTAACTCACCGACTTCATGCGCATCCCTTCCCTGTCACAGAACCTGCTGTCGAGATGTCTAACCTGACTGTCACAACCAAGATTTTACCTTCGGGTAATGATGTATCATCCACCGTCCTTACCTCCGTAACTTCGTCTTGCAGCCCCGAGAGTACCTGAAATGCGTTCGTGCACACAACATGGTCATTGTTTACCTTTTTCTCCGTTGGGCGTGTACCACCATGCTCAACCACCTGCCATTCATCCCTCCTTGGTGACTTAATAGAGACCACTCTTTTAGTAGTAACCCGAGGCACGTCACCCTCAGGTACCCCTCCTGGTACATACCTCGCATGTGCCCCTCCACTCAAATCACTCACTCCACCTCCACACTTAAGAGATCGTATCTCTATCTCCTGCTTCCTCACCACGCTTTTCAAATCGCTCACTTCTCTTACGAAGTACCTTTTCAGGTCATCGATCGCCTCCAGAACAGACTTAAGCGCCACTGCACACCCTTCACTACAATCCCCCTCGACACTTCTCCCTCCATCTACCACACTCGGTTCCACCTCGGCTTCCTTCACTTCACCCTCTCCTACACTTCTCCCACTCCACACCTCCACAACACTCTCTCCACAACACTAACAACACCATCGCCTCCATTAGCCATGTCGACGCTAATCTCTGCACCTGCCCACTTAATGGACCTGACTCAACACACACGGAGCTGCCTACTCACACGTCTTGTCTCTCCAAACGACAAAGACTGACTATCTTCTTTAGGGACATGGTATCATTTTCCACCTGTTCCTCCTACATATAGTTGATAGTTAGCAGTAACTGTAGTACAACAGATACCCTAGTTATGGTCCAATAGGTCTCTGGTGTCTGTTACTCTTATATATTCCTATGTATGGGAATACATAGCAACCAGCAAAGCTGCAAAGCTGATCGTGACCCAGCAAAGCTGGGTCACGTTCCGTTTCCGAAAATACTAATCAAAGTAACTTAATCAAGCGCTCTCTTTCAGTGGACCCGAGACACCCTGCTGGTAAACCCTCACGCAAGGTTACCAAAACTACTAAAGAACTCAAATTACTAAACACAAATGCCAGAAGAATTTTTCTAAAGCGGAACTAATTATTAGCATACGTTGTTGCCTAAACGCCAGATATCGTTAGCATCATGGAGAGTTGGGTCAACACAAAAGATAAACATTTATTATCTGAAATAACCATTCCAGACTACAAGACATTCCTAAATTGTCGTACACATAAAGCAGGTGGTGGTGTCATTCTTTACATTAAAGATAATTTACAATCAATTGAAATCGATAAAGTAATTCAAGATCATTATGACTCAGTCTATGCAAAGATTAAGCTAAATGGTAAACTGCTAACTATTAGGACAATATATCGTCCTCCTAAATCAAATGCGGAGGTAGATTGCCTCCTGTATGACGAGATAAAGTCCGTTATCAACAATAATAATGAGACAATTGTATGTGGAGATTTTAACCTGCCTCGTATAAACTAGAATAATAATTCTGCCGATAGAGAAGGTGTGCGATTGCTTGACATGGTAAACGAATTATATTTAAATCGGGTGGTCCGTGAGCCTACAAGGGATAATAGTATCCTAGATTTAGTTTTCACTACCGACATCGATCTGATTGATTATTGCGACAGAGGTGAACATTTGGCAAATAGTGATCACAGGTTAATCAGATGCGGCAAAAATTGCAACGTAGACATCACAGAAAATCAATTATTAGTTCCCAACTATGTAATAATAAAGCGGATTTAACAAAGATACGCAGGGTACTAAGCGAAGTTGATTGGATTAACCTACTAAATGTTAATAACGCCGGAAACATGTGTAATTTATTCACAAATAAACTCCAATCGGTTGTTGGAAAATATGTTCCCATGGTAAGAAAACGCTTGAATAACAAAAATAGCGTTGGATTGTTGAAAATTAGTTGGATGACTAATGAGATACAACTAATCATCAACAGTAAACACCGAACGTATAAAGTTTACAAGCGATCAAATGCGGACTGTGATTCTAGAGAATACAATGACGTTAAGCGTCGTTGCAAAGGACTAATTAATTATCAAAAGCGCGTGTATGAAGAAAAAATTGCAAAGTAATCCAAATCAAACCCGAAAAGGTTCTTTCAATACGTTCGAAGTAAGAAAAACGTCAAAACATGTATTGGGCCACTGAAAGATAAGAATAACATCTTAGTAATAATAAGAGTATGGCGTCCGTACTCAATGACTACTTTAATGCGTTTTTTATTAAAGAAGACGAAGCTCCATTACCAGAACTAGTAAGCACGTTTGCAGGACTCGAAAGTGATAGATTGGTAATAGGAGAGATAACAGTAGACGAAATATCAAAGTATTTGCAGAAACTTGACCCAGCAAAATCCGTTGGGGTGGATGAAATCTCGCCGAGATTGCTTCGCAAATGTCACAGTGAACTTTCGCTCCCATTAGAGATTATTTTCAAGAAATAGCTAATGGACAAAAATGTTCCAGGTATGTGGAAATTAGCAAATGTTACACCGATA
The DNA here is from genome assembly GCA_016584305.1 of Chionoecetes opilio. Classification (NCBI taxonomy): domain Eukaryota; kingdom Metazoa; phylum Arthropoda; class Malacostraca; order Decapoda; family Majidae; genus Chionoecetes; species Chionoecetes opilio. The sequence continues at coordinate 7,988 of JACEEZ010011990.1, read as the reverse complement.
TTCAAGAAAGGGAGTAAGAGCCTCGCAAGTAATTGTCGCCCAATTAGTCTAACGTCTGTGATTGTTAAACTATTTGAGAATATATTGCGGGATAAAATAGTGTCTTTTCTCGATGAAAAAAAACTCAATATTAAACTCCCAGCATGGATTTCGAAATAAGAGATCCTGCTTAACAAACCTACTTGATTTTTTCAATGTCCTTTATTCAAACTGGGACGCTAAAATTCCCTCGGATATTTTATCGGAGGGATATCCTCCGTATAATGGATATCCAATGTATATTTGACTCGGAAGTCAATATACATTGACTTCCAGAAAGCCTTCGATACAGTTCCCCATAAGCGACTTTTGACCAAGCTAAGGGCGCATGGCTTAAGAGAGCAGTTATGTTCATGAATTGGAAATTTGCTCTCAAATCGTAAACAACGGGTAGTAATTAACGGCGAGGCATCTGATTGGCTAGATGTTACTAGGGGGGTGCCTCAGGGCTCGGTCTTGGGTCCTACTCTTTTTCTGATATATATCAATGATCTGGACTGCGGACTTGTATCTAAAATATCTAAATTTGCAGATGACACCAAATTAGGCGGTAAAGCATATACAAGAGAAAACTGCGAACTCCTACAACGTGATCTAGACAAACTATCAGATGGGTGTGATAAATGGATATTAAAATTCTATTCCGATAAATGTAAAGTAATGCATATAGGCAACGATAACCTCAAATATAACTATCAAATGCAAAATACATCGTTAAATGAAGCAGGAAAAGGATTTAGGTGTCATCATTAGTAATGATCTTTAAACCAGTACGCATTGCCTGGCTGCCAGTAAAAAAGCGAATATGATGTATGGCTTCATCAAACGCAGCTTTGAACATGAAACTCCGAAAGTAATGACACGATTATACACGTCTTTGGTTAGGCCACACTTAGAATATGCCGTTCAATTCTGGTCGCCTTGTTTCGTAAAAGTTCAAACCAAATTGGTATCAGTTCAAAGAAGAGCAACCAAAATAATTCCATCTCTGCGAAATTCATCTTATGAAGAGAGACTGCGGAAGCTTAATATTTTTCCTTAAAGGTTCGTAGAATCCGTGGGGACTTGATAGACACCTTTAAGATCGTTAAAGGATTTGATGTCATTAATCAAGAGAACCTATTCGAGCCTTCTCCTCACGTGACAGCAAGAAACAACGGTCTAAAACTGAATGGTCAACGTTGCAGCACAGATCTCCTTAAAAATTATATCAATGTTAGAGTCGTTGATCGATAGAACAAATTACCAGCAAATGTTGTCGAAGCCAGTACAATAACTTCATTTAAAAACAGAACTGACGCGTACCGTAAAGTAAATGGGTTTTGATATTGCCCTGCGAATTTATATCATAGTCCCCCGGATCGATTAGTGTTAGTGGAAGTTGTAGTTAGCATATTTCATATCCTATCATTCTTCACTAAGAAACTTCCATGTTGCTATCTTCTTTATGGACATGGTATCATTTTCCAACTGTCCTCTTACATGTAGTTGATAGTTAGTAGTATGTAGTACAACAGATACCCTCGTTATGGACCAATAGGTCTCCTGGTGTCTGTTATTCCTATGTATTCCTGTTTATGTATTCCTCCTCCTCCTCCTTCTCCTCCTCCTCCTCCTCCCCAACAGGAGAATGTAGACTTCGCAAACTTCTGTGATAATTTCTATGAGGATCCTATCCTGGTTGAGGATTCCATCCTGTTTGGGGATGACGGACTCCACCTCAGCCCCGTCGGCCATGCACGATTAGGACGTCTGCTAAATGACAAAGTTTCTTCTTACAGATCAAAAAACGACGAGCGGACGGCGGTAGCAGCATCACCTTAACCCCTTTCTTACCCCACAGCAACGCTGGGTCACGTCCCGTTTCCGCAAATACTAATCAAAGTAACTTAATCAAGCGCCCTGAAACAGTGGACCCTAGACGCCCTGCCGGTAAACCCTCACGCAAGGTTACCAAAACTATCAAGGAACTTAAATTACTCTACACAAATGCCAGAAGCATTATTTTAAAGCGTAACGAATTATTAGCATACGTTGTTGCCGAGACGCCAGATATCGTCAGTATCACTGAGAGTTGGGTCAACACAAAAGATAAACATTTATTAGCTGAAATAGCCATTCCAGGCTATAAGACATACCTAAATTGTCGCACGCAAAAAGCAGGTGGAGGTGTCATTCTTTACATCAAAGAAAATTTGCAAGCAATCGAAATCGATAAAGTAAACAAAGATCATTATGACTCAGTCTACGCAAAGATTAAGCTAAACGGTAAATTGCTAACTATTGGAACAATATATCGTCCTCCCAAATCTAATGCGGAAGTCGATTGCCTCCTGTATGACGAGATAAAGTCAGTTGTGAACAATAATAACGATACAATTATTTGTGGAGATTTTAACCTACCTCGTATAAACTGGAATAATAATTCTGCTGATAGAGAAGGTATGCGATTGCTTGATATGGTGAACGAAGTATATTTAAATCAGGTGGTCCGTGAGCCTACAAGGGATAATAGTATCCTAGATTTAGTTTTCACTACAGACATTGATCTGATTGATTACTGCGATATAGGTGAACATTTGGCAAACAGTGATCACAGGCTAATCAGATGCGGCATAAATTGCAATGTAGACATCACAGAAAATCGGTTACTAGTCCCAAATTATAATAAAGCAGATTTCACGAAGATCAGCAGGGTACTAAGCGAAGTTGAATGGATTGACCTACTAAATGGTAATAACGCCAAAAACTTGTGTAATGTATTCACAAATAAACTCCAATCGGTGGTGGAAAAACATGTTCCCATGGTAAGAAAACGTTTGAATAACATAAACAGACCCAGTTGGATGAATAATGAGTGAGATCCAACAAATCATTGGCAGAAAGCGCCGAGCGTATAAAGTTTACAAACGATCAAATGCAGACTGCGATTCTAGAGAATACAATGACGTAAAACGTCGCTGCAAAGGACTAATTAAGTCTAAAAAGCGCGAGTATGAAGAAAAAATTGCAAAGGAATCCAAATCAAACCCGAAAAGGTTCTTTCAATACGTTCGTAGTAAGAAAAATGTCAAAACAAGTATTGGGCCACTGAAAGATAATAATAATAACTTGGAAAATGATAATAAGAGCATGGCATACGTACTCAATGAATACTTTAATGCGGTATTTATTAAAGAAGACGAAACTCCATTACCAGAACCAGTAAACATGTATGCGGGACTCGAAAGGGATAGACTGGTAATAGGAGAGAATACAGTAGACGAAATATCAAAGTATTTGCTGAAACTTGACCCAGCAAAATCCGTGGGGGTGGACGAAATCTCGCCACGACTACTTCGCGAATGTCACAGTCAACTTTCGCTCCCATTAAAGATTATTTTCAATAAATCGCTAAGTGACAAAAATGTTCCTAGTATGTGGAAATTAGCTAATGTTACACCGATATTCAAGAAAGGGAGTAAGAGCCTCGCATGTAATTATCGCCCAATTAGTCTATTGTTCGTGATTGTTAAACTATTTGAGAAAATATTGCGGGATAAAATAGTGTCTTTTCTCGATGAAAATAACTCAATATTAAACTCGCAGCATGGATTTCGAAATAAGAGATCCTGCTTAACAAACCTACTGGATTTTTTTAATGTTATTTATTCAAACTGGGACGCTAAAATTCCCTCGGATGTAATATACCTTGATTTTCAGAAAGCCTTCGATACAGTTCCCCATAAGTGACTGTTGACCAAGCTAAGGGCACATGGCTTAGGAGGGCAATTATGTTCATGGATTGGCGATTGGCTTTCAAATCGTAAACAACGGGTAGTAATAAATGGCGAGGCATCTGATTGGTTAGATGTTACTAGTGGGGTGCCTCAGGGCTCGGTCTTGGGTCCTACTCTTTTTCTGATATATATCAACGATCTGGACTGCGGACTTGTATCTAAAATATCGAAATTTGCAGATCACACCAAATTAGGCGGTAGAGCATATACTAGAGAAAACTACGAACTCATACAAAGTGATCTCGACAAACTATCAGATTGGAGTGATAAATGGCTATTAAAATTCAATTCCGATAGATGTAAAGTAATGCATATAGGCAACGATAACCTCATATATAACTATCAAATGCAAAATAAATCGTTAACTGAAGTACAGCAGGAAAAGGATTTAGGTGTCATCATCAGTAATGATCTGAAAACCAGTCCGCATTGCCTAGCTGCCAGTAAAAAGGCAAATATGATGTTGGGCTTTATTAAACATAACTTTGAACATAAAACTCCGAAAGTAATGACACAATTATACACGTCCTTGGTTAGGCCGCACTTGGAATATGCCGTTCAATTCTGGTCGCCCTGTTTCGTAAAAGATCAAGCCAAATTGGAATCAGTGCAAAGAAGAGCAACCAAACAAATTCCATCTCTGCGAAATTCATCTTATGAAGAGAGACTGCGGAAACTTAGTATGTTTTCCTTAAAGGATCGTAGAATCCGTGGGGACTTGATAGAAACCTTTAAGATCCTAAAAGGTTATGATGTCATTAATCAAGAGAACCTATTCGAGCTTTCAACTCAAGTGACAACAAGAAATATTGGTTTAAAACTAAACGGTCAACGTTGCATCACCGATCTCCGTAAAAATTATTTCAATGTTAGAGTCGTTGATCGATGGAACAAGTTACCAGCAAATGTTGTCGAAGCCAGCACAATAACTACATTCAAAAACAGACTTGACGCGCCGTAAGTAAATGGGTTTGATAGTGCAATTCGTATGTAGTCCCCCGTATCGATTAGTTGTAGGGTAGGGGTAGGTATTAGTATTTTTCATATCCTTCATTCTGCACTATAAAAAATTCCATGTTCCATCCTCTTTAGGACATGGTTTTCATTTTCCAACTGTTTTCTTAAAGAGTTGATAGTTGTGTATTAGTTCAGCAGATACCCGCGTATGGACAATAGGTCCCCGGGTGTCTGTTTTTCTAGTAACCCTATGTAATCCTTCTCCCCTCCCCCTCCTCCTCCTCCGTTTTTCTTTTCCTCCTCCTCCCCCTCCCACTTTTTTTTTTTTTTTTACTTGTCCCATCCCCCACCACCTCTTCTCTCTCTCTCCTTTTTCCCTCTCCTCTCCCCCTCTCTCTCTCTTTTTCTCTCCCCTTTTCTCTCTCTCTCTCTCTCTCCCCCCTCTCTCTCTCTCTCTCTCTTTTTTTTTTTTTTTTTTTTTGGTGGAATAAAGATATTTGACTACCGGACTTTTCCTTTCTCCTCTCCTCTCTTTATTCTTTTTTTCTTTTTTTTTTTTCATCTTAAATTTATTTTTTAATTTTCCTGGTTGCTCTCTTGCCGAGACCCCGAGTGGAGGTTAAGAGGGTTTTTGTTCTCTGTTTGTCGTTTTTTTTTGTTTGTCTATATGTGTGTCTTGTACTGTGTGTTTATGTGTTTGTCTGTCTGTCTGTTTGGACACGTGTTGTTGGATTTATTAAGACTTCACAACGCAGGAAGAAAACTTTTCAACCCCCCGAATGACAGACAAGAGAGAGAGAGGAAAATAGGAGAAGAGAGAGAAGGAGAGAGGGGGAGAGGGGAAAGAGAGAGAGAGAGGGGAGAGGGGGGAGGGGGGGGGGGGGGGGAGAGAGAGAGAAAAGAAGGGAGAGAGGGGGAGAGAGAGAGAGAGGAGAGGAAAAGAGGGGGAGAGAGGGGGAGAGGAGAGGAGAGGAGGGAGGAAAAAGGAGGGGAGAGGAGCCCAGGGAGGAGAGGAGAGGAGGGAAGCCGGAGCCAGGAGGGAAAAGGGGAGGGGGAGAGGAGAGAGAGGAGAGAAAAAAAAAAACAGGCAGAAGGAAGAGACCCGCAAGAAAGGGACTCCCCCCTCCCCCCCCCCCCCGGGGAAGAACGAAAAACTTGTAAGAAAGAAGACAAAAAATTCAGCAAAAAAAACGCCCGTTAGGATCCCCCTCCTCCTCTTGCGCCCTGACTAATCCCTTCCAGCATTGGGACCTGACTCATTCCATTCCCCCCCCGGGGCCTGGCCTGATACACTCCCTTCCCCCGCTTGTTGACCCGACTCTCCCCCCTTAACACCTGTTCTTATGATTGACTCTCCCTCCAAAACTGTAACTTCCTCCTTCTCTCCCTCCACACCCATCCCCTCCACCTCCGCCTCCCACTCTCCACCCCACCACCTCCTCCTCCTCCTCCCCCCTTTTCCCCATCTCCTCTCTCCTCCTCCCCCTCCTCCTCCCCCCCTGTCCTTTTCCTCCCCTCCGCCTCCTCCTCCCCCCCCCCTCAGCCTCCTCCTCTTCTTCCTCTCCCTCCGCCTCCTCCACCTCCGCCTCCTCCCCCTCCCCCCATTCCTACTTCTCCTTTCCCCAACCATCCCCTTCCTCTTCCTCCTCCTCCTCCTCCTCCTCCTCCTCCTCCTCCTCCCTTTCCCCCCCTTCCCCATCCTCCTCCTCTCCCTATTCTTCCTCCACCCCTACCTCCTCCTCCTCCCCCTCCTCCTCCTCCACCTCCTCCTCCTCCCCCTCCTCCTCCCTCCTCCTCCCCCTCCTCCTCGTCCTCCTCCCCCTCTGTCCCATTCACCCTTGTAAGACATGGCATCAGGCAACCATTGAAAAAGAAGCAACTCCCCGTCACAAACCTCTAACTAATTCGAAATCCTTGCCGAAACGTCAGTAGAAAAGGACGTCAAACTGATCGGGGCCCAAAACCCATTCGTGAGCAACTAGTAGAATTCTGTGGTCGTGATCCCCACCACAGAAAGAGGCACTGTATTCCAGGACGTCCCCTGACAACATAGCAGAAGCCTGCGATAAAATTAAAACATATGACGCCGACGCAAAAACCCTGATCATCATTCACGCGGGAACAAATGACGTCAAACAACCAGATCAGAGGCCCTCCTTACTAAATATCGCAAGATGATGAATAAATATAAAGTAAAATCTAGTAAAATCATCATATCTGGTATTCTTCCGAGGATCAATGCGGCAAACAGGTTCTATAGCAAGGCCTTCAGTACAAACAATCGTCTCGCAAATCTCTGTAAAGAAGAAGTCACTCTCACCCAGTCTTTCACCCGATGTGTACCTTCACTACACACCGTTTCTCAACACAACTGCTCGCCCCAACACACTATAGGCGTGTATCACCCTACACACGCCACTCCTTTCCGTGTGCAAACTTTTCTCGAAAAGCACAGCTGTCTTGCTGCACCCATAAAGGATGCATGCATGTGGCATATAGCAAAAAAAATCTATCAGAAACACCCAAATATCTTCAAGTACTATATTTATCTGTGTTTACGTGCCTCTGATCAAGCGCGGGAAGATGAGCCTCCCTGATGCTACGTCACCGAGTCTGAGCATGAGCGTCTGCAAACCTTGAGAGCGTTTTGAAAACTCGGGGAATTTGCAGATTTTGATTGCGGATTATTTAAAAAAACGGCTGACTGGATACAAAATGTGACGACGTAAATTTTTGATATACTCGTTAATGGCTATGATTTGATTGCATTAAATCAGGAATGATGAAATGGTCTAAACGATTACTTTAAGGAACTTAAATTACTCTACACCAATGCCAGAAGCATTACTCTAAAGCGCAATGAATTATTGGCTTACGTTGTTTCCGAAGCGCCAGATATCGTTAGTATCACTGAGAGTTGGTTCTACACAAGAGATAAACATTTATTATCTGAAATAGCCATTACAGGCTACAAGACATTCCTAAATTGTCGTACGCATAAGCAGGTGGAAAGGGGTCATTCTTTACATTAAAGATGATTTACAAGCAATCGAAATCGATAAAGTAAGTCAAAATCATTATGACTCAGTCTACGCAAAATTAAGCTTAACGGTAAACTGCTAACTATTGGGACAAAATATCGTCTCCCTAAATCAAATAGCCCTTTTGGGAAAACAACTAAAAAATTTCGTTTTCCCTCCAAACGAATAGCAG
>JACEEZ010011988.1:437500-444494 GCA_016584305.1 Chionoecetes opilio | reverse complement strand
CTGGTTACTTCTTCTTCTGTTACTGTACTTCTTCTTTTTACTGTTTACTTCTTTGTTACTGTTACTTCTTATGTTACTGTTACTTCTTATGTTACTGTTACTGTTACTTCTTCTGTTACTTTTGCTTCTTCTGTTACTGTTACTTCTTCTGTTACTGTTACTTCTTCTGTTACTGTTACTTCTTCTGTTACTGTTACTGTTACTTCTTCTTCTGTTACTGTTACTTCTTATGTAACTGTTACTTCTTCTGTTACTGTTACTTCTTATGTTACTCTTATTTCTTCTGTTACTGTTAATTCTTCTGTTACTCTCATTTCTTCTGTTACTGTTACTTCTTCTGTTACTGTTACTTCTTCTGTTACTGTTACTTCTTCTTCTGTTACTGTTACTTCTTATGTTACTCTTATTTCTTCGGTTACTGTTACTTCTTCTGTTACTGTTACTTCTTATGTTACTATTACTTCTTATGTTACTGTTACTTTTCTTCTGTTACTGTTACTTCTTATGTTACTCTTATTTCTTCTGTTACTGTTACTTCTTATGTTACTGTTACTTTTCTTCTGTTACTGTTACTTCTTCTGTTACTGTTACTTCTTCTGTTACTGTTACTTCTTCTTCTGTTACTGTTACTTCTTCTGTTACTGTTACTTCTTCTGTTAATGTTACTTCTTCTTCTGTTACTGTTAATTCTTCTGTTACTGTTACTTCTTCTGTTACTGTTACTTCTTCTGTTACTGTTACTTCTTCTTCTGTTACTGTTACTTCTTCTTCTGTTACTGTTACTTCTTCTGTTACTGTTACTTCTTCTGTTAATGTTACTTTTCTTCTGTTAATGTTACTTCTTCTGTTACTGTTACTTCTTATGTTACTCTTATTTCTTCTGTTACTGTTACTTCTTCTGTTACTGTTACTTCTTATGTTACTGTTACTTCTTATGTTACTGTTACTTTTATTGTTACTGTTACTTCTTATGTTACTGTTACTTTTCTTCTGTTACTGTTACTTTTCTTCTGTTATTATAGCTTCATTAATGCTAATAGAAACACATTATTGGTTATGTTAATACGTGTACGATTAATTATTGTTATATATGATCAAATCTTATTTTTGTTATTTTTATTGTTATTGTTATTTTCATTATTATTATTGTTGACATCATCATTATTATTTTCATTTGATTATATATTTTGTTACTAATGCTAATAACCCTATTACTACTACTACCACTACTACTATCACTACTACTTATACTAGGACTACCTGATACTTATGAACTACCACTCTTTTTGCTTCTACTACTACTACTACTACTACTTTTTTTACTACAATATACCTCCACCGCCTCTTTATTTGCGGCGGGTACGCCATAGCCCCACCTCGCTATTGACTGTGGCATCCAACCTTTCAACTACCCCTAAAAATACTACATTTACTAACTAACTACCCCTAAATTTTTCAAACCTACTCTATTCCTAACCCTATCCACCCTTATCCCACTCTCTTACCAATGTGGCCCTCGCAATTTGAGGTCACCTATGTCCGTGTTAGAGGGAGTGGAGTATCTCGTTACCCCTGAGGACACAGGAGGGCAGACCGGAGCAGGGAAAGGAGAGGCGACACCTCATCCAGGCGGCGACGGAGCTCCTTGGCTGGTGCTTCTTTACTGACATCAAGTCAGCTAGTCTTGAGTAGAAGCTCCTAGCCTTGGGGGCCATGCCGCCAGATGTGGTGAAGACCAGGGGCGTTTAAGGTACCATGGTCGACTTGCAGGATCCTATCGCCATAGGCCCTTATCTTCTCCACTCGTTTCCTGTGGTGGACAGCCTCGAGGGAGAGCTCACGATGGGAGGCGGCCATCGGGTCGAAGACCCGGGTGTCCAAAAAGGTCCGCTGCCCTCTGGTCCAGAATCCCCGAGCACAGATGTTCCACGCGAAACCTCAGGGGCGGTATGGCTGTCCTGTACCGCAGGAGTTTTCCCCCCATCTAGAGGCAGAAGGGTTGGCTCGGTGGATACGTCGTGGCACACCTCCCTGAGCATGCTGGCTGTCAGGTCCCTCACCTCGTCGTGCCTGATACACACGAATCCCCCCTTTTTGCACGTCATGGTGTGGTCTGCGCTGTTGGGGATCCACACACACAGGTGTTGGGGAGTCCTTCCACTGGCCAGCCGTACCTCAGAGCAACGGCATCGACAAATTCTTGTTTGTTGAGGTTGAAGCCCTTTGCTCTGATTGGTAGTGATGTTTAGCCAGTTTGGACGCTCCCGTCTCCTGTGCGATGTGGATTTTTCTCACGGTGTCTGGATGCAGGATGGTCGAAAGGTGTTTCAAGGCTGGTCTTCTGCCCTTGCTGCCTGTCTCGTGAGAATCGTTTCTTTTGCTCAGCGATCACACTTTGGTCGATTTCACCTTGTGCGTCCTGAGCGATGATCATATCCGTGAGGTACCTGGTAAGGTTGATGGAGTTGAGGTTCTCCACCTCAGCCATCTTCTCAGGAGAGGTGATTCCCATCCCGCCTAGTCTTGGAGGGAGTTCGAGCAACGCCCTCGCGTCATTCCTCAGGACGGGAGATCTCAGTAACACTGGTATGAAGGTGTTCTTTATAGATTCCTCCAGCGGTCTGAGGAGAGGGCTGATGTCCGGGATGGTGCGCATGACGAAGTTCCACCGATGTTGCAGGCCATGCGTGTATGCCGCGTAGGCTGCGTGAGGCTCGGTCTTGGCCATGGCTGACAGGACATCGACCTCGTGCACCCACTCAGACACTTTCTACTACTACTACTACTACTACTACTACTACTACTACTACTACTACTACCACTACTACTACTACTACTAATACTAATACTACTAATACTACTACTACTACTACTAATACTAATACTACTACTACTACTACCAATACGACTGATAATACGACTGATTTTATTGTCAGAGCAAAAAAAAGTAAAAGAAATAGCTATCCTTTCTTTACGCCTGAACACATTTTTCCGCGTTGTATAATTGTGAATGAATTTATATACAGTATTTTACGCTGAAAGAAAGTTTTTTTACCTGTGCTATATAATTATGTATCCATGTATTTACACAACGCTGTATTCATACTAATATATTATTTTCATTGTCATTTTTCATAGTAAATAACGATTGTACTGAAGAAACGTGGATGGAATATAATGAACACTAATGAAAAATGTGATGATGGTGATATGATGATGATAATGACAACGGCATAATGGTATTAGAAATGTGATATGAATAGGGTGGTGGTGGTGGTGGTGGTGGTGGTGATGGTGGTGATGGTGGTGGTGGTGGTGATGGTGGTGGTGGTGGTGGTGGTGATGGTGGTGGTGGTGGTGATGGGGGTGGTGGTGATGGTGATGGTGTGGTGGTGGTGGTGGTGGTGGTGGGGGGTGATGGTGGTGGTGGTGGTGGTGGTGGTGGTGATGGTGGGGGTGGTGGTGGTGGTGGTGGTGGTGGTGGGGGGTTGGTGGTGGGGGGTGGGGTGGTGGGGTGGTGTGGTGGTGGTGGGGTGGGTTTGATGGTGGTGGTGGTGGTGGTGGTGGTGGGGTGTTTGGTGGTGGTGGTGGTGGGGGGTGTGGTGATGGTGGTGATGGTGGTGGTGGGGGTGGTGGTGGTGGTGGTGGTAGTGGTAGTGGTGGGTGTGGTGGTGGTGGTGATGGTGGTGGGGGGTGGTGGTGGTGGTGGTGGTGGTGATGGTGGTGGTGGTGGTGGTGGTGGTGGTAGTGGTGGGTGTGGTGGTGGTGGTGGTGGTGGTGATGGTGGTGGGTGGAGGTGGTGGTAGTGGTGGTGGTGGTGGTGGTGATGGTGGTGGTGGTGGTGATGGTGGTGGGGGGTGGTGGGGGTATGTGGTGGTGGAGGTGGTGGTGGTGGGGGTTTGGTGGTGGTGGTGGTGGTGGTGGGTGTGATGGGGGGTGTGGTGGTGGTGGTAGTGGTGGTGGTGGTTGTGGTGGGGTGGGGGTGGTGATGGTGGAGGAGGGTGGTGGTGGTGGGTGATGGTGGAGGTGGGGTGGTGGTGGTGGTGATGGTGGTGGTGGGGGTAGTGGGGGTGGTGGTGGTGGTGGTGGTGGTGGGGGGTGGTGATGGTGGTGGTGGGGGGTGATGGTGGTAGTGGTGGTGGTGGGATGGTGGTGGTGGTGGTGGTGGTGATGGTGGTGGTGGTGGTGGTGGTAGTGGTGGGTTTTGGTGGTGGTGGTGGTGGTGATGGTGGGTATGGTGGTGGTGGTGGTAGTGGTAGTGGTGGTGGTGGTGGTGGTGGTGGTGGTGGTGGTGGTGGTGGTGGTGGTGGTGGTAGTGGGGTGGTGGTGATGGTGGTGGTGGTGATGGTGGTGGTGGTTTACATTAAGGGAATGAAAGAGTGAGGGGAAGGAGGGGAACATGATTGAAGTATTGGAGAAGATAGAAGAAAGGTATGAGAGGGGAAAGGAGGGGAAGAGGTCACGTAGTTGTGTGTCACGCCTATAGGTCATTTATCACCCGCCTCTCTTGACCAATCACGTGACACCATTATCTCTCTCTCTCTCTCTCTCTCTCTCTCTCTCTCTCTCTCTCCTCTCCTCTCTCTCTCTCTCTCTCTCTCTCTCTCTCTCTTTTCTCTGTTTATTTCATTTTCATCTTGCGTTTATTTTTCTCTTGTTGGTATTGTTCTATTTGTTCTCTCTCTCTCTCTCTCTCTCTCTCTCCTCTCTCTCTCTTCTCTCTCTCTCTCTCTCTCTCTCTCTCTCTCTCTCTCTCTCTCTCTCTCTCTCTCTCTCTCTCTCTCTCTCTCTCCCTTCATTCCCCTCTCCCTTCTTACCCTTCATTGATTTTCTTTGGAATAATACCCTTTGATCTTAATTTTACTCCATACTTTCTTTTCTTCCAAAAGAAAAAAACATGACATCGATTTTCATTTGAATTCTCCTCTCCTCCTCTCTTCCTTTTTCTCTTCAACTATTTCTTTTCCTTCTTTTATTTTCTTTCCCTTATCGACGTCACTTTTTATTTTGTAACTTGTCTTTTTTTTTTCTTTCCAATTTTCTTTGAACTCGGATCTCTTTCTTCATTTTTGGGTTCTGCATTTTCTATATGGGGTTTAACTTTTTTGGGGAAGGACGATCTCTCTCTCTCTCTCTCTCTCTCTCTCTCTCTCTCTCTCTCTCTCTCTCTCTCTCTCTCTCTCTCTCTCTCTCTCTCTCTCTCTCTCTCTCTCTCTCTCTCTCTCTTATCTTCCATTTTCATTTATTCCTTTTTGCTATTCCTGATCACGTCGCAACATATCGATCGTTTCCTTTCCATTGCTTCCTTTCCCTTCCTCCCTCCCTTCCTCCTTCCTCTCCCTTCCTCTCTCCCTGCTACCCCGTGTCTCCTTCCTCTCTCCCTTCCTCCCCTCCCTTCCTCTCCCTTCCTCCCTTCCTCCCATTACCGTTCCACTGACAAACGCAACATTCCTATACGCAGTCCTCCTCTTCGTCATCGTCCTCTTCCTCCTCCTCTTCGTCATGGTCCTCCTCCTCCTCCTCCTCCTCCTCCTTCTCCTCCTCCTCCTCCTCCTCCCTCCTCCTCCTCCTCCTCCTCCTCCTCCTCCTCCTCCTCTCCTTCTCCTCCTCCTCCTTCTCCTCCTCCCTCCTCCTCCTCCTCCTCCTCCTCCTCCTCCTCCTCCTCCTCCTCCTCCTCCTCCTCTCTTCGTCATCCTCCTCTTCCTCCTCCTCTTCTCCTCCTCCTTTTATTCTCCCCTTGTCTCTTCATCTCCCTATTTCCTCTCTTATTGTCTGCTTCTTCACTCCCCTCTTGGTCACTTTATCCACTCAACACTTTTCAAAAGGTTTATGTCTTTGTAATTCTTCAATATCTAAAAGTTGAAATAATAATAATAATAATAATTTTACTCTCACCCGAAGGCATACAAGAAAAACAAAAACATAATATATGGACGAGAGAAAGAAATGCTTTGCCATTATAGTATTTGTATTTATTAACTCATTATTGCAGTATTTTTTTTGTATAGGTAACTTTTTCATTATATGTACATGACATCTGGGTTTCTTTCAATATGTTCATGTCTAGAAGAACGTAAATTGGAGGTTTCAGTATATTTTTATTTTATCTTTTACTGAAACACGTCAAATTCAATGCATCCATTCTACTTTAATCAGAAGAATAGAATACAGGTAAGCGCGCGCGCGCACACGCACACACACACACACACACACACACACACACACACACACACACACACACACACACACACACACACACACACACACACACACACACACACACACACACGCGCGCGCGCACACACGCACACACGCACACACACACGCACACACACACACACACGCGCACACACACACACACACACACACACACGCACACACACACACACACACACACACTATGAAAACAAATAGCACTGCGGTAAGGTTGAAATTGAGCAAGTTAATAACAGCAGTCTGAACCTAAAGGAAGACGAACGAAGGGAGATGAGGAGAGAGAGAATGAAGAAAAAGGAAGTGTGTGTGTGTGTGTGTGTGTCTGTGTGTGTGTGTGTGTGTGTGCGCGTGTGTGTGTCTGTATGTGTGTGTGTCTGTGTGTGTGTGTGGAGGAGAAGAATAATTTCAAGTCGTTTATCTCTGTCGAGGCTTCATATCCTGTTAATAAATCCCGTTTAATCTTGTATTGATGAATCGAGTTTAAAATGTATGAAGAGAAAGAGAGATATATATTTGCAATTGACGACTTCATAATAATCGTTTGTGTGATTAACTACAACTGACCTGCACAAGAGGAAAGTCTCTCTCTCTCTCTCTCTCGAGTCATCTTCTCGTCTCTCCGCTCCTCTCTCTCTCTCTCTCTCTCTCCTTTCTCTCTTACTTTTTTTATCTCCTTTCTTTCCTTTCTCTCCTCTCTTTCCTTTCTCTCCTCTTTTCTTTCTCTCTGCTCTCCTTCTCTCCTCTCTCCTCTTCTCATCTCTCTCGCTCTCTCTCCTCT
>JACEEZ010011988.1:417500-422500 GCA_016584305.1 Chionoecetes opilio | reverse complement strand
TTACATTACCACTGCCCATTCCTCCTCCTCCTCCTCCTCCTCCTCCTCGTCGTCCTCCTCCTCCTCCTCCTTACCCTCTTCTATGTCCTAATATTCATCCTTTATTGTTATTTGATCCAGTCTCCTTCCCTCCCGCCTTTTCCCTGCTCTTTCGTCCTCTTTTATGTCTCTCTCTCTCTCTCTCTCTCTCTCTCTCTCTCTCTCTCCCCTCTCTCTTTTCTCTCTCTCTCTCCCCTCTCTCTCTCTCTCTCTCTCTCTCTCTCTCTCTCTCTCTCTCTCGCGATTATTCCCCCTTTTCCATCTGGTTTCCTTCCCTCCATTCCCTCTTTCTCCTCTAAATGACATTAAGAGGTTATTTATACTAAAGAACATGTGCCTCTTGACGTTGAAGGAAGAGGAAGAGTTTGAGGAGGAGGAGGAGCTTAAGGAGGAGGGGGAAAGAGGAAGTGAAAGAAGAGGAGAATAAACCGGAGGAAAAAAGGTGAGAAGAATGAAGGGCTTCTTATCAATAATGTCAAATAACGTAAGAAAGTAGTGCATGATGATGATAATGATAATGATGTAAATAATAATAATAATAATAATAATAATGATAATAATAATAATAATAATAATAACGATAATAACGAGCAATGACAAGATGAAAATGACTCTCAGTAAAAATGTTTGGATTCGTGTGAAAGAAAAAAATATTCTGGTGGTGCAATTTTCTAGCTTCCTTTTCATGTGGGATTGCGCGACACGTTTGTTAGTAGTGAGTAAGGGTGGTAGTTAGGACCTGATGGGGTGCTAATGGTTTGCACAGGTGAATGGTTAAAAGGGGGGGGGGGGAGATGCAGATGGCAGGTGTGAACGTCTATGACTCATGGGTTAAAGCTGCATAAATGATCGGGACTTTTATATCGGTAATATTATTTTGACTGTAACTTCTTTTTTTTTTTTTTTTTTTACCGTAACTTTTTTTCTTTTCTTTTTTACCGTAACTTTTTTTTTTTTTTTTTTGACCCTAACTTTTTTTCTTTTCTTTTTGACCGTTTCTTTTTTGACCGTAACTTTTTTTTCTTTTTTTTTTTGACCCTAACTTTTTTCTTTTCTTTTTGACCGTAATTTTTTTTTTTTTTTTTTTCCGTAACTTTTTTTTTTTTTTTTTTTTCCGCTTTTTTTTTTTTTTTTTTTTTTTTGTTTTTTTTTGTAGGCAGCTGTGTCTGTGTGGGAGAGATGTCGACTAAAATAAATAAAAAAAATAAAAGGATATGAAATGATAAGTATTGTGTGATAAGTTTAATTAGTAATCTCATCACCTTTCTATCTGTCTGTTTCTTTGTTAGCCTGTCTTTCTGCCTGTCTGTCTTACTGTCTGTCATTTATATGTGTGTATAGTATGTCTGCTTGTTATATCGGCCGCCCATCTCTCTCTCTCTCTCTCTCTTCTTTCTCTCTCTCTCTCTCTCTCTCTCTCTCTCTCTCTCTCTCTCTCTCTCTCTCTCTCTCTCTCTCTCTCTCTCGTTTCTTCCGTAACACGTGGCTGGCTGGGATTTGCTTACCAGTGGGAAAACGCAATGTATCTCCACCACCACCACCACCACCACCATAATTATCAACAACAGCAAGTCAACAATAGGAGGAGGAAGCATGCAGGCTCGCCAAGCTTATCACTGATGTGTGTGTGAGAGAGAGAGAGAGAGAGAGAGAGAGAGAGAGAGAGAGAGAGAGAGAGAGAGAGAGTCTGAAAGAGAGAGGAAGGGAAGGGGAGGGGTGAAGAATGAGAGGTGAAGTAACAGTAGAGGAGACAAGATATATGAAGGAGAAAAGAGAAGGAGAGGAAAGAGAGGAGAGAATGAGAGAGGAAGGAGAGGAGAGAATGAGAGAGGAAGGAGAGGAGAGAATGAGAGAGGAAAGGGAAGAGAGAGGTTGAAGAGAAGTACAGGATAAGTGTAATATTTTTGACTAATATATTTTTGTTTATTTCTACAGGTAAGATGATTCTCTTCACTCATCTCGACACGGATTGAAAACTTCCTCTTCATGGTATGTTATTAAATATGTAGAATTGTCTCATTATTTACTTAATATTTGAGGTTATTTGAGGTATATTTTTGGTTATATTAGGTTATTTTGGGCTTATTTTATTATGTTTTAGGTTATTTGAGGTTTATTTTTGGTTATTTTTGGCTTATTTTAGGTTATTTTTGGTTTATTTTATTGTTTTAGGTTATTTGTGGTTTATTGTTGGTTATTTAAGATTATTTGAGGTTTATTTTATTGTTTTAAGTTATTTGAGGTTTAAACCGCTGCATTATATCACCTACTTCTTAGCTAACACTAGAAAGAAAAAAAATATACAGCCATAAAAAAAAGACAACACAAGGCAATAACTCTAGTACTATTACTGCTATTATTACTAAGGATAAATAACTAAGAAAGTAAAAAAGAGTGTAAATAGAAGATGATAAATTATTGTTAAAAACTAGAAAATAACCCAGAAAATGTTTAATCATAAAATAATGAAAGCAATAAATGAGATAACGAGACATAACTAATGAAAATTAAGAAATACGAAAGAATATTACGAATGTCTGGAGCCACAACAACACAGCGATAAAAAAATAATAATAATGTTATAATGAAACTAAAACGACCCCAGAGAACAAGAGTAAATACAGAAATAAATAAACGTCGGAATAAAGGAAATTAAACGATAAAGGAGACAAAGAGTGAGGGAGTAAATTGAGGAAATTGCAAAATGAAGAGAAATTGAAGCAACGATGAAGAAAATGAGAAGGGAGATGAAAAGGGTGATACAGGAGGAGGAGGAAGAGGAGGAGGAGGAGGAGGAGGAGGACACACGACGACCTAACAAAGCCACCAACACACAACCACTATATCCATAATCGACCTTTTATTCTCCCTTCTTTATCACCTTCCTCATCTCTCCCTGTCTTTATCGTCCTTTACTCCTAATCGCCCCAGCAGCTGACCGCCCTTCCCTTTACCTCCCCTCTCCTCCCCTCTATGTTACCCCTCCCCACCTTCCCCCCATCACTCCAATCATGAACTCCGGATATGGGGAGGGCGAGGGTGATGAGGAAAGAAGGGAGGGAGGGGGGGAGGAAGAGGGGAGGGAGGGGGGGAAAGAAGGGAGGGAGGGAGAGGAAAGAGGGGAGGGAGGGAGAGGAAAGAGGGGAGGGAGGGAGAGGAAAGAGGGGAGGAGGGAGAGAAGAAAGGAAGAAGGACGAGTTTTTGAAGTTTTCGTAGAATAGGCGTATTGTGTGTGTGTGTGTGTGTGTGTGTGTGTGTGTGTGTGTGTGTGTGTGTGTGTGAGGGGCCTCCGTGTCATTCGTCATGGTAAATTTTACGGTCATGAGGAAACATCTGTCGTCATGGAGTGAATAATTCTCTCTCTCTCTCTCTCTCTCTCTCTCTCTCTCTCTCTCTCTCTCTCTCTCTCTCTCTCTCTCTCTCTCTCTTTAAAGCACCTAAGACGCCCTTTGCCCTCACCTCAAGGTCACGGCGGCTCACCTGGATTACCGCAGCCTTAATAATGGGCTAATAAACAGTGTAAGCAGACGCGCGAGATTCAATGTTGACGGCAATAATACATAACACGCATGAAATACACAACAGATGCGTGTCGCGTAATTACCCCGATCTAAAGGAACATAATAGTAAACTAGCGGTGTGCAAATTAGGTTCAATAGGGGTGAATAATAAATAACTCTAATAGGTAAATTAACAGTGATGTCCAATTGGTGTTTAGAGGAATATAATACTAAAATAGCGGTGTGCAAATTAGGTTCACTAGGGGTCAATAATAATTCACTATAATAGGTAAATTAACAGTGATGTCCAATTAGAATGTTTAGTGTTGTTAAAATATGATGGAGTGATGCAGTTTGGTTAAGTAAATTGTAATAATGGTAATGGTTAGAGTAATGGTTGTATCCGTTCAGCATGTGTTAAGGGTTAAAAGAATAGGTGATTAATGGCATGATATAATGACGTTAAGTTAAATGGTAGGTGATACTTTCTTAGCAATTTATCATTAATAATAATAGTAGTAATAGTACCAGAGTTGTTGCCTTTTTTTTTTGGGGGGGCCGATTTTTTTTCTTTTTTTCTAGTGTTAGCTAAGATTAAAAAAGAGAAACTAAAAGGAAGAGGAGGAAAGGAGGAAAAGAGAGTACAAAAAGGAGGAAGTTTTACCCTCCTTAAGTGATGCCGAACCATTTTTTAGTGTGACGTTAAAAAAAAACTAATAGCGCAAGGGCTGTTTGGGAGATGGATTTTACGATGGCAAAAAGATTCAATTGCTTAATCTGCCGTGTAGTGTGGTTGTGTTGTGTGTGTGTGTGTCTGTGATGTGTGAGTGTGGCTGTTGTGGTGTTTTCAGGATGTGAATGCAATGGAGTGAATTTAAGTCTGAAGGTGGAAGGAGAGATGTGGATGAAAACAAAGGGAAAGGCGTAAGAAGGAAGGAAGGACGGAAGGAAGGAAGGGGAGGAGGAAGGTGAGAAAGAAAGAGAGTGAGAGAGAGAGTGAGAAGAAGAGGATGAGAGAAGAAGAGAGAGAGAGAGAGAGAGGAGAGAGGAGAAGAAGAGAAGGAGAGGAGAGAGAGAGGAGAGAGAGGGAGGATAGAGAGAGAGAGAGAGAGAGAGAGAGAAGTGAAGTACAGTGTGAAAAAGGAAAATAAACAAGTGAATGGTGAGAGAGGAGAAGGAAGAGGGGATAATCTGGTGTGAGAGGGATGGAAGGAGGGGTATGAGAGAGAGAGAGAGAGAGAGAGAGAGAGAGAGAGAGAGAGAGAGGAGGAGGAGAGAGAGAGAGAGAGGAAGAGAGAGAGAGAGGAGAGAGAGAGAGAGAAAGAGAGAGAGAGAGAGAGCCCTATCGCCATTATGGGAAACTGTACAAATGTTTATATTCCCCTTGCTAACACCTGACTGCCCTTTCTTCTCTCCCTCTTTTTATTCTCTCTCTTTCTCTCTCTTTTCATTTCCCTTCCC
>JACEEZ010011988.1:400000-405000 GCA_016584305.1 Chionoecetes opilio | reverse complement strand
TGTGTGTGTGTGTGTGTTTTCCAGAGATTTTCCAGCGAACATGAAGTCCGGAGCATTTTTCTCGTATGTAATTGTTTTGTAAAAGATCGTTCTTGCTGAAAATATCGCCGTGTGTGTGTGTGTGTGTGTGTGTGTGTGTGTGTGTGTGTGTGTGTGTGTGTGTGTGTGGTGGTTGTGTGTGTGTGTGTGGGAAAATTGAAATAGCAGGAATTGTTTGCTGGTTTATCTGGTTTATTTGTTGTTAGTGTTGTCTTGTTGGATTTGATATCATAGTTTGTGATTTTTGCTTTGTTTAGTATTTATTTAGTAAGTATTGTTTAGTATTTAGTATTTATATTTTGTTTTCCTCATCCTCTATCTAATTTGTTTGTTTCCTATTTTCCATCTTACTTTACTCCTCCTCCTCCTCCTCCTCCTCCTCCTCCTCCTCCTCCTCCTCCTCAGTAACGATCTTAAAACCAGTTCGCATTGCCTAGCTGCCAGTAAAAAGGCAAACATGATGTTGGGCTTTATTAAACGCAACTTTGAACACAAAACTCCGAAAGTAATGACACAATTATACACGTCCTTGGTTAGGCCGCACTTGGAATATGCCGTTCAATTCTGGTCGCCCTGTTTCGTAAAAGACCAAGCAAAATTGGAATCAGTGCAAAGAAGAGCAACCAAACAAATTCCATCTCTGCGAAATTCATCTTATGAAGAGAGACTGCGGAAACTTAATATGTTTTCCTTAAAGGATCATAGAATCCGTGGGGACTTGATAGAAACCTTTAAGATCCTAAAAGGATTTGATGTCATTAATCAAGAGAACCTATTCGAGCTTTCAACTCAAATGACAACAAGAAATAATGGTTTAAAACTAAACGGTCAACGTTGCATCACCGATCTCCGTAAAAATTATTTCAATGTTAGAGTCGTTGATCGATGGAACAAGTTACCAGCAAATGTTGTCGAAGCCAGCACAATAACTACATTTAAAAACAGACTTGACGCGCACTGTAAAGTAAATAGGTATTGATAGTGCCCTGCGAATTCATATTTAGTTCCCCCGTATCGATTCGTTGTAGTGGTAGTGGTATTGTAGTTAGTATTTTTCATATCCTATCATTCTGCACTACGAAACTTCCATGTTCCTATCTTCTTTAGGGACATGGTATAATTTTCCAACTGTTTTCTTACAAGTAGTTGATAGTAGTATGTAGTTCAGCAGATACCCTCGTCATGGAACAATAGGTCTCCTGGTGTCTGTTATTCCTATGTAATCTTATGTAATCCTCCTCCTCCTCCTCCTCCTCCTCCTCCTCCTCCTCCTCCATCTCATCCACGTGAAACTAATACTAACATCAACAATAATATCACTTCCACTTACATAATGATAACAGTAATGATAAAGATAACAGTAACAGTAATAACAATTTCTTGACATTAACAGTGGTCGTAAAGAGTTGCCTCGCCGCCCTTGTCTCTCATCTCGCCTCCAGCTTATTTTTTTCTTCCTCTCCCCTTAGTTTTTTTACCTCCCTCTCATTCTCTTTACTAGCCTCCCGGAACGCCTTCTTAAAAACTCCCATACTTGCCTTTCTTCCCCTCTCCCTCCCATCCCTTCCCTCCCTCCCTCCTTCCCTCCTCCCTTCTTCCTTCCTTCCCACACCCCGTCCTTCCCTCCCTCCTTCCTTCCTTCCCACACCCCGTCCCAGCCTCCTTATGCCCTTCCATCCCTCCCTCCCTTCCTTCCCTCCCTCTCCCACCCTTTCCCTCTCCCACTCCTTCTCTCCTACTGATATTATCTCACACCACCTTCACGCTCCTGTCTCCTTCCTTCCTTCCATTCACCCGTACCCTGCCTTGGGCCCCTTCCACCCTCCCTCCTTCCTCCCTCCTCCTTCCCCCTCTTTTTGCCCCCCTTCCCCCTTCCTCCACTCATAACGTCCCACACCCCCCTTCTTCATCCGTTAACTTCCTTTCTCCTCACCCTGTTTCCCTCCGAGCATCTTCCCCCTCCCTCCTTCCTCCCCCCTTCCGAATCTACCCCTTTTTGTTCCCTTTTCTCCATATGGTCCCCTTCCCCTTCTTCCCCTTCCTTCCTTCCCCTCCTCTCACTCTCCTTCCTCCCTCCTTCCTTCCCTCCTCCTTACCCTCCTGTCTTCAATTTTTCCTTTGTCGCCTTCCTTCTTCAACTCTTACTTTTTCCCCCTCTTCTTTTTTCCCTTTTCCCTTTCCATGCTCCTTCTTTGCCGCTCCTGTTTTTTTTTTTTTTTTTGTGCGTGTGTGTGTGTCCCGTCATATAGTTTTTCCAGACTTGTCATAAGCGCGGCTAGATGTCTTTTGGCCTTTGCATTTTTCAAACTTACTTTTTATTTCTTACAATTTGTATTAATGTTCAGTTGGTTGACAGATTTTCCAGCTAACATGAAGTCCGGAGCATTTTTCTCCTATATAATTGTTTTGTAAAGGATCGTTCTTGCTGAAAATATATCCTTGTGTGTGTTTGAGTGTGTGTGTGTGTGATTGTGTGTATGTGTTTGTGTGTATTTACCTAATTGTATTTACCTTAGAGTTGTGCTTTACAGGGCCTGAGCTACTTTCGTGTGGTCCCGTCCTCCGAGTGTGTGTGTATGTATGTGGTTTTTTGTGTGTTTTTGTATGATGTGTGTGTGTGTGTGTGTGTGTGTGTGTGTGTGTGTGTGTGTGTGTGTGTGTGTGTGTGTGTGTGTATTTATTTGGTGCCTCGCTGTTTTTTTCATCGCCAATCGCATGTCGCGCTGTCATTCACACGTGGTGGCATCGCTGCATGTTATATAATGACACGTATTATGTAGCTCATGTTTTGCCTTTATTATTTTTTGGGCGATATTCATAATTAAATTGTGTATACGTGGCGCATCACACACACACACACACACACACACACACACACACACACACACACACACACACACACACACACACACACACACACACACAGATTAGATTAGATTAGATTAGATATTTTATTGACCACACCAGTACAAAGAAAATTCACATACAACATATCCTAGGGTCCAACAAAAGAATACATAATTATGATGAATAACTAAATTATAAATCTTCAATCAACCTAAAGATTTACGCATATATCCGTAATATTTTGTATATAGCTGTACACACATCATCATCATCGGTCATTGCTCTTGAGAATAAATCATAGATACTATTGATACACTAAACGTTGCGAGCATCACTAGATAAGGGACACTCAGCCACACACACACACACACACACACACACACACACACACACACACACACACAACACACACACACACACACCACACACACACACACACACACACACACACACACGATATACCTCCCAACATCCATAACGTCATTTTTACCTCCTCTACAGGTCATTTTTTTCCTTCACTCCCTCTCCCCCTTCCCCCCATCCCCTCCCCTTCCTCCTCCCCTTCCCCCTCCCCTCCCCCCTCCCCTCCCCCTCTGACACCCTTACATACAAACCTCCCTCCATTTCACCCCTTACACCCTCCCCTTCTCCTCCGTATTCCCCTTCATCATGACTCACACATTTTTCCTCCGCCCCTCCTATACTCCTCCCTGATGCCTATTTCTCTCCAGGTCGCCAGGGAGGAGGTGGACAGGTTAATTATATGCCCCGTACACCTGGGTAAATATACCTGGCAGTGATCTTTGGAAAACATCGGTGTGGGGGACAATGGCGTGGTGGGGGTAAAATAGTATTTAAAAAAGAGGGGTAGAGTAGTAGGAGAGTATTAAAAATTTGTAGTAATAGTAGTGGAGTAGAATACATTTAAAAAATGGCAGTAAGGGTGGAAAAATATATTTAAAAAGTAGCATAGTATGTATAGGAGTAGTACGTAGTTAAAAGTTGTAGGGAAAGTTGTCACAATATTAGTAGTAGTAGCATTGGCTAAAAGTTGTAGGAAAAGTGTTCATAGTAGTAGTAGTAGTAGTAGTAGTAGTAATAGTTATTGTTGTTTTGCAGCTTTAATTGTATACTAGTAGTCTTAGTAGAAGAAGTAGAAGTCGTAGTAGTACTAGTAGTAAAAGTTGTAGGAGTGGTAGTAGTGGTAGTAGAAGTAGTAGGAGTAGTAGTAGGAATTGTAGCAGCAGTAGTAGTAGTAGTAGTATAGTAGTAGTAGTAGTAGTAGTAGTAGTAGTAGTAGTAGTATAGTAGAAAAAGTTGTAGGGGGGTAGGGGTAGTAGGAGAAATTAGGAGTAGTAGTAGTAATAGTAGCAGCAGCAGTAGTAGTAGTAGTAGTAGTAGTAGTAGTAGTAGTAGTAGTAGTAGTAGTAAAAGTTATGATAGTGTGGGAATGAAGTTAGTGTCTTTATTTTCCCATTTATTTCCCTTTACCTTTCTGATGCTAGAAAAAAATGGACATCTATTGGTTTATTGACAGATTAATCGATGTTTTTATCTTTGTAGTGAGTGTTCTCTTTCTCCCTTTTTTTGCCTTTTTCTTTCACCCTTTTTTTGTCAGAGTTTTATCGGTTGTTCGTATGTTATTGTTTTTTTTTGTTCTTCTATCAATTTATTTATTTTTTTGGGACCCCCTTTTTTTTTTTATCGATTTTGTGGGCTTTAGTTTCTTTTTTCTATCCCTCTTGTGTGTGTGGTGTGTGTGTTGTGTGTGTGTGTGGTGTGTTGTGTGTGTGTTGTTTGGTGTGAAAAAGAGGGAGAGGAGGAGGAGAGAGAGAGAAGAGAGAGAGAAAGAGAGAGAGAGAGAGAGAGAAGGAGAGAGAAAATTTTCCATTAGAACGTTTTAACCCCCCTCCACATCACCACAAACTCTCTCTCTCTTCTCTCTCTCTCTCTCTCTCCTCTCTTCTCTCTCTTCCCTTCTCCCCCTTCTCTCCTTTTCCCTCCTCTCTCCTTACAATTCACTGCATATCTGTTCATCCCTATTTTTCTCCGTCTATCTTCCTGTCTATCAATTAACTTGTCTATCAAATTTATTTTTATTCTATTCTATTCTA
>JACEEZ010011988.1:387500-390000 GCA_016584305.1 Chionoecetes opilio | reverse complement strand
GACAGACAGACAGACAGACAGACAGACAGACAGACAGACAGACAGACAGACAGACAGAAAGAGATAGAGAGAGACATACAGAGAGAGAAAGAAAAAAGAGAGAGAGAGAGAGAGAGAGAGAGAGAGAGAGAGAGAGAGAGAGAGAGAGAGAGAGAGAGAGAGAGAGAGAGAGAGAGAGAGAGAGATGCATGTATTGCCTATTGCAGGAGGCGAAAGGAAGACAATTTACAAGGAGCTTACAAGGAAGAACTTCAAGAAAAAGAAAGAAAACAAAACAAAAACAAAAGCAAACCCATTTTTCTATTCTAAGCACATGATTTTTTTCCTCATAAGTTTCCTCATTAGTCAACCAGCTTTTTTTCTTTCATTTTTGTTTATTGGTTCCCATAAAAAAGGACAATTATAATTTCTTGCACTTGCCCTTTACATATATTTTGTGTACCTCGTAGAAACATCTTCATCATATTTCCTAAAACCTTCTTTTTCTTCCCTTCCCTCTTGCATATTTCCCCTATTTTACGTCTCCCCTATTTCTGAACGGTGCAATGGAAGATTCTCTCTCTCTCTCTCTCTCTCTCTCTCTCTCCTTCTACTCTAAATCTCTCTCTCTCTCTCTCTCTCTCTCTCTCTCTCTCTCTCTCTCTCTCTCTCTCTTTATCACTCCACTGGTAATATAAGACAAAGATCACATCAGGAATTCCTCGAGGCATTTGACAGTCCTTCCCTCCCTGCAGTTCCCCTTCTTTCCTCCCTTTTCCCCTCTTTCCTCCCTTCTTCCCCCTCTTTCCTTCCCTCTTTCCCCTCTGCCTCTCCTCCCACTTTCCTTTGACTCCCTCCTTCAGTCTTCAATTATCCCTCCCTTCCTTTTCCATGCTAATTACTTGCCCTTTCCCCTCTATTCCCTTCTTCCTTTTCCCCCCTTCATCCTTCCCTTCTCCCTCTTCCTCTTCATGTGTTTCCCCTCATTATTACTGTGGTCTTTTTCTCTTCTGTTTCTTCTCTTCTTTATCAATTGTTATCCTTCCTCTTTCGTGTACTTCTTGTTTTTTCTTCTTTGTTACTTAGTTTCTATATTCTCTTGGTAAATTATTTCATTTTTCTTAGGTTTTTTTCCTTTTGCTCGTGAGAAGAAAAAAAATCAATGTGGATTTGGAAGAGATGGATAATGGAGATGTGAAGAAAACATAATTTTTAGAAACCTTCAGGAAACTTCAAAATTCAAAGAAGAAAAGAAGAAAAGGGAGTAATGGTAGTTAAGGAAACAAGACATGAAACCGAAGCTATAAAAGAAGGAAAAATCGAAAAGAATAAGAATTACATAATTGTCTTCATTTTCATCTAACATTTTCCTTCTTTTCTTCATTTTCAGCTAACATTTTCCTTCTTTTCTTCACTTTCAGCCAACATTTTCCTTCTTTTCTTCACTTTCAGCCAACATTTTCCTTCTTTTCTTCACTTTCAGCTAACATTTTCCTTCTTTTCTTCACTTTCAGCTAACATTTTCCATCTTTTCTTCACTTTCAGCTAACATTTTCCTTCTTTCCTTCACTTTCTGCTAACATATTCCTTCTTTTCTTCTTTCAGCTAGCATTTTCCTTCTTTTCTTAATTTTCATCTAACATTTTCCTTCTTTTCTTCTCTTTCAGCTAACATTTTCCTTCTTTCCTTCACTTTCTGCTAACATATTCCTTCTTTTCTTCACTTTCAGCTAACATTTTCCTTCTTTTCTTCATTTTCATCTAACATTTTCCTTCTTTTCTTCACTTTCAGCTAACATTTTCCTTCTTTCCTTCATTTTCATCTAACATTTTCCTTTTCTTCACTTGCAGCTAACATTTTCCTTCTTTTATTTAACCACAAAAAATAATGATCAAATATTAGTAAGTCAAATACACACGAAAATAAGTCAGTAGAAAATAGTAAGTAAATAAAGGGAGGATAAAAAACAATTAAAATGGAGTAAGAGAGAGAGAGAGAGAGAGAGAGAGAGAGAGAGAGAGAGAGAGAGAGAGAGAGAGAGAGAGAGAGAATGAACAGACAAAAGAAAATATGATAAAAGGTGCGAAGATTGTATATAGAAAGAGAAAAATGGAATAAAATAAATTAATAAAACAAAAGGGAGGGAGGAAGGAAGAGAGAGAGAGAGAGAGAGAGAGAGAGAGAGAGAGAGAGAGAGAGAGAGAGAGAGAGAGAGAGAGAGAGAGAGCAGAACACGCCAACATTTACGCCACACTCTTCTGCGCCACACGAACCCGCGCCATAAACACGCCACACTCACCTCCATCAGAAACAAAAACACATCGACTAATCCACTAATGTATGGGATTATTATAGGTTTCCTTTTTCTACCTTATTATTGACATATGCTCTCTCTCTCTCTCTCTCTCTCTCTCTCTCTCATCTCTCCTCTCTCTTCCCCCTCTTCTCTCTCTCCTCTCTCTCTCTCATCTCTCTCTCATCTCTCTCCTCTCTCTTCTCTTCTCTCATCCTCTCTCTTCTC
>JACEEZ010011988.1:380000-385000 GCA_016584305.1 Chionoecetes opilio | reverse complement strand
ATGAGAATCAAGGGAAAACTACGATGATTAAATACAAAAATTAAGGATTTAGAGTATTGTGATTTGTGTAAAGGATTTCATTTTTCTCTTTTTTTACGTAGGAACAAAAGGTTTTCATAAGTCTAAAGAGGAAATAAGTGTAAACAGAAAGGATGAGATTATTATTAGCAGATTAAGCAGAAAGGATGATTTAAGCAGAAAGATTTAATAAGAATAAGAAAAAAAGAATTAGCAGATTTAAGCAGAAAAGATGAGATTCCAGGGTTATTATTATTAGCAGTAGTAGAAGTAACAATAGTAGTGTTTGTAGTAGTAGTCCATTTTTGTAGCAGCAGTAGTAGTTAAAGATGGTTGTAGTAGTAGTAGTAGTAATAGTTAGTGTTTGGAGTAGTAATAATAGTCGTTTGTAGTTGTAGCAGTATTCACAGTAGTAATTGTTTCATATGATTATAGTAATAGAAGTAGTAGTAGTAGTAGTAGTAGTAGTAGTAGTAGTAGTAGTAGTAGTTGTAGCAGTGATAGTAATAGTAATTTTGACATATTAGTAGTGACAGTAGCAGTAGTAGTTTCACTGACGTAATAGCTATAGTAGTAGTAGTGGTTGTTTATGTAGTTGAAGTAATAGTAGCAGTAGCAGTAGTAGTACTAATAGAGCAGCAAAGCAAGGTAGGGCAGTACAGGACAGAGAAGAGATAGAGGACAGTAATTGGATGGTTAAAAAAAATGTAGAAGGGTTAGAGTGTGTGCTCAGAGGAAGAAAATGCGTAGGAGGAGGAGGAGGAGGAGGAGAAGGAAAGTAATTGAGCAGTAAAAGTAATAGATTGAGGTAAAGCTGAGAATGTTGGAAGAGTAGGGAAGAGGAGAGCAAGAAATCCACAGTAATAAAATAAAACGAAGGTGAAACGCGTTAAAGAGGAGGTGGAGGACGAAGACGAAGGAGAAGAGGACAAATGACTGCAGGAGGAGGAGGAGGAGGAGGAGGAGGAGGAGGAGGAGGAGATGATCTGCACGCACGACTGACCTCTTCAAAGTCGCCTTGAATTAAGCTCCCGATAAATTACTTAATTAGGGTGAAAAGTGAACACAGGGGCCGACGAGGTAAGGCCAGCCAGGTGAACTAGGCAAGTCACTCAACACCCTCACCCACCTCACCCTCAGCCACCCACCCACCCTCACCCACTCCTTACCCACCCTCACTTCTCTCCCACCAACACCCACTTATCTCCTACCCTCACCCACTCCTCACCCTCACCCACTCTCCCACACCCACCCACTCTCCCCCACTCACTCATTTCTCTCCTACCATCACCCACTCACCCTCCTCACCGTCACCCACTATCCCACACACCCACTATCCCACACACCCACACACCTTCACCCACTCTCCCACACACCTTCACCCACTCTCCCACACACCTTCACCCACTCTCCCACACACCCTCATTCCTCTCCCACCCACCCCCACCCATTCCCCACCCACCAAATACTCTATGCTTTTCTTCTGTCTTCATTATGCTTCCCTCTCCCTCACCCTTTTCTTCATCCATTTCACTCACCCATTACTTGCTTTACTCATAATACTTTTCATCTTCCCTCTGTTTCTTCTTCATGCCTCTCATATCCTTGGTACTTTCCCTCATCTCCATACCTACGTTTTACTCACCCATCACTCGCCTCGCCTTGCACCCATTTCTTATTATCCTATTCTTTCACCCTTTAAATCACCCCACTTCCCCCCTTCCCATTACACCCATCAATTCCCCCTTGTTAATCACCCTCCCCTCCAATCACCCCATTTGTGTCTCCCCCATCTATGTTCATCTCGAAGGTTTATTCTCCAAGATATTTCGCCTATACAATATCACTATGTAACTTCTGAGAGACATTGCTATTTTTTTCGACACGACGTATGTAGTTTATATATAGAGATACTCAGCTATTTTCTTTGATAATTTTAATAAGAGATGTAATATATGTAACTGTGCCGCTACCCTCTCCTTCAGATTCATCGCTTTTTCTTGGTAAACTTGCTCTTTATTGTGTCAGAACTCATTATTTCAAGAAACGCACACACACACAAACACACAACCCCCTCCACACACAAACACACACACACACACACACACACACACACACACACACACACACACACACACACACACACACACACACACACACACACACACACACACACACACACACACACACACACACACACACACACACACACACACACACACACACACACACACACACCCTCCCCCCACCACACACTTTTACAAACCGCTTTTTATAGAATCCAAACCCATAACAATCACTAAACATTCAACTATAAATGAAAATAATTATATCAAGTATTTCGAAAGTTGTCCTAAATATGTGTGGTGTTTCGAAGGAGAGCCTGTGATTCCCTTCCACTTATTATCCTCAATAGTGTCCAAATAC
Organism: Chionoecetes opilio; assembly: GCA_016584305.1. Classification (NCBI taxonomy): domain Eukaryota; kingdom Metazoa; phylum Arthropoda; class Malacostraca; order Decapoda; family Majidae; genus Chionoecetes; species Chionoecetes opilio. Next base: position 382,555 of record JACEEZ010011988.1, on the reverse strand, counting down.
ATTCAGAGCAGAACGAAAAAACTATAAAGAATGTGGTTCTTTTCATCTGGAGGCTTAAATACCTTGTAAAGCCTTCTTATTTCTTTACAAAGACTTCCAAAAGAACCCTATTTATAAGAGGTTTAGACGCCATTCCTGAACCTCTTTTGATTTTTGTTTTTGTTTTTATGTTTGTATTCATTTATTTAGTTTAGATATTATTTTCTTTTCAGTTTTCATCATTTTCAATTTTCATCATTTTCAGTTTTCATTATTTTCAAGATTTTATATTTTTTTCATTATTTTCATTTATTTTTTATTTCATCATTTTCATTTTCATTAATTTCAGTATTTACATATATTTGTTATTTTTACTATTTCATTATTTTCAGCATTTTCATTTATTTCCAAGGTTTTTGTTATTTTCAATTTTCATTTATTTTCGAGATTTCATTATTTTCATATAATTTGTTTGCAGGATTATCATTTATTTTCAGTTTTTCAGTTATTATTATTTTCAGTATTTAATATATTTTCTGGGTTTTCAATTATTTGCCGTTTTAATTTATTTCCAGGATTTTCATTTATTTTCAGTATGTCATGATTTTCAGTATTTCATTATTATCAGTATTTCATTATTTTCAGGATTTCATTATTTTTGGTATTTCAATATTTTCAGTATTTCATTATTTTCAGTATTCCATTATTTTCAGTATCCCATTATTTTCAGGATTTCATTATTTTCAGGATTTCAATATTTTCAGGATTTCATTATTTTCAGGATTTCAATATTTTCAGGATTCCATTATTTTCAGTATTCCATTATTTTCAGGATTTCATTATTTTCAGTATTTCATTATTTTCAGTTTCATTATTTTCTATTTTTATTATTTTCTATTTTTATTATTTTCTATTTTCATTATTTTCTATTTTCATCATATTCTTCTCAATCTCTTTATGATGAAACGCATCCGGGCGGTGGCGTGGATGCTCGCTTGTTTCTTAAGAGGGATCGAGGCAAGACGGGCGGAACAGTGTGACAGCGGCGCCCTTGTGTCACCTGATACACACTCTCCTCCCGACTTGCTGTCCTCCTCCTCCTCTTCTTTCACCTCCTCTTCTTCCTCTTCGTCTTCCACATTATTCAGCTCGTGTCTCTCCTGCATATTGCCAATGTCCTCCTCCTCCTCCTCCTCCTCCTCCTCCTCCTCCTCCTCCTCCTCCTCCTCCTCCTCCTCCTCCTCCTCCTCCTCCTCCTCCTCCTCCTCCTTTTTCTCCTCCTCCTCCTCCTCCTCCTCTTTCTCCCTGGTATATGTTCTTCCTATGTATTCCTCTTCCTCTCCTATTTTTCAGTTAATTACCTCCTATCATCATCATCATCATCATCATCATCATCATCATCATCTAATCATCATCATCCTCCACTAACTGACAGAGGAATGAAGAGCGACATGGAGGAAGAGAATAGTATATAATAAAGAGAAATAGTGAGATGGAAGAGGACGCTGGAGGGAAGGGAGAGAGGAAGGAAGGAAGGAAGGAAGGGAGGGAGGGAGGGAGTTAGGGAAGGAAAGAAGGAAGGGAGGGAGGGAGGGAGGGAGGGAGGGAGGGAGGGAGGGAGGAAGGAAGGAAGGAAGGAAGGAAAAAAAGAAGGAAGGAAGGAAGGAAGGCAGAAAGAAAGAAAGAAAGAAAGGAAGGAAGGGAGGGTAAAGGGGTAAGCACACGTCACTTCTTCTATCTGTAGGATGGTCGTCGTCGTCGTCGTCGCTTTAATTCTTCGATCACTTATCATCCTGGGAAAGGAAAAAAAATAGATCGATAAGTTAACAGCTCATTTAAGATCGTATTTCCGGGTCATTAAGCTTGTGCCGATGGAGATTGACGAAGAGATTATTTTTTTTATCTTGGCTACTGTTGTTTTATAGGCAAAAAGTGATTAAAAAAATGTGACTAGAATAGCATAGAATACCAAGAAGGTTTGAAAATATATACATACACAGTTTATGAAGAAATCGATGCACGTATGATCTTCACTACCCATATGTATGTGTTAGACTTAATTAAGATGTTATATTGAGAGAGAGAGAGAGAGAGAGAGAGAGAGAGAGAGAGGAGTAAGAGGAGAGACGAGAGAGAGAAGAAGAGAGAGTAAAAATGGAGAGAGATAGGAAAAAAGAAAATAGAGAGAAAGAGAGAAAGAAAGGAGAGGAAACGAGAGAGAGATGAGAGAGAGAGAAGAGAGTATGAAGAGAGAGAGAGAGATACGAGAGGAGAGGAGATATACAGAGAGAGAGAGAGAGAGAGAGAGGAGAGAGAGATAGAGGAGAGAGAGAGAGAGAGAGAGAGAGAGAAGAGAGAGAGAGAGACGAGAGGAGAGAGAGAGGAGTAGAAGAGAGAGAAGAGGAGATAGAGAAGAGAAGAGAGGAGAAACAGAGAGGAGAAGAGAGAGAGGAGAGAGAGAGAGAGAGAAGAGAGAGAGAGAGAGAGAGAGAGAGAGAGAGAGGAGAAGAGAAGAGAGAGAGAGAGAGAGAGAGAGACTGTGAATCCGTACTCGCACATTGTATTTCAACAAGAAC
>JACEEZ010011988.1:357500-375000 GCA_016584305.1 Chionoecetes opilio | reverse complement strand
AGATAGATAAGTACCACAGTATGCGATTTAGATAAGCAAAACATACCACTGTAAGAAAACAAGTAAGTGAATGAAGGTAAGAATTGATAAGAGAGAGAAGAGAGAAGAAGAGAGAGAGAGAGAGAGAAAAAAAGAGAGAGAGAAGACACCAACAGATATGCGATTAGATCAGACAACACACATACAAGAAAAAAGACGAGAGAGAGGAGAAGAGGGAAGAGAGAGAGAAGAGAGGAGAGAAAAGAGAGAGAGATTGAGGAAGAGAGAGAGAGAGAGAGAGAGAGAGAGAGAGAGAGAGGGGAGAGAGAGAAGAGAGAGAGAGAGAGAAAGAAACACACACACACACACACACACACACACACCAACAGATATGCGATTAGATACAGACAACACACACACAGAAAAAAAAAATCAAACACACCCAAAAAAAATTAACACCGAAGAAATATAAAAAATTTGTGAAGGAAATTGTTGAATAGGAAATAATGAAACACTCGTGACGCCATTTATGAAATTAAGCGGCGTCTAACAGATAAGATTCCTGAGTTTCCTGAAGAATCCTACTTGTGTCAACACTTTACGGCGTGACGCAGTGTAGTATTAAGGCGGGAGAAATGCATGGGCACGGCGCCCCCCCCCCCTCTTTCCCCTCCATCCCCCCTCCCTTCTCCCCTCCCCCCGTCCTCCCTGAACCTTTTATAACCTCCTCCCTCCTCCTCCTCCTCCTCCTCCTCCTCAATAGCCCTCCTCCTCTCCTCCTCCTCCTCCTCCTCCTCCTCCTCCTCCTCCTCCTCCCTGAACCTCATAGCCAGCAAAGATGATGGGGAGAGGAAGAGGAAGTGGTGGTGGTGGGTAGTGGTGGTGGTGGTGGTGGTTGTAGTGGGTATGGTGGTGGTGGTGGTGGTGGTGGTGGTGATGGTGGTGGTGGTGATGGTGGTGGTGGTGGTGGTTGTAGTGGGTATGGTGGTGGTGGTGGGGGTTTGGTGGAGGTGGTGGTGGTGGTGGTGGTGGTGGTGGTGGTGGTGGAGGTGAAGTGGTGGTGGTGGTGGTGGTGGTGGTGGAGGTGGTGATGGTGGGGGGGTGGTGGGGTGGTGGTTGGTAGTGGTGGTGGTGGTGGGGTGAGGTGGTGGTGGTGGTGGTGGTGGGGAGGTGGTGGTGGTGGTGGTGGTGGAGGTGGTGGTGGTAGTGGGTATGGTGAGGGGTGGGGGTGGTGGTGGAGGTGGTGGTGGAGGGGTGGTGGTGGTGGGTGGTTGGTGGGGGGGTGGGGGAGGTGGTGGTGGTGGGGAGGTGAAGGGTTTGGTGGGGGTGGTGGGTGGTGGAGGTGGTGGTGGTGGTGGTGGTGGAGGTGGTGGTGGTAGTGGGTATGGTGATGGTGGTGGTGGTGGTGGTGGTGGTGGAGGTGGTGGTGGTAGTGGGTATGGTGGTGGTGGTGGTGGTGGTGGTGTGGTGGTGGTGGTGATGGTGGTGGAGGTGGTGGTGGCGGTGGGTATGGTGATGGTGGTGGTAGTGGTGGAGGTGGTGGTGGTAGTGGGTATGGTGGTGGTGGTGGTGGTGATGGTGGTGGTGGTGATGGTGGTGGAGGTGGTGGTGGTGGCGAGACTACGTAATAATACTAAATATGACTACGTAATAATAAAGAAAGAGAGAGAGATAAAAGAATAGAAAGACAGGGAAACAGAAAAAAATGTATGGTTTTGACTAGTTTTGAAATATAGATGTGAAATTTTTGGTTTTCTGTGGGTGTATGTATGTATGCATGTATGTATGTATGTATGTATGTACCCTCATGGATTAACATATGTACACGGAGGGATTAGCCGATCGTGGGGTGAAAAAGGGAGATGGACAGACAGACAGACAAGAGTGACAGATAGACAGACAGGAACATGAGAAAATATCGAGGCACTCTTACACACACACACACACACACACACACACACACACACACACACACACACTCAGCCTTATTCAAAACCACGGACGGCTGCCAACCACCCATCCCGCCCATCCGCCCGCCCACTCTCCGAAGAACCTTACAGCCGACCATTTATGTCCAATATCTACCTTTGTCCCTCCGTCAGACCGCCTGGAAAATTGCCATCCACCTGGTGTCCTTCCTTCCTTCCTTCCTTCCTTCCTGCCTTCCTTCCTTCCTTCGTTTCTTCCTTCCTGCCTTCCTGCCTTCCTTCCTTCCCTTTCCCTTCTTTCCCTTTCCCTTTCCTTTCCTTCCTTTCCCGCCTTCCTTCCTGCTTCCTTCCCTTTCCCGCCTTCCTTCCTTCCTTCCTTCCTTCCCCTTTCCTTCCTTCTTCCTTTTTCCCCTTTTTTTTTTCCCCCCTCCCCCCCCCTTTTTCCCCTTTTCCTTTTTTCTTTTTTTTTCCTGCCTTCTTCCTTCCTTCCCTTCCTTCTTCCCTTTCCCTTTCCTTCCTTCCTTCCCCTTCCTTCCTTTCCCCTTTCCTTCCTTCCTTCTTTTTTTCTTTCTTCTCTTTTTGGTCCTTGCCTTTTTTTTTGTTTTTCCTTTTTCCTTTTTCTTTGTTTCTTTTTGTTGTTTTTCTTTTTGATGTTTTTTTCTTCTCTCTCTCTGTCTCTTCTCTCTCTCCCCCCTTCTTCTCTTTTCCTGTATCCCTCTCTCTCTTCTTTCTCCCCTCTCTTTTCCCCTTCTTCTCTCCCCCTCCTCTCCTCTCTTCTCTCTTTTCTCTCTCTCTCTCTCTCCTCTCTCTCTCTCTTTTCCTCTTCGTCTGCCTGTTTGTCTGTCTGTCTGCCTCTCTCTCTCCTCTCTCCTTCCTCCTCCTCTTCTCTCTCTCTCTCTCCTCCTCCTCTCCCCTTCTCTCTCTCCTCCTCTCTTCTCTTCTTTTCCCTCTCTCTCTCAAATTTGTTAGCTTCAGGGTTGTGTTTGGTTGCAAGAGGAGAGAGAAAAGTTACATCGGGTATTTCTCAATGACATTTAAAAAATCTTTTAAATCTTTTTTTCCCTCATGTGTTATTGTTATTCACTGCTTGTTTGCTTCTCGCGTTTTTTCTTTTTTTCATTTTGGGCCTTCATGACATTTAAATTGATACTTTTTTCATATTCTTCTTTTATCATGTTTCATATACTTGTGTTCCTTTTGCTCCAAAGTTTACAATGAAGTTAAATGTTTGAATGTGGGGCAAGTGTTTTTTTTATTTTTTACTCTTTTTACCCCGCCAACGAATTTGGGAAAGGGGTTTATGTTTTCACCCCGTCTGCCCCTGTCTGTCTGTTAGTGTGGGTTTCTCAAAAAAGTTAGAATGTTTTGGCCAAACTCGGTATCCCAAAGTCTTTTTGGGTAAAAGGAAAAATGTTTTAAATTTTGGGGATGAAATCTATTGAAAACTGTTCCATGGAACCCAAATTGATGAATTTCGGCCGGAGTATGCGCTCTACTGAGAAATTATATATATATATATTTTAATAATATATATATATTATATATATATTATATTATATATTTTAAATTTTTAAATAAAAAATTTATTAATATATAATTTTAATATAAACGTATATTTTTAAAATTCGGGCGGAGGTATGCGCCTATAAATCCCCCCCCCCCCCCCCCCTAGTTTAACTTTTTGTTTTATTGTTTCTTTTTTCGCATCTTGTGATGATTACTCTCTCTCTCTCTCTTCTCCTCTCTCTCTCTTCTCTCTCTCCTCTCTCTCAATCTCTCTCTCTCTCTCTCTCTCTTTTTTCCTCCTCTCTCTCTCTCCTCTCTCCCCCCCCCCCCCCCCCCCCCCCCCCCCCCCAAACCCCCCCCCCACACACACACACACACAAACGACGTACGTACCAAAATCATTTAAAATCCCAAAGTCGACCTCCCCCGTTTTATCAATCATATTCCCCATGTAACCCTGTTTTCTTATCCACTAGATATAAACATTGCTTTTCTTAATTAGATACAAACTTAATTACCGGCAACACACAGCCGCTTGAGGCGATGATTACTCTGCCGTTCATCATGTTGTATCGAGGTGGTAGTTAAAGGTGATCCATGGTCCTACCTGGCTAAAAGGAAGAAAGGTTTTCCCCATTATTGAAAGGAAAACGTGAGGTGGGTAAAATTACTGCCCCTTCTTCCCTAACTCTTTGGGGAAAAGGGGGTGATGTTGGGGGGGGAGGGAAAAGGTAAAAACAATATCTCTTATTTTCTTATAGTGTTTTTTTTTTCTCTCTCTCTCTCCTCCTCTCTCCCCTCTTCCTTCTTCCTTTTCTCTCTCTCTCTCTCTGCCTCTCTCTCTCTCTCTCTCCTTTTCCCTCTCTCTCCTCTCTCTCTCTCTCCTCTCTCTCCCTCTCTCTCTCTCCCCCCCATATTTATTCTTGTTTATTTTTTCTCGTATTTTTACTCTTCCCATTTTTTTTTCTCCCTGTTTATTATCTTCCCATTTTTTTTTCTCTCTCTCTCTCTCTCTCCCCTTTTCTCTCTTCTCTCCCCCCTCTCTCTCCTCTCTCTCTCTCTCTTCTCTCTCTCTCTCTCTCTCTCTCTCTCTCCCTTTTTTTCCTTTCTTTTTTTTTCTCTCTTCTCTCTCTCTCTCTCTCTTTTTCCTTTTCGTTTTCTGGTTTTTTTTTTTTTCTCTCTCTTTTCCCCCCCCTCTCTCTCTCTTCTCTACTCCTCTCTCTCTCTCTCTCTCCCCTCCTCCCCTTTTCTTTTTTTTTCCCCCCCGGGGCGTCTTTTCCCCCTCTCTCTCTTTTTTTTCTTTTTGGTGACCAGTATATGAATAGGTAGGATGTGTTTTTTTTTTTTTCTCTCTCTTCTTCTCTCTCCTCTCTCTCTCTCTCTCTCTTCTCTCTCTTCTCTCCTCTCTCTCTCTCTCTCTCTCTCCCCTTTTCCCCTCTCTCTCTCCTCTCTTTTTTGTGTCCAGCATATGAAACAGATTTTTCTTTGTTGTGAAGCGTAAACCAACTCCTATTTTTTCCCTCCACGTCATGGTAAAAATCAAGCATATTTCATACTCGTATTTCAAGGCCGAGAGATAAAAAGAGAATAAAAATGGTTCTTTTCACCCACCTTGTGTTGTGTTTTAATCCCTTGAACCTCTCTCTTTTCACCTTTCTTTTCTGTTGCTGTTTATTCCCTATTTGTTCCTCCACTTCTAGGTTTTTAATTCCACTCCTATTCTAAATTTGTCCCCATTTTCTGTCTTTTCCCTATTTGTCCCTCCACTTCTAAGTTTTTAATTCCACTTCTATTCTAAATGTGTCCCTATTTTCTGTCTTTTCCCTATTTGTTCATCCACTTCTAAGTTTTTAATTCCACTTCTTTTCTAAATTTGTCCCTATTTTCTCCTTTTCCCTATTTTTTCATCCACTTCTAGGTTTTTAATTCCACTTCTTTTCTAAATTTTTCCATTTTTCCTTTTCCCTATTTTCTCATCCACTTTCAGGTTTTTAATTCCACTCTTTTCTAAATTGTTTCCCCCTTTCTGTCTTCCTATTTGTTCCTCACTTTTTAAGTTTCCAATTCCACTTCTATTCTAAATTTGTCCCTATTTTCTCCTTTTCCCTATTTTTTCATCCACTTCTAGGTTTTTAATTCCACTTCTATTCTAAATTTGTCCCTATTTTCTCCTTTTCCCTATTTGTTCCTCCACTTCTAAGTTTTTAATTCCACTTCTATTCTAAATTTGTCCCTATTTTCTCCTTTTCCCTATTTGTTCCTCCACTTCTAAGTTTTTTATTCCACTTCTATTCTAAATGTGTCCCTATTTTCTCCTTTTCCCTATTTTTTCCTCCACTTCTAGGTTTTTAATTCCACTTCTATTCTAAATTTGTCCCTACTTTCTCTTTTTCCATAGTTTTTCCTCCACTTCTAAGTTTTATTAATGTCCACTTCTATTCTAATTTGTCCCTATTTTTTCCCCTTCTGGGTTTTTTCCCTATTAAAAATTTTTCCCATTTTCTCCTTTTTCCCTATTTTTTCATCCACTTTGGGTTTTTAAATTCCACCTCTATTCTAAATTTGTCCCTATTTTTCTTTTTTCTATTTTTTTTTTTTTTTTTTTTCTTTTTCCCCTATTTGTTTTTTTCTCTTTTCTATTTTTTTCCCATTCTGTTTTTTAATTTTTACCTTCATTTTCCCTATTTTTCTTTCAACTTTGTATTCTTTTAATTTTTTTCCTTTTTTTGCTTTTATTTTTTTTCCCCCATTTCTAGGTTTTTTAAATTTTCCCTTCTTTTTAAAAATTTTCCAAATTTTTTCCTTTTTTTTTTTCCCCCCCTTTAATTTTTTTCCCCATTCTTTTTCCCCCTTTTTTTTTTCCCCATTTTTTCCTCCACTTCAAATTTTTTAATTCCCCTTATTCAAAATTTTGTCCATTTTTCCCCTTTTTCCCTATTTTTTCCTCCCTTTTTTTTTTAATTCACTTCTTTTCAAATTTTGCCCATATTTCTCTTTTTCCCATTTTTTTTTTTTTCCACTCTATTTAAATTTTTGCCCTTTTTCCCCTTTTCCCCATCCCCCCACTCCTTCCCCTTGCTCTCCCTTTTCCCCTCCCCCCCTTTCCCTCTTCCCCCTCGGGGGTTTTGGGTCGTTCCCCCTCCCTTTGATTACGTCTTACCCTCACTAATCACCTGCTAATAGCCCACCTGGCCGCTAGCGTTGTTTTGATTATCCTGCGAAATGTATATGTAAACACTTAAGAAGCAGTTTTTCCATCAACACTTCAAAAACATTTCTCTACAGTTTCGTAATCAATTAATTTTCTTTCTTAATCCTAATGAGGGAAGATGGAACGCTAACATTCGCAATTAAACCACAACAGGCCGCAATCTGATGTGTTTTTGTTTTTTTGCCCTTTCAAAATGCCTCATCTGTGGAGAGCCTAGCCCTTTTGCTTTCCTTTAAAAATAATGGGGTAAATAAAAACTAAAATTTTGGGGAATCAAACGTGGTTCAGGTACAATGGGGACTTACTATTTATTATTTCTTTTTTTTTTACTTGTGAAATTTGTATCCTTTATTGTTATCTTTACGTTTACAATAACATAAGTTTCCTTTAAAGAATGCTAATCTTCTACGATATTCACCCGTAAAACACGTATTTGATTCATCTATTTATCCTTTTTTTATCATGTCTTAGATTCGATTTTTTCCTTCCCATCCATAAGTTAGAAAAATCTAATTAATTTTGCTGTATTTTGATTTTTACGTTTACAATAACATAAGTTTCCTTTAAAGAATTATAATCTCTCACGATATTCACTCTTAAAACTCCTATTTGACAGTAATTTATTTAACCATTTCATTTATTCCATTTATCTAAGATTCTTAAATTTATTACTTTCCACCCATAAGTACGAAACATCAAATCGATCACCTATTTCCCCTTTAATGCAATAGACGAAGGTAAACGTTAGTCTGGTATTAGCCGTTCAAACGCGTCCCACACTAGTCTCGCTTACGCCGCGGCTGTTTATTTATACTTCAGGATGGGAATCACTAATGCTTTGGCAAACCACTTGAAAGAAAATCGGAGTCTTATGGGAGGGAGGGAGGGAGATGCCAAGTCAACACCAGCCTGAAGTTGACGGGATGACGGATGATCAGCTGACGGGAAGTAAACAAACACGATGATTGTCAGCTGATCGAATGTCAACAAATCGAGAGAAAAAAAGAGAGAGAGAGAGAGAGAGAGAGAGAGAGAGAGAGAGAGAGAGAGAGAGAGAGAGAGAGAGAGAGAGAGAGAGACGGCCACCATGCTCGCTGCCAATGATAGCAAGGAATCTCTGAATGCTAGGGAACATTATTTTCATTATTATTATTATTATTATTATTGGTATTATTATTATTGTTATTCATCGAGTATTTATCATTATTGTTCTTATCGTTGCTGTAATTGTTACTGAGTTTCTTGTATACGAGTTGATGTTCATTATGTGTATTATCTTTTCTTCCCAAAACACGCCGCGCACAAACAACACACACAAACACAAAACCCCACACACACACACACACACACACACACCACAACACACACACACACACACCACACACACACACACCCCACACACCACACAAAAAAAACCAACTAAGCGTTCCCCGTTAACCAAAATATGCTAAAATCATGTGGTATTATTTTTTTATTCTAGTTCCCCCCCTTCCTATCCTCCTAGTTTTATTAATTAACATACATCACCTTTATCCTTCCTCCTGATATTCTTCTCGCCTCTCCTTCCCTTCACTGTCCTAGCATCACTTCCACTTCCCTCCTCCATTCTTTCCTTGTATTCCCCCTCTCTCTCTCCTCCTCTCTCTCTCATCCTCCTCTCTGCTCTCTCTCTCCCTCCTCTCTCCCCTCCTCTCCTCTCTCTCTCAAATCTCTCATTATCTCCTCTCCACACAGCTGAGCCATACACACATCACACACACACCCTGGGCGTCGGTCAGGGGAGGCCCGGTCAACTCCCCCACTACAAAAGGGCACGGGGGGGCGTCCTTGGGGGGGGGGGGGGAGCGGACCAAATGGGAGGGTTTAGGGACGGGAACCTCACTGAGAGGGGGAGGATCAGCTGGATATATCATCTTCTTTGACCTCAGAAGTAGCATTCCACAACTTTCCTATTTTTTAAAAAGTTTTTCATTAATTTCCACAGTCTCCATCGCCCCATTTTTTTTTTTCCCTCTCTCTCCCCTCTCTCTCTCTCTCCTCTCCCCTCTTTTCTCTCTCTCTCTCTGTACTTCCTTTTCCATTCCTTATTCTATCCCCCCCCCTTTCTCCTTGTCTCTGTCTCACTTCCCCTCTTATACCTCCCCGCTGTCTCGCTACCTTACCCTCAGGTCTCCCCTCGCTGCAGAATAGGTCAAATGCCACGCCAGGTGAAATAAGAATTGAATTTGGTCCAGCCAGTTTGTCTCAAATTGAACGATAACTTAAAAAAAAAAATAGTTATTGTCTTGCAGTAAATGGGAATTATTGTAAAAAAGGGGGGGGGGGGGGGGAAAAAAAAAAAAAAAAAAAGAAGAGAGAGGGGAGAGAAGAGAGAGGGGGAGAGAGAGAGAGAGGAGAGAGAGAGAGAGAGAGAGAGAGAGAGAGAGGAGAGAGAGAGAGAGGGGAAAAGAGAGGAAAAAAATTTTTAAAACTATGGTTTAATAAACATATAGAAAGAAGGGGAAAAGGGAAAGAGAGAGAAGAGAAAAAAAAAAAAAAAAAAAAGAGAGAGGTTGAAAATAGACTGATGGATAGAATTTTAATACCTATACGGAGAAGAGTAAGACAAGGGTACAGCACAGGTAGCTATAAAGGTAAAATTCATCACCTCTCCGATAGACGCCTGTGGGACTCTTCGTCACCTGAGGGAAGAGGAACATGTTGAGACTTGCGACGCCAGGTAGAAAGTGCATATTTCCCTCACTAATTCACGCGGGGACAGAAGCCTTTTCTTTTTATGTCTGTCTGTCTGTCTGTCTTTCTTTTTATGTATGTCTGTCTGTCTGTTTTTCTTTTTGTGTGTCTGTCTGTGTGTCTGTCTTGGTTACCTGATATTTTTTATTTTGTGGTTATCAATAATCTTTCTATTTTATGTTTGACAGTACATTTGGGTCTCTCTATGCGTTTTGATTTTGTTTTGTTATCCATATTAATTTACTGTTACTCGCTTGCTTGTTGTCCTTTTTTTTCTTTTTCTTTTATTTAAACATACATATACATGGCCCAAGGGTCACGGGTTTTCTACTATCTAAGGGCAAGTAAATATAGCTATTACACAAAATAAAAAGACCTAAAAAACTAACTTTAAATCAATAAAGCTCACTAAAGTTTTTGTTGGGGCCTTTGCTGTCATAGTGTCACACTGTCAACTACAGATAACTAGCGTCGCGGGGTGGGTTTTCGACAGCTCCACCGATTGCCGCCAACTTTACACTGGTGTTCTTCCCCTTTAATGTGAGGGACGCCCGTGAAAATTTTCCACACCTGGGACGCGGCCCACAAAGGTGCGTGGTGCTGGCGGGCACGGGAAAACGGGCACCTCCACTGATCATCGTTTCGTAAGCACCTTTCGTGTTCGTGGGGGTTTCTCGGAGGCTGTGAAAAACCCAGCCAGGTGTGGCACTCCCTGACCTGGCCTTGTGGAAATACAAAACCCGCGACGTCCCTGGGTTGTTCCAGTGATGACGGACTCACCGGCTCAAAATGGGTGGTGGGTCTGGGGGGTCTGCAGCACCACAGTCCGGGGCTCGCGCTGGATGCGTCCGGGCCCCTGGTGCGAGGCTGCACACGACATCCGGGAGAGGGCGGGTACTCTAAGAAAGGGCCCGTATTGGCCTTGTAGAGAAAGAGCTTCCCCCCCGTCGAGGAAGCTGGCCCCCCTTGCGGGGCAGAGCCCCTGTGAGGGGCCCTTTTTAGAAAATGTTTTGATGGGCCCGTCAAACCTTAGCTCTGGGTCCCCCTTCCCCCAAATTTTGACGTTCCCTGGATGGGAGAGGAAGCCACCAAACCGAGCCCCCCTTTCCCATTTGGGGCCCGGGCAGGGGGACCGAGAAACCACCATTGCCGTGTTTCCCCGGAAAAAAAGGTCACCGCCAACGTGACCCCACTCTGATAAACTCATGCGATTGATCTCATCAGCGCACGCCCACGTCATGTCGCGGGTAGGAGCAGGAGAGTACAGTCATCAACCTAACCCGAGACTGCGGGCAGCTGCGGAGAAGATCGTACACGTATGTTCCCAAGGGGCTGGCCCAGACAGAGCCCTGTGGGGCTGATGCTTCCATGGAGGGACTCAAAGGGTGCCCGTTGACGGCGACCGGAGGGTTTTTCCCCCCGCAGGTAGTTCCCCAGGGGCAGCAGGAGTCACCCTGGAGCCTTTTGCTCGGAGTTTTTCGAGAGGTCCCGGGCCCCCCTGTCAAAGGCACCCCTATGTAAGGGGGACCCCGACAGGTCCCGGCCGCATCCCGGGGGTCCGCCATTTCGGGTTAGGGGTCAGCAGGCGAGGTGGACCGTCCCCGGTCTGAACCCAAATGTTTGGGCCCTCTCTCCTTTCTTTCGTTCTCTTTTCTCCTCTTCTCCCCCTCTCCCCTCTTCTTCCCTCTCTCTTCTCTCTCTCTTCTCTCTCCTCTCTCCCCCTTTTCTCTTCTTCTCTCTCTCCACACAGTTTATTTATTTCTCTGCCACGCCCATTTACCCTTTCACTCTCTAGCTCGTATACGATTTTTCCTCTGTTACTCCCTTCCTCCCTTCCCCACTCACTCACTCACTAATTCGTCTACTCCTTCCTTAATCCTTAAAATGTCGGTGAGGAGGATAATCTACTGCCACATTGGATTAAAATAGAACTTTTTTTGTTTCTATATGTATTTGTTTCGTTGTATGTATGTAAGGTTGTTAAGCAAGCAGAAGGCGAGAGTGATAGATTTGCTTTTGTTATTTTTATTGTGGTCGCTTTTTGTCCTTTGATTTATGTTGCTACTAATCATCTTTATGTCTCACATAACCCTAAGAAGAAAAATTTGGTTGGTTCTTTCCTTCTTCTCTCTCTCTCCTCCTCTCTCTTCTCCCCTCGCTCTCCTCTCTCCCCTCTCTCTCTCTCTCTCTCTCTCTCTCTCTCTCTCTCTCTCTCTCTCTCTCTCTCTCTCTCTCTCCAGCAATAGTTAGTGGTGTTGGGTAAAAGAAAAACGTTCAGGGAGAGAGAGATTGGTATTTTCTCCTCTCTCTCTCTCTTCTCTTCTCTCTCCTCTCTCTCTCTCTCCTCTCTCTCTCTCCTCTCTCCCTCCTCTCCCTCTCGCTTCTCTCTCTCGTCCCTCCCGCGGTCACGTTGAGGGGCTCAGCTTGAACTCATTAGCCAGGTCACCTCAGAACACCTGTGAGCACCTGGGGGTCATCAAGGTCAATCTGATGCTGCTGACCCGACCCGCCCACTTTGACCCGCCACCGCCCAGGCCCATTAGGGTGAGGTTAGTTGGTTTTAGGGTTATTATTATTATTATTATTATTATTATTATTATTATTATTATTATTATTATATTTATTATTACCATCATTTGTTATTATGATGCGTAGCGTAGATTTAATTAATTAAGACACGGTTCAATACCAGTACTACCTATCGTATTTTCCCTGCTACTACTACTACTACTACTACTACTACTACTACTACTACTACTACTACTACTACTACTACCACTGCTACTACTACTACTACTACTACTACTACTACTACTTACTACTTTACCACTGCTACTACTACTACTACTACACTTACTACTACTACTATTTACTACTCTACTACTACTTACTACTACTACTACTACTACTACCACTACTACTACTTCTACTACTACTACTACTACTCTACTACTACTATCACTACTACTACTACTACTACTACTACTACTACTACTACTACTACTACTACTACTACTAAGCTCGATTAATCTGTAGGAGATATACAAGTGGAAGGAAACCCACACAAGTAACAACAAAATTATTAAGAATCAGATTTAGGTGAGATGGAAAGGAGGACAAGGACGTGGGAGGAGGAGGAGGAGGAGGAGGAGGAGGAGGAGGAGATGGGGGTTTAGGGAGGAGGAGGGAGGAGAGAGAAGGGGGAAGGAGAAGGAGGTGGGATAGAGGAGGGGAGGAGGAGGAGGAGGAGGAGGAGGAAGGAGGAGGTCCTAAGAAAGGCATCACTCAGCCTCAGGGGAATTACCGATGGGCAAGATTCGGGAGGAGGGTAAAGGAGGAAGAGAAGGAGAAAGGAGAGACCCAGAGGAGGAAGGAACTAGATTAGATGGAAGGGGGAGGTAACTTTGGGAGAGTAAGGCATCAAGGGGAGAGAAGAGGGGAGGGAGAGGGGGAAAGGAAGGGTTAGGGGGAGGAAGGTAGAGCATAATGGAGAGTAAAGGGAAGTATCAGAGGGGGGATGGAGGGACAAAGGGGGAGAAAACAGCTCTTAATTGCGTTATCTGAGCTTGGTTTAGGAAGGACAAGAGTCTTCAGTTTAAAATCCATTTTTTGGGATGGCAGCGCGAGGAGGAGGAGGAGGAGGCCAATTAAGAATAATGGGTATGGAAGTCGATTTTAGTCTTTTTGCATTTCTATATAAACTATTATCACATTTTTCATGTTATTCACTCATCTTTGTAGACACGTATGCAAAATATTAAAAGTTAACACACGAAAAATAAAAGTTAAAACTAGAATTAGGACAAGGCTAACTGAGCCTAAAATACTTTTATGACATTGCCACAAAGTTGAAAACACCACCACTGCAATAATTCTCTCTCTCTCTCTCTCTCTCTCTCTCTCTCTCTCTCTCTCTCTCTCTCTCTCTCTCTCTCTCTCTCTCTCTCTCTCTCTCTCTCTCTCTCTCTCTCTCTCTCTCTCTCTCTCTGGTCCAAATACCTGAACATCTTGAAAACACCATAATAACTTAAAATTCTCTTCGACGGCCAAGTTTTAGGGTCCACTTTCCTCCTTTTTCTTCCTCTCTTCCACCACTCCTCTTCCACCCTCCTCTTCTACCCCTCCTCTTCCATCCCTCCTCTTCCATTCCACCTCTTCCACCAATCCTCTTCTTTCTCCAGTTCCTATTTTTTCTCCTCTAACATTCTTTCCTACTTTTAATGTTCTTTCAAATTTTCTCTCTTCTTCGCCTCCCTCGTCCATTACCTTTTCTTTATTCTCAAACCTTCTTCTAACTACTATTACGTACTAATATATTTTTTCTATACTACTAATGTTGTAGCTATAATTTATCTTCCTTTCCTCATGCATGGCGGAGGAGGAGGAGGAGGAGAGTTGGGTCTTTATCTTGGCACTGACACGAAACCAAAAGTTGAAGGCGTGGCACTGTGGCCCTGTGTTTATGGCCCACCTTAATTAGAGGTCACACAGGTAAACACAGGTATTGCTATCACCACCCATTCCGACCCCGATACTTTATCTTTCCCTGAGGAGGAGGAGGAGGAGGAGGAGGAGGAGGAGGAGGAGGAGGAGGAGGAGGAGGAGGAGAGGAGGAGGAGGAGGAGGAGGAGAGGAGTGAGTCACGCCAGCAGTTACTCAGGAGGCGTTACCCGAAGTGTTTGTTATGGTTCTTGTGGCAGATTTTCACGTTTACGTCGAGTTCGTGCGATGAGAACGAAAAATCATGTCGTGTGTTTTCTCTGCAGCGTTTTTTCTTTCTCGCGGGATGATTTATAGAGAATTAGAGAATAGAGTATTATAGAGAGAGTATTATAGTAGAGTATTACAGAGATTATATTCATAGAGTATATAGTATTATTTCTACGTCAATGGACTGCTTGTGAGGTGATGTTTGCTGGGGTGTTTTGTCTCTCCCTGATTGGTTTATGCTGTTTGCTATTATATATATATTTGCAGTGTGTATGTGTGTGTGTGTGTGGGTGTGTGGGTTTATATGTGTGTGTGTGTTGTGTGTGTGTGGAGGGGGGGGGGGGTGTTAAGTGAGCTCATTCAGTGATGACATCGGCTGTTTGTGGATGTCACATAATAGTTAGAGTACCACGACACCACCAACAAACAAATAGTATACTGCTAAATTGCTAATGATGACGTTAACATTACAACTACTGCTACTTTAATGTAAAAAGAACAATAATAACAATGCTAAATACAATAAGAACATGAGAACATAAGTAAATAAGGATGCTACAAGAGGCCGCAGTTCCTGATACTTATTACTATAACCTACATCCACCTTTCATCCCCATCCATGCATTTAACTAGCCTCCTTATTGACCCTCCTCTATTATAGCTCCCTATTGACTCCGCACTAACTACCTGACGATTGAGTCCATTCCAATCATTTACCAACCTATTTGTGAACCAGTTTTTCCCTATTTCCTTTTTAAAGAAAAAAGTCATGTCTGTGAAATTTAAGAAAAGAAAAATAATCCCACAGTTTCTCTTCCTATTGTAACCATTGCCATCCACTGACTGCCTTCACCATCCATTCCTCCCTCCAGCGAACCTCAACACCTTAACCTTTTTGTCATTAACCCCTTCACGCCCAGATCTTTCCTTTGCTATAAAAAATCGTCTGTTAACCATAAAATAAAAAAAAGTAACTGAATATACCAAATTAGTTAGTGGACAAGGATACTAAACACGTCTATCTCTAAAACATTGCTTAGATTCACTAAAAATCGTCTAATGGTAGCCAAATTAAAATAGAAATTACGTTCTGGGTCTCAAGGCGTTAATTAAAGTCATCACCTCAAACCCCTGTGGATGGAAAGGTGATGACAGATGACAGCATACGTGTTGTCTTGTCATTTGTGGAGTGATAAAAAATAAATAATCTGGAGTGCAATGCATTGGATTAAGGAATTGGTTTGCATGAAGAAATTAGATCAAAGACTTCAATCAGGAAAATTTTTACTTGATGATGAAATGCCTTGAAGTGATGAAAACATTGTAAGAGAAAGAAAGTATGAAAAGAGAAAGAATCGGAGAACGTGAGAAAGTCAATGGACAGCACTCAACTTAGAGAGAGAGAGAGAGAGAGAGAGAGAGAGAGAGAAAGAGAGAGAGAGCAGCAAACGGAAGGAAAAAATATAGAAAAGAAAGAAAGAAAGAAAAATTGAGAAGGAAGAAAGAAGGGCCGTAAAGGAAAGAACGATGGAGGGAATGATGGAAAGGAGAAAAGAAGAGAGAGAGAGAGAGAGAGAGAGAGAGAGAGAGAGAGAGAGAGAGAGAGAGAGAAAGAGAGAAAATTCTTAAAGATTTAATGGTGTGTAAGAGTCATAGAAACGAAAGGGAAAGAGAAAAAACGAAACAAAAAAACAATGTCCACCTGGCAAGTCGTCGCCATTCACTCTTTCATTGGCTCACACATTTTTTTTCGCTCACTGGCCACTCACATTGCGCATTAGAAGTGAAATGGCGCAAGGGAATGGAAAATGAATTATATCCTCTCTCTCTCTCTCTCTCTCTCTCTCTCTCTCTCTCTCTCTCTCTCTCTCTGTCTCTCTCTCTCCAGCAATAGTTAGTAGTGTTGGGTAATCTAACTCTTGTATAACGAGGGTTTTAAGTTCATTTTCCATGTAAGGGGAAGTTCGTGAAGGTATTATGAAGAGAGAGAGAGAGAGAGAGAGAGAGAGAGAGAGAGAGAGAGGGGGGGGGGGGGGGGGAGGTAGTGTAGAGAGGGAGAGGCGGAGAATGGGTGAGGAAAGGAGGGAGGAAGGGAGAAAAGAAGTAGTTATGGATGCAGTTGCGGCTCTGAATTTCTCCTGATAAATGTCATGGAGAGAGAGAGAGAGAGAGAGAGAGAGAGAGAGAGAGAGAGAGAGAGAGAGAGAGAGAGAGAGAGAGAGAGAGGGAGAGAGAGAGAGAGTATGAATTGACTCTATATGGTAGAGATCGATATTACGGTGGAATGGATATAGACATGATGAGACAGTGGGATGCAGAGTAAAGGAAATATAAGCATACAATAATAAAACATTACACACTTAGACGGAAAAAAAAGAGTTAATTGATTAATACATGCGATCAGTTTGTATCAAGCCATATGACTAATTAAAAGAGAAAGGAATAATATTATTTATTTGTTTACGTTGCAGCCTAATTGAGGTTAAGACAATAAAAACTGAAGAAATAAGAACACAACAGAGATAAAGATAGGTAGAGGAGGAAAATGAGAAGGGAACAGATGAGAATGCAAGATTAGAGAAAAGAAGGGATGCAATAGAGTGGTTACGGATGCTTGAGGGAGGGAAGCTGTCAGGGGCAAGGCATGAGGTAGTTAGATAGGTAGGTAGGTAAGTAGGTAGTTAGGTAGGTAGGTAGTTAGTTAGGTAGGTAGGTAGGAGGTTGTTAGAGAGGTAGTTAGGCTTTGTAGAGGTCTTTATAAGGAGGGTGAAGGAGGGAAGCTGTCAGAGTCAAGGCATGATGAGGTAGTTGGAGAGGTATGTAGTTAGGTTGGTAGGTAGTTAGTAGAAGGTAGTTAGAGAGGTAGTTAGGATATATATAGGTCTTTATAAGGAGGGCGAGTTGGTGATGAAGGGGTGAGGCAAGGCATGAGGTAGTTAGTTAGGTAGTTACGTAGGTAGGTAGTTAGTAGCAGGTAGTTAGAGAGGTAGTTAGGATGTGTAGAGGTCTTTATAAGGAGGTGAAGGGGTGATGCAGGGGTGATGAAGGGGTTAGGGGTGGTAGGGGGTGATGCAGCACTGACCAAGGTATTGATTAAGGGATGTTAAGGGTTATAAAAATGTCACCATCTATTATTATTTTTTCTATAGAAGTCAAGTTTTTTTTTCAAGGGGTATGTTATTTTTTTGTTTGTTCTATGTTGTTATCTCTCTCAGCCCACGACCTTTTCCCTACCGATCATCATCCCTCAACTCTTCCCTCCTTCCCTCCCTCCTTCCCTCCCTTCCTTCCCTCCTTCCCTCCTTCTCTCCTTCTCTCCCTCCTTCCCTCCCTCCTTCCTTCCCTCTCTCCCTCCTTCTCTCCCTCCTTCCCTCATTCCCTCCCTCCTTCCTTCCCTCTCTCCCTCCTTCCCTCCCTCCTTCCCTCATTCCCT
>JACEEZ010011988.1:307500-352500 GCA_016584305.1 Chionoecetes opilio | reverse complement strand
AAGTGCGTTTCTATGTCATGCAGTTTTGTAATGATGGTTTTATTTCTTTTACTATTACTGTTGATAGTGATTGAAATTATGATAATACTATTTTTCATACAATTGGCATTCTCTCAAACAAGAAGGGTAGCTTCATAACAATAAAAAATACATGGTAAGTATCCTAATGGTTCGCCCTTGTAAATTTAGGCGTCAGGTGGTCAGTGCGGAGTCAATAGGGAGCTTTGAAAGGAGGCTGGATAAGTTCATGGATGGAGATGAAAGGTGGATGTAGGTAGTGTTAAGTAAAAGGAACGACCACGTGTAGGTCTCGCGGCCTGTTGTAGCTTCCTTATTTTCTTATGTTTTTGTTGCCTCCTACGACACACAAAGGGACACCCACTCTTATTATATATTTGCCTCGTGTCTCAGTGCTACCTATATAGTAAACCAAGGCTGACTGCACCTCAGAGTAGTGCAGTTTGCAGATCAGATGAGATGGTGTTGTTGGGGTGTTGCCCTCCTGTAGCGGCACCCCATTGGTTTTGTTGTCTATGTTTTCTATATTTTGGTTTTATTTTGTTACTGCTGCTTCTATTACTGTTGCTGCTGCTTTATAATGTTTATTCTTTTGCTCCACATCGATAGCAGTGTCCTCTTTGTTTCCTCTCGTTTGGCCTGCTTTTTGTTGGACAGAAGGAATATTTTAAATCTAAATCTAAATATATCGCAGTGTAGTGGGTGAAGTAGTCACATACTTAAGGCAAAAATAAGGGTCTCGGTGCTAGCCTCCAGGGAGGATCGAACTCCCGACCTCTGGTTTACTAGACCAGCGCTCTAGCCACTGAGCTATGGGGGCTTAGGTAGTAATGGTATGGTCGTAATAATAGTAATGCCATTATTGTTATTACTGTCATTATTTTTATTGTAGTGATGATAATGACTATACTCAGTTTTGTTTAAAGAGGCGAAAAATCCTGCCCCCTTGCTGCTTACTGACTGATATTTGATGCCAGGAGAAGGGAATATACGGTTCTTCATAATTTCAGTTGTATTTCATCATAGTTAACCATATCATCAGGTAAACATAGGCATAATTTTAAGCATGAGACCATATGATAGAACGGAATTTTCGCTTTGTTAAAAAAAAAGACTATACCATTGCCACTAATATCAACACAAAACATACGAGTTTAATAATGTATTTAATGACCTGCATAATGAGGCCATCTGATGTCACCTGATGTCACCGCCGCGCCAATACAGGTGTTCATGAGGTGTGCTGTGTCTAATTAGCAAAACTGCACACGCGTCACACACCTGAGCGCGGGGGGGGGGGCATTATAGGCTTTGGGGGGAGGGTTATAGGCTTGGGAGGGGTTGGGGGGGGTCATTATAGGCCTGTGTTTTTAGGGGGGAGGATAAGCACATTCCATAAGGGCCGGATGTGAGCCGTGTGATTAGATAGGTATGGAAACTTTTATTAATTACTGTTGACTATGGTAATGATGTCATGTTTTTGTTGTTGTTATGATATTATTTTGTTGTGGGTGCCAACACAAGAAAATAATTAATGTCTTTTGATATAATTTACACATACGAGTATAAACAATCATGGCAAATATTTATGTACTATTAAAGGACTGGTTTACGTAAGCATAATGAGAGAGAGAGAGAGAGAGAGAGAGAGAGAGAGAGAGAGAGAGAGAGAGAGAGAGAGAGAGAGAGAGAGTATCAGCTTAGTAAAATATTATTATCCGCCCCTTGCCTTTTCTCACGCCCAGTATTTTTTTCTCACGCCCATGAACGCAGGATGAGGCGGAAGTATTAGTCACGATTTTTTCTCAGAACTATAAAGGATGCAGAAAGTGGATAAAACAGAAGTGAAAAGGAATGGAATGTTGTGTACGGAGGGAATGAGGAAGGAGGGAGAGAAGGAATTGTTTAAATACTTAACTTTATGTGAGAGAGAGAGAGAGAGAGAGAGAGAGAGAGAGAGAGAGAGAGAGAGAGAGAGAGAGAGAGAGAGAGAGAGAGAGAGAGAGAGAGAAGAATGAAAACCAAAAGAGAAGTTAGAAATAAGGGGACAAAATAAAAAGAGAAGTTAGAAATAAGGGGACAAAATAAAAAGAGAAGTTAGAAATAAGGGGACAAAATAAAAAGAGAAGTTAGAAATAAGGGGGCAAAATTAAAAGAGAAGTTAGACATAAGGGGACAAAATTAAAAGAGAAGTTAGAAATAAGGGGACAAAATAAAAAGAGAAGTTAGAAATAAGGGGACAAAATAAAAAGAGAAGGTAGAAATAAGGGAACAAAATAAAAAGAGAAGTTAGAAATAAGGGGACAAAATAAAAAGAGAAGTTAGAAATAAGGGGACAAAATAAACAGAGAAGTTAGAAATAAGGGGACAAAATTAAAAGAGAAGTTAGAAATAAGGGGACAAAATTAAAAGAGAAGTTAGAAATAAGGGGACAAAATAAAAAGAGAAGTTAGAAATAAGGGGACAAAATTAAAAGAGAAGTTAGAAATAAGGGGACAAAATTAAAAGAGAAGTTAGAAATAAGGGGACAAAATTAAAAGAGAAGTTAGAAATAAGGGGACAAAATAAAAAGAGAAGTGAATAGGGGACAAAATTAAAAAGAGAAGTTAGAAATAAGGGGACAAAATTAAAAGAGAAGTTAGAAATAAGGGGACAAAATAAACAGAGAAGTTAGAAATAAGGGGACAAAATAAAAATACAGTGCTATGATAGGTAATGGAAGGAGAGAAGAAGGAAGGATGAGAGGAAATATTGGGATAGAAGAGAAGGAACAGTCAGCTTTAGCCGGACTTTCTTTGCCATCATTGCAACGGAGTATTCTTTCTTTTTTTTTCTCTCTTTGGTTGGCTGGGAACGTTTCATTAGAGCGTGAAATGAACTCTAAATCTTGTCGTCCAAACACAGCATTTAATTGGTTCTCAGACACCACATCGGAAATCAGAAAAAAATAAACAAATTGTTTGATAAAAATGACGTTGATCTTGTAAAAAATGTGTTCCTTGTGGAGTGAAATACATTATGAATTAGTTATAGTTACGTTCACATTCTTGTTTCTTTGTAAAGTTCATGATTCATTTCCAGGTTGTCTTCAATATCTTTTTCTTTTAACATTTTTTACTTTTCTTGTATATCTATTTGAAAAGTTTTGTCCATAATTCCTTTTCCGTGTGTCTACTGAAGCGCGCACACACACACGCACACACACACACACACACACACACACACACACACACACACACACACACACACACACACACACACACACACACACACACACACACACACACACACACACACAGGTAAAAGTTAGTATTTACACAGGAAATTCCGATAGGTGATAAGTGGCACTCCCAACTTAACCCCCCCCCTCCCCTTCCCCCCTCCCCCCATCCACTTCCCCCATCCCTTATCGCACCCACCCATTCTTCCTCTCTTCCACCTCACCTCCCATTCCCTCTCCTTAATCCTCTTTCCCACCACTCCCATATCCCCATTTCCTTATCCTCACATCCCTCCCCAATATCCCTTCCCCATTCACAACATTCCCCTCTTCCTTACATCAGCTTCTTATACCCCCCCTTCATCCTTCCTCCCCTTTCCCCCTTTCCCCCTTTCCCCTTTCCCCTTCCCTCCTTCCCTCTTCTCCCCTTCCTCTCTTTTTATTCCCTTTTATTTCATTCGCTCTAAAACATTTAATTTTCCTTTATAAATAGGTTCAGTTTTATACGTTTCTTATTCCTTTATGTTTTTGTCTTTTCTTTTGTTACCTGTATTCGTTTAAAGCTTAGTTCTTTTATTTAATGCTTGCTCTATTTTTTGTGTGTCTTCATGGTTGATTTAAGTAAGCAGGAAATAGAGAGAGAGAAAAGAGGAAGGGAGGAGAGAGAAGAGAGGAGAGGAGGAGAGAGGAGGAAGAGAGAGAGGAGAGAGAGAGAGAAGATAAAATAAAAAATAATCAGTTCACACACACCCCACACCCACACCACACCCCCCACACACACACACACACACACACACACACACACACACACACAACACACACACACACACACACACCACACGCACACAATCACTAAATCACACACACAAACACAAACCAACATTTCCAAATACCAGAAGGTCCACCCACTTCCGCCCTTCACCGCCCACAATGTAACTTTACCTGGGCCAGCTATAGGGGATTAGGAAATACCTGACTGCCCCCCAATTAGCACAGAGCCGCCTCCAGGTGTAATCTGGGCATATCAGCTCCAAAGGGCACGACCATTGACCGTCGGAGGAGGGTGGGAGGCTTGGGGTCGAGGGGGGGAAGGGAGAAGGTGGCAAGGTCGTGGTGGTGGGATTAAAGTTGATGCTCATTAGTTTTTGTGGTTGTGTTTTTTTTTAGTTTTGTAGTTTGTAGTTGTAGTTGTTGTTGTTTTTTTGTAGTAGTGGTAGTAGTAGTATAAGTAGTAGTTGTTGTTATAGTAGTTTCTATGGACAGGAGTGTTAAAAGTACAGGATATTCGCCACTGTGTTACGTAGTTTGTTAAAAAATTCAAGGTTTACAGTCTCATGTTGTAGTGTTTACAGTTTCATGTTGTATAGTATGTGGATAAGTTGAGTATAGTATAGTAGTAGAAAGTATAGCTGTTGTATTTTAGTAGTTGTTGTATTTTTGGTAGTAGTTGGTTGTTGTTGTGTAGTAGGTTTTTTTCTATAGACGGATTTTTTTTTAAAGACAGGAATTCTTAAACTGTGTTAGTAGTCTTTTAAAAAAATTAAAGGGTTTTAGTTCTGTTCCCCCTTTTTTTTTAGGGTTTTTGCCCACAAAAAACTATAGTTCAGCGGTATTTCCTCTGCACCCTAATGTCCTTTCCCCTTTCCCCCCCGAATTTGAGTAATGGGAAGTCAGGTAAGAAATACCATATTTGACCCGCTTCCCTTATTTCATATTGTTTAAGGGCGTGGAACGTTTTTTTATTGGGGTTTGTGGGGTGTGTGTGTGTGTGGGTGTGTGTGTGTGTGTGGGGTTTTTGTGTGTGTTGTGGTTGGAATGGTTTTCTCAGTTGATGGAAAATAATCATGAGGTCAAAGAGAAAGGTAAAAGGTTTAGAGGAGTTTTTAAATAAAGGGTTGGGAAATTCTTTTTTGGTGGAAACCTTAAAAAGATTATCCTTCTCCCTCTCCACCACCACACACAAACAAACCCCACACACACAAACACAAAAAAAAAAAACACACACACACACAACACAAAGGTAGAGCACCCCTTTGGCCAATATCTTACCTGTGTGCTTGTCATCCCCCGTTCGTGGGGCACCAATTTAGTTTTTTAATTACCTAAAAAAGCCTCAAATTTTTCTTACCCCTTTTTTTCTCCTTTTTCCTTTTTCTTTCTGTTTTATCTTTTTCTTTTTTACCCCCCCTTTTTCTCTTTCTTCCCCTTTTTTTTCTTCTCTCCTCTCCTCTTCTCTTCTCCCTTTCCCCCTCTCTTCTCTCCTCTCTCTCTTCCTATCTCTTCCTCTCTTCCCTTCCCTCCCCTCTCTCTCTCTCTCTGGATTTATTTTCCCTCGTCATCATTTACAAAATCATTTTTTTTTTGTACCTTTTTTGTTGTTGTTTCTTCTCTTTTTTCCCCTCCCTCTTTTCCCCTTTTTTTTCCTCCTCCCCTCCTCCTTCCTCCTCCTCCCCTCCTTCCCCCTTCCCCCCTCCCCTCCTTTCCCTCCTCCTCCTCCTTCCCGAGAAAAAGGGGAAAAGTAGTGAAAAATAACCCCCTTTTTTGCCCCTTAAAACTCCCTTTTTGGGAAAGAAAGAGAGAGAGAGGAGAGGGAGAGGAGAGAGAGGGAAGGAAAAGAAAAAAAGAGAGAAGGAAGGAAAAGAGGAAAAGGGAAAAAGGAAATAAAGTTCCTCGCTTGTTTTTTTTCTAAAAAGAACAAAATTAGTGAGACTTGAAGGCCCAAAAATAATTTTAAAAAAAAAATGGTCTTGTTTTAAAAATTTAAAAAAAATTTTTCAACTCGTAAACCCAAAGGGGGGTTTTTTTTTTTTTAAAAAACTTTCTTCCTTTTTTTTCATTCTTTCTTTCTCTATCTTCTTCTTTCCTCTTTTTTTTTTCCTTTTTTCTCTTTTCCTTTTTTCTTTTTTTAACCTAAAAAAACCAATTTTTTTTTCCCCTTTTTCCCCCCTCCGGACTTCTTTTCCCTTTTATTTTTTTTTTAACAAAAATTAAAAAAAAGGGGGAATTTCAAATCCCCCCTAAAAAAATATCAGAGTATTAATTTTATTCTAAAAAATTTATACAAATATAAAAAAGTAACTTTTTCCCTTATAAAAAAATATAAATATTAAAAAATTATATAATATACCCCAAATATAATAAATAAAAAATATAAATAATATACAAATAATATATTATAATATAAAAAAATTTTATACTAATGTATAACATTAATTTATAATACAAATTTTTTAGTCATTATTTTTATTACATTTTTCTATTGCGTTGGTTCCGTTGCAGCCGGGCATTACGCCCGATTTGAAGGCGTGCAGGGAAGGGGTTTTGAGGGGGTCGGTCGGGCGCACCAAGGTGTTCCTAGTCGACCTAGGGGGGTAGGAAGGAGCGGGGGTAATGTTCCGCCTCGCAAAGGGCACAGTCCCCGATGGTCGTTTTTGGGGCCGCACGGGTAGAATGGAAAGGGCCCCCGTGGGTTTGGGGCCAGCTGCTTTGTAGGAGGGCATCCGGGAGCCTTGTTAACATTAAGCACATTGCCTGCCCCCCGTCACGCGCTGCTGGAGGGGTTTTGAATGATTGTGCAGCAGACTCGGGGTTTTCAGCCGGGCCAGCGTGGGCTTGGTTGAACCCGGTCAAGGGGGAGGTATACGGGGGGCAGGAGGACCATCGAGGGGGAGTTTTCCATCAGGGGCGGACTTGATTTGTAAGTTTTGCCGACTCCTGAGCGTCCAGGAGGTGCGCGACGGTGGACCTCTTTCCGGGCAGCATCCTTGGCGACCTTCCTGACGTGGTGGTGTATGTGAGGCCAAGGTCGAAATCCAAACCCCTAGAAATTTTACTGACTCCTGGAGGGTATTTTTTTGCCTTTCCCGGAGAATGGCCCCTGTTGGCCCAGTTACTGCTCTTGCCTGCGGGAGATGAGGACGGCTTTTGGGGCTTGTCTGGGAAAGGTGACTTTGGGACTCTTGCCCCAGGAGGCGATGTCTGCAGGCCTGGTTGATCGAAGACTGTGTTGTGGGGTCACTCCTCTCACGGTGAATGTGAGAGTACAGTCGTCTGCGACGCTCTTGCCCCCAGGAAACAGCTGCAGGATGTCGTTGAAGAAAAGTTCCATAGTAATGGCCCCAGTACACTTCTTTTAGGGACACTGGCTTCAAAACATTTTTAGAAAGGTGTGACCATTCCCCCCACGCGCAGAGTTCTTTCGTGGAGGTAATTGCCGGAGGTGTAACAGGGTCCCCCCAGATCCCCAGGCTTCTAGCTTTGGGAAATGATGCCCTATGCCCAAAACCCCATCAAAGGCACCACAAAATAAGGGCACGACGAAGGTGTCTTCGCCCCCATCTAGGGGGGTTTTTTGGTGCTGAGTGCAGGAGAAAAGGCTTTCTGCGGATCTCCCCCGTCGGAAAACCCAATGCCGTGAAATTTTGCAAGGGTGGCGTCAAAAAAGGATTTTTGGAGACAATGATTGGGGCTAAGAACTTTCCAAAAACGGAAAAGGGGGGAAATGGGGCGTAGTTTTGAGGTCGCCTCTGCTCTTCTTTTTTGTGGAAGCACAAATCTCGCCATTTCCACCAAAAGGCCCCTGCTGAGAGAAGGCACTCCCCGGAAGATGGACAAAAGGACAGCAAGTTTTGAGGCAATCTTTTAAAAACAGGTGAGGGCTGATACATCTGGCCCAGCGCTTTTTGGGTCAACTTTTTTAAGTTGTTTCAACAAAATCCTCCGTGGTATGGTGAGTTCCCTAGGGCGGCCGGTTAGAACCCGGGAATGTAGGAGGTTTTACGTTCTGGGTAGGAAAATGTCATCTTGGAGGGAATGGGCAGCCAAACCGAGCTTTACCCCCCGGGACTTGTGACAAAAGACCTCAGGGGCTGTCAACGGTGGGTGCTGTCGTCCGAAGAAGCCCTTTTGTTTTAGGGGTCCCCAATCCCCTTTGTGCCCATGATTGGAGACTCTCCCTTCTCTCTCTCTCCTCTCTTTTTCTCCTCTCTCTCTCTTTTCTCCCCTCTCCTCTCTCTCTCTCCTCTCCCCCCTCTTTTATCTAAAATACCCTTTTAGCGTCTATTTTCGTCCTTTTTCCTCCCCCCCTTTCCCCAATGGCCTAAAATCCTTTTGTCCCCATCCCAACCTTTAATCCTAAAATCCTTTTTTCCCTTTAAAGGACCTAAAAACTTTTTCAAAAAATTTCCCTTCCCCTTTTCAAATTCAAACTTCCCCCCTTTCCCCTTTTTCTTTCCCAAAACCCGGTGGCCCTATGGTCCCCGGGAAAAAAGCCCCAAATTTTTCCCCCTTTTCCTCCGCCAATTTTCCGGGTCCGTCTTTTTCACCTCGGGGGGAAATTGGGGGGCCCACCCACCCCCCCTTTTCTAATCCCGGGGGACCCTAGGTGCAAAAACCCCCACACCCCCCTCCCCCCCTCAAAGGTAAAAAATTTGTTTTTTGTAGCATTGAAGGGCACACAACCAAAAAATTTACGTGGAGGAATTTTTTTTTAGCTTTTTGGCCCCGCAAAACCTTTCTTAGGTGTTTTTTGCGGAAGGGCCCACAAAAATTGTTTTGTTTTTTAATTTAAAAAGGAAAAGGATTTACGGGGAATATATTTTAAAAAAAAATTTAAAAAAAAACACCCAAAAAATTACTTAAAAAAAACCCCAAAATATGGGAAAAATTTTCCCAAAACCTTCATGGGCAAAAAACTATTTTAATCGCCTTCAAAAATTTTTTTAAAACCAATATAGTTTATTCCAAAAACCCCCCGTTTTCCAAAAAATCATTGAACCCAAACAAAACCCTTAAAAAGAAAAAACCGAAAAAACAAACCCCAGGGCACAAGGGGTAAAATCTTGGGAAAAAAAGCCAACAGTAACCTTGGGAACCATCCAGGTGCATTTTGTAACCCTAACCCCAACCAAAAATGGTTTGGAAAAGTGACTCGGGTTTTGGTGTGTTGTTTTTTTTGGGGTTGTTGTTGGGGTTTTTTGTTTTTGGTGGAGGATTGGGGGGGGGGCTTAAGTTTTTGGGAATGAATGGTAAATCTTTTAATTTCCCCTGTTTAAGAAAACACACCTTACAATCCCACAAAAATTGTTTTTTAAAAGTGAAACACAGATTTTAATAGGTTTAAAAATGTTTTTTTGTTGGGGTTTTGGGGGGGGGTGGTGGGGGTGGTGTTGTTTTTGGGTTGGGTTTTGGGGGGTGTTTGTTTGTTTTTGTGTGGGGGGTGTGTGTAAAAAATTATTTTAAATTTAATAATTTGGAAAACCCACCATCCCCCGGTTTTCAGGGAAAACCAAGGAAAAAAGTGGGGTTGAAAATATCTTACTGGAGTCTGTGTATGATGGGTGTATTTGGGGTTCGTGGTAGTTTCTTTGGGGGGGGGGTGTTTGGTGAGGGGGGGGGGGGGCGGGTGGGGTTTGTGGTGTTGGGGGTTGGTGGGGGGTGGGTGTTTACCTAAACTGCCCCCTTTTTAATTTTCCTCTGTTGTTTGGGGTTTTGGGGTTTTTGGTTTTGTTTTTTGTTTTTTTGTTTTTCTTTAAAATTTTGGACCAAATTTTGTGGTCCCTTTTTTAGGGAAAAAAGGTTAAATTTATAAACCTATTTTCTTAATTTTGTTTGAACATTAAATATATTTTTTTTTTGTTTTTTTTGTGTGTGTGGGGGTGTGTGTGTGTGTGTGTGTGTGTGTGTGTTGTGTGTGTGTGTGTGTGTGTGTGTGTATGTGTGTGCCCCCTCATCTCACCTGCCCTCAAACGTTCTCTTTCCAAGCGCCTGAATCTTCATAGTCCCGTGAGAACTAATTATGGACGAGCTTACCGACCCGAAAAGAAAATATTATCCCTATAGAGCAACGTACAAGACAGACTGTGGTGGTGGTGATGGTGGTGGTGGTGGGGGTGGTGGTGGGGTGGTGGTGGTGGTGGTGGTGGGGTGGTGGTGTGGTGAAGGTGGTGGGGGTGGTGGTGGGGATGGTGGTGGTGGTGGTGATGGTGGTGGTGGTGGTGGTGATGGTGGTGGGGGTGGGGGGGGGTGAAGGTGGTGATGGTGTGGGGTGGTGGTGGTGGTGGTGGTGTGGTGAAGGTGGTGGTGGTGGTGGTGAAGGTGGTGGTGGTGGTGGTGGTTGTATTAGTTAATTGTCTTATTTTTTGTCTTCATAATATTCAAAGTTTTTTGCTCTGTAGTTATTGCTTTTTATCATTATCTCATATTATTATTATTATTGTTTTTATTATTATCATGATTATATTCCTATTTTTGTTGTTGCTTCTTCTGTTTTCATTATTTTGTTATTGTTATTAACTTCATTACTATTACTACTACCACTGCCTCTACTACTTACTATCTATACTATCATTACTATACTACTACTTACTACTACTCTACTACTACTATACTACTACTATACTACTACTACTACTATACCACTACCTCTACTACTACCACTACTACTACTACTACTACTACTACTACTACTACTACTACTATTACTACTACTACTACTACTACTAACTAATAATAATAATAATAATACTATACTACTACTACTACTACTACTACTACTACTAATACTAATACTACTACCTCTACTATTACTACTACTACTACTTCTACTACTACTACTACTACTACTACTACTACTACTACTACTACTACTACTACTACTACTACTACTACTACTACTACTACTACTACTACATCTACTACTACTACTACAACTACTACATCTACTACTACTACTACTACTACTACTACTACTACTACTACTACTACTACTACTACCACCACTGGTGCTACATAATAAAGTATTTTTCCAGCAAAGGCGAGGCAGGTCGGTCTGTATGGAGGGGAAAAAATACGTGGAATTACATTATGCTCGAGCTGCTTCGTAATTTTCACCTATTTTTGGCGCATCAGTCTTTCCGAGAGTTGTTTGTCTTAAGGGGAAACTGAGGAGGAGGAGAGGAGGGGGGAGGAGGAGGAGGAGGAGGAGGAGGAGGAGGAGGAGGAGGAGGAGGAGGAGGAGGAGGAGGAGGAGGAGGAATACATAGGAATAACAAGAAACCAGGACACCTATCAACTACATGTAAGATAACAGTTGGAAAAGGATACCATGTCCCTAAAGAAGATAGGAACCTGAAGTTTCGTAGGGAAGAGAGATGAGGAGGAGGACGAGGAGGAGGAGGAATACAAAGGAATACAAAGGAAACACAAACAGCAACAGAGTATTAGGTCCTTACATGGCTGTTTTGATTTAACTACACAACACTAAATAGATAATCAGAGAGAAAGGATAGGAAAGTAGAGGAGGAGGAGGAGGACGAGAAAGAGGAGGAGGAAGAGGAGGAGGTAAGGATAAGAGGAGGAGGAGGAGGAGGAGGAGGAGGAGGATAGTGACGTTGGAGGGAAGAGGAGACGACGACTAAGAATCACACGTTTATGTTTACCTTCACCTCCTCGTCCTTGATTCCTTTCAGGTGGAAACTAATTATGGTTACCTGCGGCTCCGTGGTTTTTTTATTCACCGGAGCCGGAAAATGTTTACCTGCGACCCTGATGAGATACAGGAAATAGAATTATGATCATATGTATAATAACATTTCTTCGAGTATAAAAATATATATTACACAGGGCGATGAGCAAAGAGA
Organism: Chionoecetes opilio; assembly: GCA_016584305.1. Lineage (NCBI taxonomy): Eukaryota > Metazoa > Arthropoda > Malacostraca > Decapoda > Majidae > Chionoecetes > Chionoecetes opilio. Next base: position 340,623 of record JACEEZ010011988.1, on the reverse strand, counting down.
ATGATAATAAGAATAGAATAATGTAGAATAAGAATATAGGGAATAATACAGATGTTAACGTAAAATAGATGGTCATTAATACAGTAATGGAAATAAAGAAACATGATGATATGTAACCCTCATGTTAAACCTTTTGTTTTTGCCTTCATTAACAAAACATAGGACACTGAAAACACTTACACACGCACACACACACACACACCCACACACACACACACACACACACACACACACACACACACACACACACACACACACACACACACACACACACACACACACACACACACACACACACACACACACACACATAAACGCTGACCCACACCCCCACGGATCAAGGGCGTGGGTGAATCACACACACACACACACACACACACACACACACACACACACACACACACACACACACACACACACACACACACACACACACACACACACACACACACACCATTAAACAAGGTTACATACATTGAAACTATCGTCAAATACGAAGCATTAATAACGATGATAATGAAACATGGTCAACCTAAAACACAAACTCTATCACAAAAATTAAAACTAATATAAAAAAAAATATGTAAATGAAATGCAATCACAACAAACTACATTTTTTTTTTTCATTACAATATATCAGTGAAATTATTGAAATATTAGAGAGTGAAAGCCAGGTCAGGTGTGATGAGGCGACAGGTAAGCAGGTGGTGGGACGTTCTCACCTGTGCAAGGCCAGTGACGCAGGTTGATGACGGAAAAATAATAATGACGTGTTTTAAGTATCATGTGTGAGTGCGTTGTGGGCGAGGTGTTTACATTTTTTTTTTTTTTTTTTTTTTTTTTTACACCTTGAAGCCTAAGTTGATGTGGAAGGGATCTGGGAGGGAAGGAAAGGGTAAAGAAAGGATACAGGGAAACAAAACTAAAGAGAGAGAGAGAGAGGAGAGAGAGGAGGAAGAGAGAGAGAGAGAGAGAGAGAGAGAGAGAGAGAGAGAGAGAGAGAGAGAGAGAGAGAGAGAGAGAGAGAGAAAAAATACCCTACACTTTAGTCATTTTTCGCCCACTTTCTCTCTGACTTCTTTTGTTGCATTTTTCCTCTAGTTTATTTATATTTCGTTCTCTCTCCCGCGTCCCTCTTGCCTTTTTGTATCCTGTGTCGCTTCTCTTTTAAACGTTCCTATCAGTTTCCTTTTATTTTTCTTTTGTTTTACATGCCATTCTACTTCCTCCCCCCTCCCTCCCTCTCCTCCCTCCCCTCCCTCCCTCCCTCCCTCCCTCCCTCCCTCCCCCCCTCCCTCCCTCTTCCCTCCTATATAGCTGATACTACTACAGCTACAACATCTGTTCCACCTCTTTTCTAAATATTATTATTACATAGCTTTTCGTTTCGGCTGTAACTATAACGAGTTTGATATTACATTACCACCCTCTTTCTCTCTCTCTCTCTCTCTCTCTCTCTCTCTCTCTCTCTCTCTCTCTCTCTCTCTCTCTCTCTCTCTCTCTCTCTCTCTCTCTCTTTTTTTTTTTTTTATCTCTGTGTTTGGGGGTTTAAAGGATAGAAAAAAAAGAGATAGACAGATTGATAGAAAAACAATCAAGAAGCAAGCGTAAAGAGAGAGAGAGAGAGAGAGAGAGAGAGGAGAGAGAGAGAGAGAGAGAGAGAGAGAGAGAAAGAGGTGTTCGCTGGCCTCACTTTTAAGACTGCGACTCAATACGCGTTCTAACCCTGTTGCTGTTGTTGTTTTTGTCTTGAGTCTGGTGTCTTTGTTTTGGCGTTGCTGGTGTTATTGTTGCGGCCACTGGTGTTGTTACGCTGACTTTGCTCGTGGAGTTCGCCGCTAATATGAATACACAATTTTTTCTCCTTCCTGCTCTTGCTCTCTCCCTCCGCATGCATAGAAAGTTTCAGAACTCTAACCTCGCACAGGCAGACCCACCATTACCACTACAACAACAACAACTATAGTAAAACGGTCCTGCAACAAGAATACTGCAGGGGAACAACTTTAGTTTTTTATTCATGTATTTATTATTTTTTTTTTTGGGGGGGGGGTCGTATAGGGTTAGGTAGTTGAAATGAAAAAAAGAAAAGAATATTTGGTCTTTTTGATTATAAAGTTAATATTATAAAGGTATGATAATAATAATCTATAGGTATGTAATATTATAAGGTATATTATAAAGATAGAAGTTGAAAGTTGTTAATGTCGTGGTATCGTCTCAATTCGTTAAAATGGGTTTAGATTAATATAGTGTACTGTATATGATTAGTAAGTGCACATTACATTATTGAAAGAATATTGGTCTTTCTTAAAATACTAGTCATATATAATAGTAGTTAGTATGGTTAATAGCAGTACAAAATTCAAATATATCAATGGGTTATTTTTTTTTTACCAGTTTTATATTAATCTATAAGTTAAGGTTAGTTATTATGAAGTAACTGTTAAATTCTTGGTTGTCCTTTCTACACCTTAATTTCACTCCCTTCTTCACCACCATCCCTAACTATAATAATCCTATAAATCTATAAAATCTATAAAATCCTATAATCCTATAAAACTAATATAATCCCAGAAAATAGACTATAGTAGTATAACACACTTCCCCTTCCCTTCCCCTACCCACACCTTTTCCCTTCCCCTACCCACACCTCCTACCCATAATCCTCACACTACTCTCACTTGTCCTAACACTCCTACTCCCTCCACCACTCCACCACTCTCCTTTACTCCCCTCCCCTTCAAATCCCTGTCCACTCCACTCCTAGTCACTAACTCCATCACTCCATCACACAACGAACTAAAAAGAAACTGGATTTATATTTTATGTGGTGGGGCTATGAAGCATTGTGTGTATTACTATGTGTGTCTATTTATTTATCTCTCTACCTATCTGTATGTCTTTGTCTGTCTGTCTGCCTGTCGTTTTGTTGATGTAGTGCTACCTCGCTATCGCCAGTACATACATTTATACATACATACATACATACGTGAAATATATACAGAGAGAGAGAGAGAGAAGAGAGAGAGAGAGAGAGAGAGAGAGAGAGAGAGAGAGAGAGAACATTCTGGGGTCACCAAACAAACCAATTTCAGACACAAATCTATTTTAATTAGACCGTTTTTATGTCTATCTATGTAGCTTCTAGACACGTAAGTATCCTGCCAGCCTTGAAGGAACATACAAATATAAATTGTATTCATAATGTTTGGGTTTTTTTTCTCCATCATTAGAACACAATAATGGCTTCCGCAGATAACCTACATATTTTCTGCTTCATTTACACATTAATACCAAGAAGTGTACACATTGTCATTATCTGCTTCGCCCCTTTCGCTAAACCTCAAAATTTCAGGCATCTCAATCCCCCCCCAACTCTTCCCCTCTCCCCCCTCCCTCCCTCCTTTCCCCTTCTCCCTCTCTCTCTTCCTTCCTCCCCCTCTTTTCTCCTCCCTCCCTCCCTCTCCTCTCTCCCCCTTTCCCTTCCTCCCTCCCTCCCTCTCTTCCTTCCTCTCCCCCTCCCTCTCTCCCCACTTCCCCTTCTCCCTCTCTTCCTTCCTCTCCCTCTCCCTTTCTCTCCTTCCTCTTCCCCCTCTCCTTCTCCCCTTCCCCCCCTTCCTCCCTCTCTCCCTTTCCCTCCCTCTCCTCTCTCCCCCCTTCCCCTTCTCCCCCCCTTCCTTCCTCCCTCCTCCTCTTCCTCTCCCCTCCCCCTCTCCTTTCAACTCCCTCTCCCTTCTCTCCCTCTTCCTCCCCACTCTCTCCCTCTTCCTCCCCACTCTCTCCCTCTCCCTCTCTCCCTCCCCTCTCCCTCTCTCGCCCTCTCCTTGTTTGAATATTTGCATGATCGGGAACACGTCTATTTGCCACAGTTTTCTATGAACACTCGTCTTCGTGTTTATGTTGTACACTTAAGATTGAATTCTGGTTCCCGTCGTGTTTAAATGATTTATTATATTGACTAATTCTTATGGCGCAATGTTATTATTTTTTTTTTTTGGGTATGTGTGTTGTTTTTGTGGTCAGTTCGTTTTGGATTGATTGTTTTCGTCTCGCTGTTTGATTCCCTTGCGGTTAAAAGGGTATTTTATTTTTTGTTTTTTGGAATTTTCGTTTGGAATGATATGGCATTTTTTCTGCATTTTTTTTTCTTTATCTTTCCTATCGTCATTTTCTTCTGCGGGTTTTTTTTTTCATATCGTAGGTTGTCATCAATTTTTGGTTAATGTTCACCCTCTAAGTTTTTTTGATATGGTTCTTATCTTTCATCTTCCTCGACTCTACTACTTCTAAGCGACCTTTTTTTTTTCTCTCTCTCTCTCTCTCTCTCTCTCTCTCTCTCTCTCTCTCTCTCTCTCTCTCTCTCTCTCTCTCTCTCTCTCTCTCTCTCTCTCTCTCTCTCCCCCCCCCCCCACACACACACACTGAATTGTTTTAATCCTCATCCAGTCACCCATACCATCACCCTTCTCTCATCCACACCCTTTCACCCACCCTTTGGCCGCCCATTCATCTTATACAACCCACCTTTTCCCTTTCCTAACGCCTATGTTCCTCCCTCCCTCTGACCTACGCCTTACCTCGCCTTAATCAGCCCAGGTGTGACGCTTGCCATATGCCTCCCTCACCTGTAGGCCTTCGAAACATCCAGGTAGGTAATTTTTATGACTTCGGAATCGCCTCAGACAGACAGTAGTTGTGTTTTAGTTGTTGTTGTTGTTAGCCTCAGACAGACAGTAGCTGTGTTTTAGTAGTAGTTGTTGTTGTTAGCCTCAGACAGACAGTAGTTGTGTTTTAGTAGCAGTTGTTGTTGTTAGTTTCAGACAGACAGTAGTTGTGTTTTAGCAGTAGTTGTTGTTGTTAGCCTCAGACAGACAGTAGTTGTGTTTCAGTAGTAGTTGTTGTTGTTAGCCTCAGACAGATAGTAGTTGTGTTTTAGCAGTAGTAGTTGTTGTTAGCCTCAGACAGACAGTAGTTGTGTTTTAGCAGTAGTAGTTGTTGTTAGCCTCAGACAGACAGTAGTTGTGTTTTAGCAGTAGTAGTGTTGTTAGCCTCAGACAGACAGTAGTTGTGTTTTAGTAGCAGTTGTTGTTGTTAGTTTCAGACAGACAGTAGTTGTGTTTTAGCAGTAGTAGTTGTTGTTAGCCTCAGACAGACAGTAGTTGTGTTTTAGTAGCAGTAGTAGTAGTTGTTGTTGTTAGCCTCAGACAGACAGTAGTTGTGTTTTAGCAGTAGTAGTTGTTGTTAGCCTCAGACAGACAGTAGTTGTGTTTTAGCAGTAGTAGTTGTTTTTAGCCTCAGACAGACAGTAGTTGTGTTTTAGTAGTAGTAGTTGTTGTTGTTAGCCTCAGACAGACAGTAGTTATTTTTCAGTTGTTGTTGTTGTTGTTAGTTTCAGACAGACAGTAGTTGTGTTTTAGCAGTAGTAGTTGTTGTTAGCCTCAGACAGACAGTAGTTGTGTTTTAGTAGTAGTTGTTGTTGTTACCCTCAGACAGACAGTAGTTGTGTTTTAGTAGTAGTAGTTGTTGTTACCCTCAGACAGACAGTAGTTGTGTTTTAGCAGTAGTAGTTGTTGTTAGCCTCAGACAGACAGTAGTTGTGTTTTAGTAGCAGTAGTAGTAGTTGTTGTTGTTAGCCTCAGACAGACAGTAGTTGTGTTTTAGTAGTAGTAGTTGTTGTTAGCCTCAGACAGACAGTAGTTGTGTTTTAGTAGCAGTAGTAGTAGTTGTTGTTGTTAGCCTCAGACAGACAGTAGTTGTGTTTTAGTAGTAGTAGTTGTTGTTAGCCTCAGACAGACAGTAGTTGTGTTTTAGTAGCAGTAGTAGTAGTTGTTGTTGTTAGCCTCAGACAGACAGTAGTTGTATTTCAGTAGTAGTTGTTGTTGTTGTTAGCCTCAGACAGACAGTAGTTGTGTTTTAGTTGTTGTTGTTGTTGTTGTTAGTCTCAGACAGACAGTAGTTGTGTTTCAGTAGTAGTTGTTGTTGTGGTAGTGGTGTATTCTTTCTCTCCTTGTGTGTGCGAGTGAATTTTTTTTTCACTTCATAACTCATATGTATTAATTTATGCCTTTCCATTTTGTCTTTCAGTCTTAATTTTCGTGTAATTACTATTATCTTTCTCTTTTTGCCGTGTTTCAGTACGGTAGATAACACTATAGTCGCCACGGTGCACTAATGTCGCCAGGCGCTATATATTACGAATTTTAGCATCCCTACAGTCTTGTATGTGTCACTGAAGACAGGTACATAACAAAAACTACTGTACATGCCTCTTCCGTGGCACATACAAGGCTGTAGTGATGCTTTAGTGGTGAAATTCGTAATATATGGTGCCTGGCGACATTAGTGCACCGTGGCGACTATAATGTTATCTACGGTACGTGTTATTATGGTGGTGGTTGTGTTGTATTTTTTTTTTTTTTTTTTTTATAAGTAAGTATAGGTGGATTTTTTTTCTTCATAACTCATATATTTCTTTTGTGTGCGTTTTCATTTTGTCTTTCAGTCTTAGTTTTCGGGTAATTACTATTTATTATCTTTCTCATTTTTTTGTTCTAGTATAATCGCAAAATACTTAATAACGCTATATTTTGTCTCCCAGTCTTAGCTTTCAAGTAATTATTATTCTAGTTTTTTTTGTTCTAATATAATCGCCAAAGACTTAATAACGTTACATTTTCTATCACAATCCTTAACTTGAACCTGATATCTCCGTAGAGGTCAAGTGTTGTCTATGTAATCAATATAGGATAGATAGCAATCAACCCGCGGTGTAATTTCTTCGTTGGATATAATCAACTAGGTATAATTACGATGTTGAACAGTAATTAGCTGCGTGTGATGGGCATTTTGTTATATAACTTGTTAGGTGTAATCAGTATATGCCGGGTGTAATCACAGGAATATCGCCCGGGAGGTGTAATCTGTGTGGGATATAATCTGGTTGATATAATCTTTAAGGTGTAATGTGTTTTGATAGTAATCTTGAGGGATGTGATTTACGATGATAAAGGCTTTTTTCAGGGGAGGGAAGGGGTGTAATGTGACAAGGGAGGGTGTAATGTGTATTGATGTGATCTTGATCTTATGTGAAGGGTGTTATGTGTATGGTGATGTGAGTGTGATGTGTATGGTGATGTGTGTTTTGTGTGTATGGTGATGTGAGTGTGTTGTGTATGGTAATGTGAGTGTGATGTGTATGGTGATGTGTGTTTTGTGTGTATGGTGATGTGAGTGTGTTGTGTATGGTGATGTGTATGGTGATGTGAGTGATGTGTAGGTTATATAATATTTGGTATTGTTATGCTATGGGGATGTGATATGTGCTTCAATATTTCTTGGGGTTTAACCACTTCACTCCCAGATCTTTCCTTTTTTGCTATATAAAATCGTCTGTTCTTAGTCATAGAATTACGAAAAGTGACTTAATATACCAAATTAGCTAGTGCAGAAGGATACTAAACAGGTCATATCTATATAATTTTGCTAATATTGATTAAAATCGTCTAATGGTAGTCAGAATATAATGGAAATTACGTTCTGGGCCTCAAGGGGTTAAAGTGCATAGGTATATAAATCTTTGGGATCTTGAATCATCTTTGTGGGTGTTTTTTCGGGTGTTCTGTGTAATGTGATATAGTCTTCTGTGGTATAATATATTTTCAGATGTAATATTCAGAGTTTTTATTTGTGATTTGATTTTGACACGGTGATTTACGGTGACTTACGGTGATTTACGGTGACTTGGGGTTTGATATTACGGTGACTTACGGTGACTTACGGTGGTGCAATCTTCTGGTTGTGAATCGGCGATATATTCCGTCTTTCCGTTTAACAGGGATGGAATTCAGCGCTTTTGTCCCATAATAAGTAAACACAACCACTTCTCCTTTCAAACACACACAAACACACACAAACAACCACCCAAATAGCGAAATAATATCACTATTATATGTTTACCTTGTATTTTTCCCTTTCATGTATTCGTCCGCTCCTCACAGACAGGCAATCTATGTTATCAGCAAATGTTTACCTCTAATACGTCCGATATCAGAAATCGGTCCCGAAACACCGATAAAGACACCGATCGTGTTATATCAAAATTTTCCTCGCGTCGGATTTGGGAAGATTGCAGCGTTTCGGATTATTTGTCTCGACGCGCGAATCTTCCTCGCTCACAAATAAGAAAAGAATTCGGACTTGATTTGTTTCTTGTTTTACTATAAGGCGGTGGATCTGATAGCGGCGAGGTGGTGGAGGATGGGTGGTTTAGCGGTGGACGGTGGGTGGATCTGCGGGTTGTTGTTGGAAGCTGTTAGGTGGATGAGTTGTAAGTGGAAGAAGATGTTGTATGGATCACCTATTTGCAGTGGTTGGCGTTGAATGAATCAGCGGTTAGTGGAAGACTATGTAAGTGGAATGGTGGAATGGCGGTGAACGGTAGGTGGAACAGCGGTGGACGGTGGAAGCTGTTAGGTGGATGAGTTATAAGTGGAAGATGATGTTGTATGGATCACTTATTTGCAGTGGTCGGTGTTAGATGAATCAGCGATGGGTGAAAGTCTGTAAGTGGAACAGAAGTATATTGGGTGGATCAGCGGTGGACGGTGGAAACTGTTAGGGGATGAGTTGTAAGTGAAGGAGTGTGTTGTATGGATCACCTATTTGCAGTAGTGGTTGGTGTTAGACGAATCAGCGGTGAGTGGAAGGCGGTGTAAGTGGAACAAAAGTGTGGTGGGTGGAGCGTTATGGAAGGATGAGCGGGGCGGGTGGTGAGCGATGGGCGGTGGTGGGCGGGCAGGCAATGGGCGGCGGCGCTGGCAGAAGGTGGGGAGTAGAGAAGGTAGTGAGTGGGTTGTTATTCCTCGTAAAGTAATCGCTCTGTTCCCTTGGTTGTTATTAGGTTGTTAGCGTGTCAGCGGTGGTTACAGGGAGTTTCGTACCCAGGTTTTGTTAGTTGTTTCGCACACTGAATTTGAGTTTTTTCGTACATACCTGGTGTCGTTTCGTAACTCTAGTAGTCAAGTTCAACCCTGAGCTGAGTGTACGAAACGACTATGGTTTCATATAGACTACGAAACAACTTTTTGGTGTACGAATTTACTAGTGTACGAAACAACTTGTCTACGAACTGACTGCACCCCTCAGCGGCAGTCATGGAGGTGCGAGCGTGCATGCATCAGCAACATTCAGTGTCCAGCGTGGCAAACCAACAACAAAATTAACATTAAACAATTAACATTAAATTAACAAACCACAAAATCAAGTCAACACAACTATACAAATTCGCTGATGCTGCTCCAAGATAAACAAGGAAAATAGTTAAGGGAAATAAATTAAATAAATGAAAATAAAGGAAAGCCAAGTAAATTTATTTTTCGGATCTTGAAAGACTCGAAAATCTTCTCATAAATATGTCGAAGTAGAAGAGACAAGAATTACATATTGAATGAAATAGCTAACTTTATAGACTCGAGAAAGGTGTGATAATCTTTTTATTGGTATTATTATTACTATTATAAATATAGATAGAAACTTCTAGAATATGAAATAATATTAGAACCTTTTTATTGTTGTTATTATTATTATTATTATTATTATTATTATTATTATTATTATTATTATTATTATTATTATTATTACTACTATTATTATGTAGCAGTTGTATTAGGATTCAGTAAAGGTCATGTGTACTTTGCGTAAGATAGTAATGATTGATGTTTAATATTTTGCTCTGTATCTAAAAATTTAAATATAGATTATTTTATATTTCCACTTCATATACTTAAGAAAGACGTGAAAATCTTCTTATTGCTATAATATTTGCTTTTATGTTGTAGTTGTATTAAGATAAAGTAAAAGTCGTGTGTACTTTTCGCAACTAAAGTAATAATCGAAGTTTAATATTTTGCTTTGAATCTATAATTATTGATGTAGATTTTGATTTATTTGAGCTAGAGTGTTCAAGAGAGAGAGAGAGAGAGAGAGAGAGAGAGAGAGAGAGAGAGAGAGAGAGAGAGAGAGAAAAGGGGTTATAAGTCCCTAGCGGTAGTACATAACAAAGAAAAAAAGAATTAGCATAAAACTGTAGATAGGAAAAAAAAATATAATTGTAAAAAAACCCACAAGATAACAAATAAAAACCAGAGAGAGAGAGAGAGAGAGAGAGAGAGAGAGAGAGAGAGAGAGAGAGAGAGAGAGAATTTAAAGTCTGTAGCGGTAGTACACAACATAACTAACGCACACAAATACCTCGCTCACTTACACGTGATCGTATGTAGGTAATTATCGTCGGTATCTTATTTCGTGTACATTTATATAGACTTACTAATCCGTATCGTCTTGTTTTGTCATTTATTTGCATGTATAGCACGTGCACGACTCTCGGTATGCATGCGATGACGATTTTCAGTTGTTAACCCTTTCGCTGCTGGACACAAAAATTTGCACCTCAAAATATTAATAGTAGAAAAGGGTTAAAATTAAAAATTCAGAAAAAAACGCAGTCACAATAACATGAATATCTTTCTCTTTAGATCTCTTTTTATCTCCTTGTATATTTTACAGTGTTCTCCTTGTATGTTGTTTTATGTGCACGTATGTATAAATGTTTACTTGTAGCTCCACTTTAAGTGTACATTGAACCTTAGTTAGTGCGTAGTCATTGGAGAGCTTTAAAGGGAGGCTAGATCAATTCATGGATGGGGATTGGGGATGAAAGGTGGATGTAGGTAGTGTTAAGTAACAGGAACTACCTCGTGTAGGTCTCACGGCCTCTTGTAGCTTCCTTATTTTCTTATGTTCTTAATATGCACACGTACATCACAAGCACGCATTGAGTACATAATGTATGACTGTCACTATCAAAAGTTACACACACACACACACACACACACACACACACACACACACACACACACACACACACACACACACACTAATCTTAATTTTCACATTTCCATTCCGTCACTTTTGTCTTTCCTTTCTTCTCCTCTTGTTATTTTTTCATTATTATTTCTCACTTTTCTTCTCTTTTTCCTTCCTTCCTCTTCTTTCACTTTCTTTTCTTTCTTTTCGGCGCTGTGTGTGTCACGGAATCTTGGCGCGTGAAAGCAAAGGATTCGAAGAAACGGGAAAAAAAATCGGAGTAGAAAGTAAGTAAAAGAGATAAAATTGACGATGAAAATAAAGAAAATAAGAAAAGAAAGAAAAGAAAAGAAGGAAAAAGAAAAGAAAGAAAGACGATGACATGCATGACAGAGGAAAGTGTGAATTTGGTGGAAGTTGAAAGAGAGAGAGAGAGAGAGAAAGAGAGAAAGAGAGAGAGAGAGAGAGAGAGAGAGAGAGAGAGAGAGAGAGAGAGAGAGAGAGAGAGAGAGAGAGGAGTAATAGTGCATGAAAAATAAATATAACACTTAAAGATATTATGTGATATGATATGAAGACGGGAACGACGACGGAAAATAGCCATAGAGAACGAAGGCACGTTGGGTGATGGGGGACGAGAGGTCAGAAGCAGAGGTCAGGGTCAGGGTCAGGGTCAGGTCAGGTCAGAGTTATGGCGAAGGAGGAGAGGAGAACCAGGAGAAAGAAGAAGACAGCCAGAAAGTAAAAGAGAACTAGGAGAGAGAAGAGGAGAACCAGAAATAAGAAGAAGAGAACCAGGAGAGACGATAAGAACCTGAAATAAGAAGAAAAGTAGTAAGAGAAAGAAGATAAGAACCAGAAATAAGAAGAGGAAGAAGAGAACGAGAATAGAGAAGAGGAGAACCAGAAATAATAAGAAGAGAAGAACCAGGAGAGAGAAGATAAGAACCAGAAATAAGAAGAGGAGCAGTGTGAAGAAGAGTAAGTGAAACAACAAAAGGACGAAGAATTGAAGGACCCAGAAATAAGAAGAGAGGGAGACACCAGAAGAGAGAAGAAGAAAAGACCTAGAAATAAGAAGCGGAGTGGTGTGAAGAAGAGTAATAAGTGTACGCAGACTTGCTTACACCTCCTCGATCCCACCGCCCTCTCCGCACACCCGCCCTCGCCTCACTCACTCACCCCGCCGCTCCTGCCTTCGCCGCCGCCTCCCTCGGTCTGCCCACGTGTCCTGCCTACTACCACCCTCGCCCAGTCCCCCGCGAGTCCTAGCCTGACTGTCGTGTGTGCCGTAGGAGTCGTAAAACAGTCGCCAGTTTGGTCGTAGGGCGTTCTGCTAGGGCGGCCAAAGATCACAGGGAAATTAATCTAGGATAACGTCTCTGTCTGCCTCTCTATCTTCCTCTCTCTCTCTCTCTTCCTCTCTCTCTCTCTCGGTAAGGTGTGGGCCGCCGCCGCTGCCGACACACGCCGATAAAAGCTCCATCTGGGGACGGCGAAGGGAACCAGCTCATTAACATTCCTCACGACCCTGCGACCAGCCAACTCTCAGTGTCGAGTGAGACTTGGTGGCGGGAGGACGTGTACGACGCCGCTCCCCTGGACTCTGCCTCCTTGCCTCTGAGTGCAGCAGCCTCGAGCTTGTGTTCCTTGGCTGGCTGGACAATGGACTGAGTGGCCTCGGCGGAACTCTATGGATGTATCAGAGTGTTAACTAAGTGAGACACGTGACCTGAAAGATAAAAGCGATTTTTTTTTCCGTCTGAAGTCACGAGGGAAAGTTTGAGGAGTTTGTGAGGTGAAACACGCGAGCCCAGACGCCGAGACGGAGAGGAGAGAGATAGATAGAGAGAGGAGAGGAAAGGAGAGATAGAGAGAGTAAAGAAAGTTTCGTGTCGGTTCGTGGTTTGGTTTTGTGTGAAGGAACTTTATCTGTACGTAATCTTAGCCTTCCGAGTGTTGTACGTTACTGCTGGTCATGGATATAAGGCAGTTACCGCGGAGCTGCTGTTGTTATTAGCCCACCACACCTGTGCGATGAAAGGTAAGTTGTTTTAAAGACGATGTATCTATTAACAAGCTTTCTATTCTTCCCTTATTTCTACCCAAAGTGTTAAGTGCTCACCCATCAATGCTACCACCCATTACTCTCCTATTCTCCTCTCACTCCTATTTACTGTCGCCTCACCCCTGTCGACACACGTGGAAGCTTAAGGCACCACATGGCACTCCCGGCTCGACACAGCGCCTTGCCGGGGGTGTCGTGGGAGGCACTGTCCAGGAATTAAGCCAGAACGGTGCCGGGAACGAGAGGCGTCAGAGCGTCATGCGTAGCGGGAAGTTGCTGAGTCGCCGCGTAAAGGTGACTGGACTGACTGACTTACCTGACTTTTCACTGATGGATTCACTGATTGCCCTTTCCCTGTTAGTGACTGAGAGGAGTTTGTGTGTTGTGTTGTGAGGGAAAGAGAATTCTGTGAAACTATATGTAAATCATGGTTTGGTAAAGGTGTATATAAACTATAATACCTACGCAGTTACCTTGTTGCTTGTTTTGTCACACGTATGTATCGCGAAATCTTAAGTTCTCCTCTGCCTCCACTATACCTCCTTATGCTTCCTTCCTCCACCTCCACCAGCCTCCACCAGTTCAGTTGTATGTCGGGAGTTTAGCCTTTTTTATCGACACTCCCTGATGTTACTCTTCTTGCTGTCTTGAGTCTTTAGTTAGTTGTCTTCTCTTATTCTGTCTTTTCATATCTTTCCTCTCATCACCCTTGCTGGTTCCATGGGTTACAGGGAGTTTCGTACACAAATTGTTTCGTACCTATGTTTTGTTAGCTGTTTCGTACACTGAATTTGAGTTTTTTCGTACATACCTGGTGTCGTTTCGTAACTAGTAGTCAAGTTCAACTCTGAGCTGAGTGTACGAAACGACTATGGTTTCATATAGACTACGAAACAACCTTTTGGTGTACGAATCTACTTGTGTACGAAACAACTTGTGTACGAACTGACTGCATCCCGGTTCCATGTCACTGCCACAAACACGCTCCGCCACCTCACTTTTCTCGCTCGTAGTAGATGAAAAGTTCGAATATTCCAGTGTTTCATGCCTCTCCCTTTAAACTTCATTTCACTTGAAGTTTTGAAAAGTTGTTTTTTTAAGGACATGGACGGAGTAGTGTTAGAGAGAGAAGTTTCAGAGTGGAGAAGTGAGATACAAGTGAAGTGAAGAGAGAATAGGGAAGAGGAAGAGAGGAATATATAGGTCGAGAGGATTTTTGTTATAATATAGGTGCGATTTTACGTAAATACATCTTTTCCTTCCTTTCATTTATCCCTTTAACCCCTTCACGCCCATATCTTTCCGTTGTTATTAAAAAATAATCTGTTGTCAGCCATAAAACTACGATAAATAGCTTAAAATACTTAATCAGCTAGTGGACAAGGATACTAAACGGGTCGTAATGTATAAAATATTGCTTATGTATTAAAATCGTCTAATGGTACCCAAATAACAATGGAAATTACGTTCTGGGTTTCTAAGGGTTAATAGTTCCTTTCGCCCTGTGTCTCTTATTCTCCCTCGCCGCGGATCAAGTCTTAAGACCAGGACCATTAAGGAGCTACGCAGCATTTCCCCTAAAATCCTTTACTACCGTGTTTATGAATGTTTTCCTTTTCCACCTCCGTGCGCGTAATGAGAATGTGTTTTAAGAGTGAGAAGTGGAAGAGATAAACAGAAACGCCGTGTATATTAAGTGTGTGTGTGTGGTGACTTGTCTTTTTTAAGCTGAAATGCAAAATTGTCGCGGTTGTGTCTGAGTTTTTCTAGTTCGGTTGAGTGATTCTCCTTGTTGACGGCGATGTTTTGAAACCTAACTTTGGCGCGATTGGAGAGAGAGAGAGAGAGGAGTAATAGAAAAGACACGTGAGATTTCGTATTTTAAAGTCATAGCTCAGCCACCGACGTTTGATTGAGGAAGATAAAAATAATCGCCCCTTAATTAATACGAAGGGAAAATCTTGTCCCAACTCCTTTTATCCTTGTATTGTAGTGTTGGCAGCAAGGTAAATATATGCTGCTTATCTTTACCTTGGTTGGCAGTACTTCAAATGATTTCTGGAAGGGAGGGAAAGAGGACGAAGTGGAGGAGGAAGAAGAATGACAATAGAAGTGTTTGCTCTCAAATATTATTCAACTAATTGCGTCGCCTCCCATAACACTGAGAGCTGAAAAATTAAACTGAAAAAGAACTAAGATAATTCATCGGTGTTGTTCACGTGTTGGGTCCAAGAAGTTTGTATTCTCAGGGACAAAATAAACACGTCCTTGAGTCAAAACACTTATGGCGATCTTTCTCTCCTCTACATTTTTTCCTGACTTTATTGACGGAAAGTAGGTTTGAAAAAGAAGATAGGGAGTGAAGTGCGTGTGTAATTACGATGTTAAATGATGGCGCGCCGTGGTTGTTTTCATGGCAAACAAGTGAACTAGCTCGCTGCTCCGGTCAGCCAGCGTTCTCGTCTATCTGACTGTCCATCTGTTTTGCTTGCCATCTCCACGACCTTCGCTTTACCTGTTTCTTATTTTTCTTCTTATCCGCATCTCTTTATCCCGTCGTGTTGTCATAGGCTTCATGTATCTCTCTCTCTCATGTATCTCTTTAACAGCTACTACATCTGTTCCACCTCTTTTTTTAAATATATTATTACATAGCTTTTCGTTTCGGCTATAACTATTAAGAGTTTGATATTACATTACCTCTCTCTCTCTCTCTCTCTCTCTCTCTCTCTCTCTCTCTCTCTCTCTCTCTCTCTCTCTCAGACACTACTCTACGGACTTTCCACGTACCACCAGTTTTTCTTCCTCCTAAATGAATAAATAACGCCCCACCACCGCCACTATCCTACCTACGTGTGTGAAGTGTACATTATTAAGATACCTACGTGTGTGTGTCTGTGTGTGTGTGTATGTGTGTGCAGAAATTCGCATGAAACCTACCTGATTCAGTTATTGCCTTGTAAAAGTGGCGTTTAAGCGAGTGTCATCTGTTTTGTATTCATATTGTGTTTGGTGTAAAACGTAAATTTTCAATGTAATTCGTCTAATGTTAGTAGTGCGTATTTTTTTTTTTTTTTTTTTCCCCAATGAAGAATAAAGAGGTTTATTTTTAATGTGTATTTTTTTATATTTGTGTTTCTCATTGCGTTATATAGACTAGTCATTTGATATGCATAAGAGAAATTGCGCTTCATGTTAGTATCGATCGATTTGTGATATTCAGTTTAAGCGTTGGTCGCATCTACTAGCTATATAAAACAAATGTATATATGTGCTTGCGAGGTCTATAAGAAATGCAGGATGGAGGTCTGAAAAAGATATATGTTATTACCTCTGTGTGTGTGTGAGTGTGTGTGTAAAATCTTAAGAAGGTTTTACACTGAGGCACAAGTGGTCGTCGGGCAGTGAAGATAGTAATACAGATAGTACACTAGTAATTGAACAGCAGTGGTCGATGGTTACTGAAAGTTTAATGGATCTCCACCCGGCAATGCAGGTGGCGACGGACTGGTGGGAATAGATGTAACAATAGAAGCAGTGTCTGGTAGTAATAAAATGATACATGTGAAGAAGAAAAAATCTAAATGTGCAGTATGAACATTTGAAGAGCCATGAGTAATTTTGTTAGGTAGTAATGGTAAGAAGGAAGAAATAAAATATATCAATGTGTCTGGAATGAATATGTATTGTCTTCATTGCTTTTGTTGAATTTGAGAAAGAAAAGCTTGCAAATACGTATAGATTTTTGAAGAGCCACGAGTAATTTTGTTAGGTAGTAATGGTAAGAAGAAAGAAATGCATCAATGTGTGTGGAATAAATATGTGTTGTCTTCATTATGTTTTTGTTGGGTTGTAGGAAAAAAAATGTTTGGAAATGCTTATAGAAGCCATGAAGAATTTTGTTAGGTAGTAATGGTAAGAAGGAAGAAATACATCAATGTGTCTGGAGTAAATATGCGCTGTTGTTAGAGTTATGTTTGTTTTTTATTGGAGAGAAAAACCGTGCTTGCAAATGACTATAGATAAAGAGGATTAAGGAAAGTAATCTAACACGCGTACAGGATATAGGACGCGATACCCAGGAAAGGATCAGGACAAGGAGTTGGCAGAGTCCTTAGTGAACGTAGAGGTGTATGTGTGTTTATTGGGATTCCGGAGACTTAAGTTAATTAAGCTGAATGTGTGAAGTGTGTGTGGCAGCGCTGATACTGAGGTGGTGGTGGTTTGCTTGCTTGATAGAAAATCGTGACGTTGCCTGGCGAACAGAGAGAGAGAAAGAGTGTGTGTGTGTGTGTGTGTGTTGTGTATGTATATGTATAAGGGAGTGAGAGAGAGAGTAAATGCGAACATATTTATATTTATATTCAAAGGTTTACAAGTGCGGGCGTTTGAACTCGCACACTCTTGGTCTCCTCATAGCCGCTTCCTTTCATCGTCTTTGACCTCGGTTGGTGTGCGAAATCGATGCGGCACTGATGGTGATGATAGTGGCGGCGGTGGTGGTGGTGACAGTGTGGTGCGTGAGGCAATGGGTAGAAGTGGTGGTGGTGGTGATGTTTTTTGCATGTGATGGTGGTGGTGACAAGTACATTTGATCGTCACAGGAAAGACTTGATTAAGGTTGACAGTCACTCCAGCGTTTCCCTACACACACACACACACACACACACACACACACACACACACACACACACACACACACACACACACACACACACACACAGGCTATCATCAATACGTGTTGTGCGTCAGTTCAGATCATGTGTGTCCTATCTCGAACCGTGTCCTATTTTCTGTTTCATATTTGGCTTTTCCGAGACTGCAACAGATAGTAGTAGGTCCAAACACGGCTCTGTATTTCATAGCCATTTAACCTGCGCTTACCAATTCACCTGAAAATGGAGGAAACAGTCACTGAACTAGCGTACTCTTACCGTCACACCTTTAACTGTAGCACCCGACAGAGAGAGAGAAAGTAATGAAATAGTGGGACGATAAATTTGAGGGCGAGTGGACAGCTTGCTCGAATATTTTTGTTTATCAATGTTGGTCTTGTGCGCCACTCAAACCAAGACTCCGAAAACCCCTTGAAAAATAGCTTTGTTAGTCACCCTCCCTATTTCTGTAGAGAAGAGAGGGAGAGAGAGTATGGGACAATGAAACAAATTGAAGATACGGTTGAAAATAGTGGAAAAACTGTAAAAGAGAGAAAATCATGAGAGAGAGAGAGAGAGAGAAAAAAAAAATGGGGCAGTGAAGAGAAATAGAAAATAGGGTTAAAAATAGTTTAAAAATCTGAAAAACTATGTAAAAGAGAAAATCATGCGAGAGAGAGGCGTGTGTGTGAGAGAGAGAGAGAGAGAATGGTTTATGCAGAATTCACTTGGAGAAGAAGTGTGTCGAACAGGTGGAGTCTCACCTTTACGTGGAAGCGATGCTCTCGTAATTTTTGGATGCTGCGCCACCCTCCACCCTCCACTCCACCATCCCTCTCCACTCCCTCCACCACTCCCTCCACCACTCCCTCCTCCTCCCCGGCTTCTTTCCTCCAATTCTTTCCATCATAGTTGTCGTTACATGTCACTGTAAAATGTAATATATACCCACGATTATGTATGTAGTATTTTATTATGTATGTAGGATTGTAGGTATGTATGTAGTATTATTGTAGTATTATGTATGTAGTATTATTGTAGTATTATGTATGTAGTATTATTGTAGTATTATGTGTGTAGTATTATTGATTTATGTTACCACCATTGTATTTCATGTTATGTTGCATGCTGATAATAATAATAATGATGATTTTATTCTCACCCGAAGACATACAGGAAAAAACAACAACATAATGATAAACAGACATGAGGGAATGAACTTAAGTACTAAAGCAAATAATAGATGATGAAATATAGTGGTAATTAATGTCTTAACAATGTGAAATGTACCTCCATCACTACCACGAATGTATACGTAAAGCTTGTAATCTTTTCGCTAACACAACACAAACATTCGTAGTTTTATAGTTACTACTACTACTACTACTACTACTTTTCGCTAACACAACACAAACATTCGAATAGTTATATAGTTACTACAAAGACAACTCTATACTAGTCTTTGGTTACTATTACTACTACTGCTACTACTACTACTACTACTACTTTATCAAATATTAAACGTAGCAAAACGAGCTTAAAGAATGCAGCAAAAACACAGAACAACAAGCACACACACACACACACACACATTAAGCCGAAGCCAAAGTTCAGGTCACGCATTCGAACGCCATCGATAACCCGAATACTTGGTTCTACGTATGCAAATTAAATCATTACCCCCTCGGCGTACTTTTAATTACAGGTGCTGCTTGAAAATACCGGCAGCCGATCCCTTCTGCGTAACGACACCTTTGAACTGTAGCATTAACACCGGCGCTCAATCAGACACTTTAAATACACTAAAGCACAAACTATTTTTTATTTACACTAAAAAAGCACAACCACGCAAGGATAAGATAAAAAGTATAATCAGTAACAATCAGGTACTTTAACCCCTTCACGCCCAGATCTTTCCTTTGCTATAAAAAAATGTCTTGTTTAGCCATAAAATTACAAAAAGTAGCTGTGTATACCAAATTAGTTAGTCGACAAGGATACTAAACAGGTAATATCTATAAAGAATTGCTTTGTATTCACTAAAAATCGTCTAATGGTAGTCGAATTACAATGACATTTACGTTGGACTGTTAAATACACAAAAACGCAAACTATTTTTTATTGACACCTTAAAAAAGCACAACCACGCAAAGATCAGATAAAAAGATTGATCAGTAACAGTAGGAATGGTCAAGAAAATTCCCTTTGTCAGAAAAAAATAGATACTGACGTTGATTTTATTTTTCTCTTTTCTTTTTCTTTCTCATTTCTTCTTTTTCTTTCTTCTCTCTTTTCTTCTTCTTTTTCTTTCTTCTCTCTTTTCTCTCTTTTTCTTTCTCTAATTTCAGCTCCTTTTCCTGACCGCAATCCTGGAAGCAAATATTCACATTTTGACGAGTTTCTTTTTGCGGGAAAACCCAAACCTTTAACTCAAGGCGTGGGATCGGCAGGGAGGAAAAAAAACATTGCGTTGGCCTAAAGTTACACGAGAGAGAGAGAGAGAGAGAGGGCGGGAAGATTTAATAAGGCAACAACTTTTTTATCTGGAATTAATGTAAACAAACCATGGAAGGAGAAAGAGAGAGAGAGAGCTATTAATGGTAAATACATGAGCAACAGGAATAGTATAAGTAATTGTAAAAGTATAAGTAAGAGTAAAAGTGGAAGAAGTTATAATCATTTCATTCCTATTCATCTTCCTTTTGCTACAGTTACTTGCTGTTGTAGTAGCAAAGTTTAATAGCGTACTAATATAAGCGGTCTTACGTAGCTACTTTCCCCTTTGTAGTATCGATATTATAGTAATGGCTGTAGCTGTATTAGTAGCAGCGCCTCATTTTGTAGCTACATTGTCGTTTTTAGCATTCTGGTGATGGTGATGGCGGTGGTAAAACTACTACTACTACTATTATTACTACTACTTACTACTATTATTACTCTATTACTACTTACTATTATTATTTCTCTATTACTACTTACTACCATTTTTACTACTAAACTAGACCACACTATTTTTATTTTTAGTAGTGATGGTGGTGGTAGCGGCGGTAGTAGTGGTGGTGGTGGAGGAGAGAGGTTCGGGTCAATACAGGTGGAGTCAGACAGGTGAGGCCAGGTAGGGTCAGGTCAGCGTCGTATTAATGCTTCCCAGGTGTGGACATTGGCAAGGTGGGTTGTTGCGAAGAAGCGGACCTTTTTTTTTACATCTTTTTGTGCTTCTTTGTGAGATTGTTATTATTTATTATTATTATTATTATTATTGTTGTTGTTGTTTTGTTGTTGTTGTGTTGTGCTTTACGATTGCTTTGTTTTATGGCTTGTTTTGTGGCATACCAGGATGAAGGTACGATGAGGGAAAAAAGGAAGAGATTATAAGTCGTGGAAGGGAGATTAGTAATGAGTAGTACAAAGAAGAGAGAGAGAGAGAGAGAGAGAATCGTGAGTTATATTAATGTACTAAGATATCAGGGTAACGAAACTGAGGAAGGCAACACAAATCTCCTCCTCCTCCTCCTCCTCCTCCTCCTCCTCCTCCTCCTCCTCCCTCCTCTTCTGCCTTCGCACGATTATTCATGAAGGAAGCTCAAGCCGTGCCTACACTTCTTTTTTTCCCCTCCTCCTCCTCCTCCTCCCTCCTCCTCTCCTCCTCTTGTTTCTTTTTCCTTGCCAGCCTTTTGTGCCAATCCACCACCATCACCTCCTCCTCTTCCACCACCACCTCCTCCTCCTCCTCCTCCACCACCTCCTCCTCCTCTTCCACCACCACCTCCTCCTCCTCCTCCTCCTCCTCCCTCCTCCTCCTCCTCCTAGCAAAACCACCACCTCTCTACGCTTTTACGTGAAACAGAGAGAGTATAAAAAAGCGTTATACTTATTAGGTCTACCCTCAGTTCTCCCCAACCTACTTTTATGGCCTGTTGATTAACTTTTTTTCCCCTTTTTTCCAACGCAACTTTATCTTTGGGTTCATTTTGTTGTGTTTCTGTTCTCGAGTTGAGGAAAATTCTTCGTGTTTGTGTGTCGTGTATGATGAAGTTTTTTTGTTTTGTTTTTAACGTCATCAAGCTTATTGTTGTCATTTGAAAAGGTAGTAAGAATAGGTTGGTTCGGTGATACTAGTTCATGTTGTATAATTATTTATGTTAGCTTAGTATGCATTGATTATAATTGTTAGCTTTGTTAAAATCTATTAATATTATCACAACTTCAGAAATTTAAGTAAGAATATCACAGTTTATTCTTATTCTTATAGGCTTATTTATTATTTTCATTATTATCACAACCCAAGGAGGTCTGGATAAATTAATGGATGGGGAAGAGAGGTGGATGTAGGTAGTGTTAAGTAATAGGAACTACCTCGTGTAGGTCTCGCGGCCTCTTGTAGCTTCCTTATTTTCTTATGTTCTTATGTAACTCAAGTGTAATAACTGATAGTAGTACAGCACATTAAATGTAGTATTACCGTTGTTATCAATATTTGTATTAGTATTATTGTCATTTAACCGTCAAATGAGCGTCAGTCTGTGAAATATTGACTGATTTGCCTTCTGTCGGGGCCACTCGGGGGTCCTTATCGAGGGAAGACGGCGGCCACATGTAGCGTCTCCATTTAACATAGGAATACCATTAACATGAACATCAATCTCTCTCTCTCTCTCTCTCTCTCTCTCTCTCTCTCTCTCTCTCTCTCTCTCTCTCTCTCTCTCTCTCTCTCTGATCAATTCAATACACACCCTTAGCGCATTTCAATGTATACAATATTCACACTTCCAAACATTCACATTCATATCTCAATTTAGCTTTATATTGAACAAAAATTAAGAATATCTATTAGAAACTAGGAAACTGACAAAGCAATCCATCTATCCACTTCCCATACCTATTTTATCTATCACACTTCTATCTATCTACATCTGCTTGTATTTATTTATCTATTATTTATCTATTTATCGAGTTATTCTATCTATCGCGTGGGTCAGTAGCTCGTAATGCTAGTCTTTGGGAAAGTTAACAGATGCATATAGGCCTGGGAAGAGCATTATGTAGACCTAAGAGTGAGCGATGGGGGAATATTGATAGGCCTATGGGCGATGTGTTGGGGGAAAGGGAGGGGAGGGAATGGTCACACGGGGAGTAGATTTCCTTGTCAGGCGTCAATAATACCCAGGGGAAGGGGAGGTTAAGGGGAAGGGAAGGGGGGAAGGGAGAAAAGCCACCTGTGTTATCTGGAGGTTACAGGGGTGGTGTTCGCCGATTCCCCCCCTCCTCCCCTCTTCCCCCCCCCCCTCCTTTACCTACCCTCAGTATTGTCTCCTTGTCCCCTTACTTCCCTTCCCCTCGCTCTGTTTGTCCCTTATCTGTCACTCATTTTCTACCTCCTCCTCCTCTTCGCTTGCCCTTAGTAACTGATTATGAATTGGGTATCGTGAAAGTTTAGTATGTTTTAGTGTATGCTCTCTCTCTCTCTCTCTCTCTCTCTCTCTCTCTCTCTCTCTCTCTCTCTCTCTCTCTCTCTCTCTCTCTCTCTCTCTCTCTCTCTCTCTCTCTCTCTCTCTCTCTCTCTCTCTGACATCTTCCGTACTTTTCTAACACAACTTTCTATATATTTTTCCTTTTATCTCTTTCCTCTCTTCTCACTTCCCCTCGGTTTCAAATCTCCCCTCTCTCCTCACACCCCCATACACACTCTCTTTCCTCTCCCTTCCCCTCTTAACCTCCCCATCCTTTTCTCTTTCCTTCGTCTACCCTTTTCCAAACCTCCCCTCTACCTGTAAAAAAGGGGAAGGGAATGTATGGAGGAGGAGGAGGAGGAGGAGGAGGGGAAGAGGAGGAGGAGGAGGAGAATGAAAATAGAGGCTGAGGGTTAAGTTTGTCCTCTCATCGCTCCGCTCTGTCCTCTCAACCTTCCCAAGAAGAATTATATTTTTCATGCATTTGGAATGAGGGAGAACCGATGGTTTTGCCCTTTTCTTTCTTCTCCCTTCCCTTGCCCTTCTTCTCCCTTCCCTTGCCCTTCTCCTCCCTTCCCTTGCCCTTCTTCTCCCTTCCCTTGCCCTTCTCCCTTCCCTTGCCCTTCTTCTCCCTTCCCTTGCCCTTCTTCTCCCTTCCCTTGCCCTTCTCCTCCCTTCCCTTGCCCTTCTTCTCCCTTCCCTTGCCCTTCTTCTCCCTTCCCTTGCCCTTCTCCTCCCTTCCATTGCCCTTCTCCCTTCCCTTGCCCTTCTTCTCCCTTCCATTGCCCTTCTTCTCCCTTCCCTTGCCTTTCTTCTCCCTTCCCTTGCCTTTCTTCTCCCTTCCCTTGCCCTTCTTCTCCCTTCCATTGCCCTTCTTCTCTTCCATTGCCCTTCTTCTCTCTTCCTCTCCCTTCCTTATCCTCTCCCTTCCTTATCTTCTTCCTCTCCATTCCTCCCTTCTTTCTCTGCCTTCCTCCCTTCTTCCTCTCTTCCATTCCTCCCTTCTTCCTCTCCCTTCCTTCCATTCCTCCCTTCTTCCTCCATTCCTCCCTTCTTCCTCTCTTCCATTCCTCCCTTCTTCCTCTCTTCCATTCCTCCCTTCTTCCTCTCCCTTCCTTCCATTCCTCCCTTCTTCCTCTCCCTTCCTTATTCCCGTTTTTCTACTCCTAAACGTTCACTTATCCATTTTTTCCCGGTTATTTATTTTATATTTATTTATTTTACTCGCTCTCCTCGCCCTCTTTTTATTCGTTATTTTTATAGGGTTTAATTTATTTCACCTTTCCTTACATGATTTTTATTTTCTCAATTTCGTTTTATTTTTTACACTTGCCTCTTTTCGCTTCCGTTTTAGGCCGTGTTTTTTTTTGTTTTGTTGAACTATTTTTATCATTAATCTTATTTTTTATTTTTTTTACTGTTTTTATTTTATTTTATTCCTAATGCCTTTATTTCCCTTCCCTTCCAAACAACATTTCGTCCATACATCGATCGCTTCATTTCTAGTTTTCGTCTATATAAGATTTTTCCCCAAATGTAACTAAATTCGGTGCTAGTCTTATTAAGCATTTTTCTCTGTGGCATTCTTCGTTCTGTCATTCTTCCATTCTTCCTCTTCATTTAATGCCTTTATTTCCCTTCCCTTCCAAACAACATTATTATTATTATTATTTTTCGTCTATGGATCGCTTCATTCCCAGCTTTCATCTCTATACGTCTTCTTCCCCGTAACTAAATTGCCTTATATATTCGTCTTTAAGCATCCTTCACTCATTCTTCCAAACATAACTCATTCTGTCCTTCGCCAAGTCCCTTTCCCCTCCTTCCCTCCCTCCTTCCCTCCTTCTCTTTCCCTCTCTCCTTCGCCGTCGTCGCCATCTTCAGCGCAAAACAAATGTAACCCCGGGAGAGGTTTTCTATAAATCCGCGTCCGTCGGGTAATTACGAGAGGCGAAGGTGGGAGGTTGAGGGTGGAGGGCGTTAGGTGCCGCGAGGGATGTCTGGTGGGGGGAGGGGGGAGAAGGGGGAAGGGGCGGGGGGAAGATGGGGAGGGGGGGAAGAAGGGGAAGGGGGAATGTGGGCGAGGGATGTCTGGTAGGGGGAATACAAAGGAAACACAAACAGCAACAGACCATTAGGTCCTTACATGGCTGTTTGATGGAAGGGAAGGGGAGGGGGGAATGTGGGTGAGGGATGTCTAGTGGAGGGAGGGGGAATGGGGGAGAAGGGGAGGGGGGAATGTGGCATGATGTCTGGTGGAGGGAGTGGGGAGGGGAATATGGTGGGGGAAGAGGGGAAGGGGAGGGCAGGGGGGATTATGATTGGTAGGGTGGAGAGGGAAGGACACTGGATACTGCTGTCGGTGTCGAGGTGGATAGGAGGACGGTGTGGGTTGGGTCACTTGGGTGTGGGTATCATGATGGGTATTTTTTTAAAAGTTGGATGAGGATAGGGAAGAGTATGGGACTAGAAATGATGTAATGGTTGGGGAAGGGATGGGAAGTGGATGGTGGTTAGTGTATGGGGGTTGAATTGGTTAAGAAGAAATGCTTTGTGGATTTGAGGTAGTTTGGAGTGGGAATGTTTGAGTTGACAGATAAATATTAGGCAGAAAAAGGTGTATATGGATGTAAAAGTGCGAACAGGTTATTTTTTTCCTTCTCCGCCAACTAGCCTACTATAAGCCTACTACTATATACCTACTAGCCTACTACTAATACTACTAATACTACTTCTACAACAGCTGATAATAATAATGATAATAAATAATAATGCTGATATTGACTAGAGTAATACAACCAATAATACCAACATCATCTACCACCACTACAACTACTACTATACTACATCATCTACCACCACCACCACTACTACTACAACTGCTACTAAGTTTAATAATCATACTGAATCAGAAGGAGAAAAAATCGCAACGTATCGCCACTTATCGCCGCTTTCCCTTGTGACTCAGGAACACAAGACAGTGATGGCGACTGTCTCAAGACTTGACAAAGACAATCTGATGTCCTTCCTCCTCCTCCTCCTCAAGTTATCTCTTCTTCCTCCGACATCAACCCCATTCCTATCCCTCTGTCTTCCCTCCCTCCCTCCTTCTCCCCTCCCTCCCCCCTCTCTCTCTCTCTCTCTCTCTCTCTCTCTCTCTCTCTCTCTCTCTCTCTCTCTCTCTCTCTCTCTCTCTCTCTCTCTCTCTCTCTCTCTCTCTCTCTCTTTTCCTCCCAACTTCCTAACTCCGACGGACAGCTGGATTTGCTCTCGAGTCCCGCAATTGTATCTTTTTTCTCGTGGCCTCGACAAAGTTGGTGCTGTTTTTGAAAGCTTACTTACATACTTTTCTGGTTTCAATCTATTTTTTTCTATTTTCTTGCGTTGATTTTTTTGTTTTGTTTGGAAGCTGATGTTTGAGTTTTCCGATTCGATTTTTTTTTCTATTCTATCCGAGAAGGCAAGTTTTCATTCTTCTTTTTTTCTTCTTTTTTTGTCCCTGTAATGATGTGTATTTTGTGGTTATAATTTTTGCCGTAATTAGTACCCCGTGTTTTCTATTCTTTTTGCGTCCTAAGTTTCTGCTTCTCTTATTGCTTTTAACCTTTTTTGGTTTTTGTTTTTTGTTTTTGCCTTCAATTAATCCCCTTGTTATGTTCGCATTGCGTTTAGTCGTAAGGAAAAAGTTTTACCTCTGTCTTTTTCAAACTCGCATTGCTTCCCACTTATAGATACTTTTTTTATTTCGGCTTAATACACACATTTTTGTAACATTTCTGAACCATTTAACCGCGGGAAAATATTTTGACTTCACATTACAAAACGAAAATGAACAATGTTAGCAAGAAAAAACGCCACATGAACTGAAAGAGGGAGAGAGAGAAAAAAGGGAAATAGATGCAATGCGAGATAAAAAGGATTCTCTCTCTCTCTCTCTCTCTCTCTCTCTCTCTCTCTCTCTCTCTCTCTCTCTCTCTCTCTCTCTCTCTCTCTCTCTCTCTCTCTCTCTCTCTGTAACACACACATATACAATAATTTAAGGGAAAGAGAGTGATGTGCAGAAGATTTGTTTATAGATTAATGATGTAGATTCAATATAAGGGGTGATGCAAGTATAAGGGGAATAAGGGAAGGGGTGCAAAAGTATAAGGGGAATAAGGGAAGGGGTGCAAAAGTATAAGGGGAATAAGGGAAGGGGTGATGCAAGGATAAGGGGAATAAGGGAAGGGGTGCAAAAGTATAAGGGGAATAAGGGAAGGGGTGCAAAAGTATAAGGGGAATAAGGGAAGGGGTGCAAAAGTATAAGGCAACATAACAGGTCAACGGAGTAAGAAGGTGTCGTGGTGAGGGGAAAGGGAAGAGGAGGGAGGGAAGGTCGGCGGAAGAGGGGAAATGGAATAGTATTGTGTAGAGGGGAAGGAAGGGGAGGTGGAGGAAGGCTGGGAAAGAGCAGATAAGGAGATAGAATGCGGGGTTTTTTCATTGTTTTTCTTGGTCAGTCCCTTATAATGTAAAAACAACAACTTAACGCGTAGAAAAATAAGTATTAATGATTAAGGTGTAATGGAGACTATAGTAGGTGATGAAGACGATCTATTGCTGTTTTTTTATATTATATTTTATAGATAGATAATGATATAAAGAGTAGATAATAATTTTATTTTCACCCGAAGGCATACAGGAAAAAACCCCACAATAACAAAAGCATAACATATAGGCATGAAGGAGTGAGCTTAAGTACTAAAGAAATTAGAAGATAATATATACACGTGGGCAATAGTAGTGATAAGGTTTGTCGAAAATAAAAAAATTGAAAGACTTTGATGAGTTGAACGGTAGATATTAATGACGTAGATAAGACGTTCTAAAAGAGTAACACAATAATACCTAGTGTTTAATAGCTGTTTAAATTATTAAATAAATTCGATCATTATTTTAGCGTTCCCAAGTAGCGCTACAGGACTCAAACTTGTAACTATTTTTTTTTCTCATGTAGTCCATTACGTGATTCCCGTGTACACAGTATTACATGTTTATCCCACATATTAAACACACAAACAATGTGGCTATGTAAATTTCTGAAGTAACTACCAATCGAGTAGTTAATCCAGCTAACAACCCAATTTTGCGGTGAGAAGAGTTCGAAGCTCCGATCACGTGCTTCGAGGCTAGTCAACCCCACTGTTGCCATTCATAATTCCACTCATTAACCCCTTCACGCCCAGATCTTTCCTTTGCTATATGAAATAGTCTGTTATTAGCCATAAAGCTACGAAAAATTAACTAAATAAACCAAATTAGCCTAATGGACAGGCTATTAAACAGGTCATCTCTATATAATATTGCTTATGTTAATTAAAATCGTCGATTGGTGGTTATATTACAATGAAAATTACGTTCTGGGTCTCAAGGGGTTAATATCATGTTATTCTGAAGCGTCAACCATCACAGCCATCTAGCGAGGAATAGGAAGAGAAAGATACTCCAATTTTAAAAGTAAATGTTCTTAAGGTGTTGAAGGGGGTAAGGGGGTAGATAAGGAGGTAGGGTGAGTAAAGTGTAGATGGAGAGAGAGAGAGAAGCTTGAAAATCCTTAAGGTGAAGAAATAATTTAACTATTAACAACATCTATTATTATTATTATTATTATTATTATTATTATAGGTGATGAGGAGGGGGTGTAGGAAGGTGAAGGTGGGACGTTTGGGTGGGTTGGGGGGGTTGGGGTTGGGGGGGTTCGAACCTTGACAAACAGTGACAGATGTAATGTTGACCATCGCCTCCCTAATCCCCCGACCGACCAGGCTTAGCTTCCTCCCTCCCTCCCTCCCTTCTTCTCGCCCTTGTCTTCCTTCGCCCTCTCTCCCAAGTTACCACCCGGAGTTGTTAAATTATTTCTTCACCTTAAGGATTTTCACGCTTCTCTCTCTCTCTCTCTCTCTCTCTCTCTCTCTCTCTCCTCTCTCTCTCTCTCCTCTCTCTCTCTCTCAGGAAGTAGCCAAGCGCATGTTAATGTATGTTTGGTTTATATATCAATACGTAATATTTTCATTATTATTATTCTGTTATTATCATTTATATCGCCATTAACATGTTCTTTCCTTATTTCCATTACTACCATTACTTTCATTACTATTCTATTCCATTACCTCCATTACTATTCTATCTATTACTACCATTAGTCTTCCATTATTATTATATTATATTACTACTATTACTTCCATTACTACTTTCCTTATTTCCATTATTATTGTTGTCATTTTTATCAGCAACTCTTTATTCTCTCTGTGATGTATTTATTTTTCTTCTATTATAATCATTGAGAATTTTATTATATTGTGCGCGCGTGCATGTGTGTGTGTGTCTGTGTGTGTTATAGATTTTCGTTTGCATACAATAATTTATAATATTTGCTACTGCATTTTTCTTCCTTTATATTTGTGGAAGGAAATGACTTGTGGTTAGAGTATACCATCATTGTTAAGAATATTATTGATTTCTATGGTTTTTCTCTCATACATGAATAACACATGTCTTGTTCACGTTCGCTTCGCTGGAAGAATAAATATAATAGCATGACAAGAGCGCACGCACACACACACACACACACACACACCACACGCACGCACACGCACACGCACACGCACACACACACACACACACACCTAGCAAAGAAAACAAGAAATAAACATTACGAATCCCCGAAGATATATCACTAATTTCTTTTCTGGGAGATTTAAAGGAAAAAACAAGAGTAAATTAGTTAGTATAATTAGTTAGTTATAGTTAGTAGTTAGTTAGTTAGTTATATAAATAGTTATTAGAAAAGTAAAGTCAGTGTGGGAGTGACGGGTCAAACAGTTGGAACAGAGCAAAATGTTTTCAGTAAAATAAAAACAAGAGAAAAACGAGGAAACAAAGAAGCAATTTGGTGGGTGGGCGGAAAGCTGTGTTGTGCTGTCCCCTGGTGGGCTTTCTCTCTCTCTCTCTCTCTCTCTCTCTCTCTCTCTCTCTCTCTCTCTCTCTCTCTCTCTCTCTCTCTCTCTCCTATTCTCATTTCTCACTCTTCCTCATCTTTACACCTACTTTCCATTTTTTTTCTTTTCTAACATTCTTTCAACATACCCATTACTGTTTTCAGCTCTCTCTCTCTCTCTCTCTTTCTCTCTCTCTCTCTCTCTCTCTCTCTCTCTCTCTCTCTCTCTCTCTCTCTCTCTCTCTCTCTCTCTCACACACAGATAGAGAGAGTTTCCGCTTTACTTTAAGAGGATTGAACTGTGTGCGACGAATGAGGAGGCAGAGGGAAGGCCCGAGAAAGGAGGGAAGTAAAGGAAAGAAAGTTGCTATAATTGGCGGGAGAAACGTTCTTTTAGTAGTGAAGGGTTACCGACCGTCTCGCTGCGATATTTGTTTCTTAATAAAAATAATAATAATAATTTTATTTTCACCCGAAGCCATACAGGAAAAAACCTCATAGTGTGGACTTTTTTTTCACTTGTTATTATTATCGTTATTGTTACTGTTATTATGATTATTATTTTCATCATTGTCATATTTAGCATTATTATACCTTCGCTAAGCTGATGTATAGCATTGCGTTATTTAATTTGGTTAGTTTAAAGCATTTTTTTTATCCTTCCATTATTTATTTTCTGTAGAGATATTCGCTCTGAAATTAAACTGAATATGAATGAATACACCTTGATTTGACACACACACACACACACACACACACACACACCACACACCACCAAAACCACACACACAACAACACACACACACACACACACACACACACAACCCCCCCCACACACCCCCCCCCAGACACAGACCACAACACCCACGCCCCAAACACACACAACCACAACACACACACACCCCCAAAACACGACACACACACACACACACACACACACACACACATGCCCACACACACACGTCGAGGTGGACTTAATAGAGACTTTAGGCTTAGGAGAGGTGGAGGGCAAGGTGTGTGTGTGTGTGTGTGTTTTGTAGGCATGTGTGGGCCTAGGCGAGGCGAGGACAGGTGTGTAGACTCAGGTGTGGAGGCTCACCCGGGGTCGCCCAGGTAATCTTCTTAAAGCGAGCGGCTCAGGCAGGAAGGGAGGCCGTGGTGGTGGGGGGCTGATGGTGGAGGGTGTGTGGGGTGGGTGGGGGGGGGTGGTGGTAGTGGGGTGGGGGGTTAGTGGTAGTGGGGGGGTAGTGGTGCTGGGGGGGTTAGTGGTGATGGCGGGGGTGATGTTTTGAAACGAATTTTTGGAGGGGACAATTTGCTTTGCCCTTGAGAGAGAGAGAGAAGAGAGAGAGAGAGAGTCAACCATTGGCCAATCAATTATGAGTAATCTGTTTTTTCTAATAATGAAATACAAACACGGGTAGATTAATTAATGTAAGATTTAATTAATATATACTATCCAATTATATTTCTTCTTCACCATAAATAATACACATCAGCTTTTCCTTCAGACCTTTTTTTTTTTCTTTTTTTTTTCGTATCTCCTATCCCACCATTTTATTTCCTCCTCCACCTTCTGTACCTCTTCCACTTCCTCTTCCACCTTACCACCTTCTGTACCTCTTCCACTTCCTCCTCCACCTTCTGTACCTCTTCCTCTTCCACCTTACCACCTTCTGTACCTCTTCCACTCCCCCCTCCACCTTCTGTACCTCTTCCACTTCCTCCTCCACCTTATGTACCTCTTCCACTTCCTCCCCACCTTATGTACCTCTTCCACTTCCTCCCCCACCTTCTGTACCTCTTCCACTTCCTCCTCCACCTTCTGTACCTCTTCCACTTCCTCCTCCACCTTATGTACCTCTTCCACTTCCTCCCCCACCTTCTGTACTTCTTCCTTATCACATCTCTTCCACTTCCTCCTCCACCTCTCCTCCTGTTTCCCTTCCACCTTAAGTAGTCTCCTCCATCTGCCTCTTCCTCCTCCTCCTCTTCTTCCTATAGGCATTCGAGCACATAGCTTGCTCATCTTCATCACCTTAACAGACTATCTCACTATCTCCCTTCTGCAGCCTCCCACTTGAGAGAGAGAGAGAGAGAGAGAGAGAGAGAGAGAGAGAGAGAGAGAGAGAGAGGGAGAGAGAGAGAGAAACAGATAGACAGAAAAACAGACGCAGGCAGAGAGAGAGAGAGAGAGAGAGAGAGAGAGAGAGAGAGATAGTGGTGGTTAGTATAAACAAAATAATGTAAATCAACGTAAATACTGTCAGGTGTGAGGTGTGTAAAAAGCCATCAAAGAGAGAGAATGTCACTCATAGTTTGCCTCCTCCTCCTCCTCCTCCTCCTCCTCATCTTTATTTTTGCGTCTCCAGAGTAACAGTAGTTAATTATCTTATACGTGGAGGTAGGGAACGCTGGGACGCTAAACCTCACATCAAAAGAGGAGGCTGACGACCCGCCGGGAGGGAACCTGGCCTACTTACAACCTGGCTTGAAGGAAAATTGACGTGTGTGTGTTTGGGTGGGTGTGTTTGGGTGTGTCAACTGCAATGGTCTGAGTAATATATAATGAGAATTGTACACACACACTTGAGAGAGAGAGAGAGAGAGAGAGAGAGAGAGAGAGAGAGAGAGTGAGTGTAGTGAAAAGAGGATTTGGTAGGTAAGGAGAAAGGGTTAAACCTCCTCTCCCCCCTCCTCTTCCCCCCCTCCACCTCCCCCCACTAGACGCAGGTGAGCTACTACTTAGCATGGCCGCGTGCCGTGTTCACAGGGGGGGGGGGGCAAGGGTCCCTGATCTGCTGAATTAATGGGAGGAAGGACAGTTGAGCCAAGGGTCTGCGCTGCCTTCCTCCTCTTCCTCATCCTTTCCTTCTTCCTGATTTTCTTCCTCTTTCATATACGGTGTGTGTGTGTGAAGGGGGAGGGGGTTGCGCATTGGACAATATATTTATAGATTTTGTTTTGTTTTTATCATCATTATTATATTTACTGTAGTACAATGAAGGTTTTTAATTAAGGAAGTTTGTATCTTTTTTGTTGGAAATGCGAGGATTCGTATGGGGATTTTAGCTCGGACCGCACGAGAGAGAGAGAGAGAGAGAGAGA
>JACEEZ010011988.1:297500-305000 GCA_016584305.1 Chionoecetes opilio | reverse complement strand
GCTTGTCGTTTTGCCTGTTTTCCAGTTTCCAGGATTTGCCATGGAATCAGATATATTTTTATTTCCTATCTGCAAATTCCCCTTTTATTTGTAACAATCCATCATTTTCCTTTCCTCTCTCTCTCTCTCTCTCTCTCTCTCTCTCTCTCTCTCTCTCTCTCTCTCTCCGCTCTCGCTTCCCTTGTCCTGCCTTTCCTTCTCCCTTCCCTACCCTAATATTTTTACATTGCCTTTAACTCTTATTCCACTACTATTAAGGTTAGTCGGACCTGTTCTGGACCTGTTCTGTACACCACACGCCTCTCCCTTTCTCTACCTCTTCTCTATTCCTCACTTCTTTATTTCTTCGCCTATTCCCTTGTCTCTACCTCTTCTTTTTACATCACTTCTCTGTTTCTACGCCTATTCCCCTTTCTTTACCTCTTCTCTTTGCCTCACTTCTCTGTTTCTCTTCCTCTTTCCCCTTCTCTACCTCTTCTCTTTTCCTTATTTCTGTTTCTACGCCTATTTTCCTTCTCCTTTCCTCTTCTTTTTCTAAGCCTCTTTCCTCTTTTCTTCCCCTTCTCTGTTTCTACGCCTATTTCCCCTTCTATTCCTCTTCTCTTTTCTTCACTTCCCTGTTTCTCTTCCTCTTCGGCGTCCTGTCTCACTACGCATTGTCGTGTGCGGGGATTTCAAGGTGGTGAGGCAGGAATGGATCTCAGAAACCCGTCGCCGTCTTCTGGTTTTGAGTTAATGGTTTGTGGCTAATGCGAAAAATAGGCAAAAATGCGCGCGTTTGAAGGGATGATACGTGGTTGTGGTGGTGGTTGGAGAGAGAGAGATTATGTGAGTTTTGAAGAGTGAATAAGAAACGTAATTTATCGTTTTTAAAGTTTGCTTATGTTTTTTTCATCAAAGTTTATCATTATTTTTATTATCTTCTAAGTTTGACATTCTTCCCCGTTTTCTTTCTGTTTTCTGGATATTAAGTTATTTTTTGTTTAGAAGGAAAGAAGAAAAAAATATGATTATGGAAAAAACAAAAAATATAACCATTTTTAGTGGTTTATTTCCATAATCATCTTTTTTTCTTCTTTCCTTCTTTCTTTGTAACCTTTGAAGGGCCTCGTTTTAACCCTTTTTTACTCTCCTCCACACACTCTTGACAACTGTTTTTTTCCACCGCCTCCTCCTCCTCCTCCTCCTCCTCCTCCTCACACCGCTCCTCCTCTCCTCCTCCTCCTCCTCCTCACTCCTCCTCCTCCTCCACCCCTCCTCCTCCTCCTCCTCCTCCTCCTCCTCCTCCTCCTGGAACTCTTGAAGTGTCTTAGAAGTACAGCTGATGATCAAAGTTGCCAAAACCACTCCCTCCCTTTCCCACTCCCTCCCTCTCCCTCCCTCTCCCTATACTCCCTTCACCCTCATCTTCCTCCCTTACTCACTCACTCTCCAGCTTCTTTCACCCTTTCTTTCCTCCCTTTTATTTATTTTTATTTAAACAAAAATTTCCTCCCTTACCGTCCATCACTCCCTCACTTCACTTCCGAAAGAGAGAGAGAGACAGAGAGAGAGCAGTATTGTTATTGTTATTGTTATTATTATTATTGTTTTTGTTATTACGGCTTTCTAATATATTGTTTTTCTTTCTTTACAGGTACGTGTTCGTGATCTGTCGTCTTCCTGTACTGTACGTGTTCGTAAGTATCTCTCTCTCTCTCTCTCTCTCTCTCTCTCTCTCTCTCTCTCTCTCTCTCTCTCTCTCTCTCTCTCTCTCTCTCTCTCTCTCTCTCCGCCGCTGTCTTTCTTTGTCCTTCACTTCCTTCACTTTTCTCATTAATACTTCCTCCTCCTCCTTCCTCCTCCTCCGTCACCTGCACTGTTGATCATCATTCCTCAACTTTAACTTGGTGGATCCGGGGAACTTGAGAGAGAGAGAGAGAGAGAGGATACCCAGGATACCCAGGAGGAGTATTATTAACAGTAAGGTTGGAGTAAACAGTCCAGGAGTATGTGTGTGTGTGTGTTGACAACTGGGTGGGATAAACAGACCCTTTCCTCCCCCTCCCTCCCCTATTTTGACCCAGTATGACCTTCACCTTTTCCATCCCCTACCACCCAGGCGTGTCTTTCCCCCTCCCCCCCACCCCCCTCCCCTTTACCCCCCCCTCGCAAACAGTAACCCAGATGCCCCTAAACATGCCCTTCTCCCTTTCCCTTCCCTTCCCTTTTCTCCCTCGAGGCCTTGTGTGTCAGGTCCAGTCAGGTCACAGTGGCCACTTGACACGACCACTGAGACGGAAAGAGAGAGAGAGAGAGAGAGAGAGAGTGTGTGTGTTTGTAAACTTCACCGCTCGGGACCACCTTTTCTTTCTTCTCTTGTTACCATCATTCCAGCATCATTACTACTGCTACTGCTACTACTACGAGAGAGAGAGAGAGGGGGGGAGAGTATCTGCGGAAACCTTCACCGCTAGCGACCACCTTTTTCTTTCTTTCTTTCTTTCTTATCGTGTTACAATCATTCCAGCATCATTACTACTACTACTACTACTACTACTACTTATACTACTACTACTACTTATACTACTACTACTACTTATACTACTACTACCACTACTACCACCACCACTACTACTACACCTTATACGATATTGCTCATACAGCTATCATGTTATTGCACTGGTTAACGCACTCTTGTCGCATTACATGTCTTTTGTTATACTCCTACGCACTGTTACAACGATAATAATTTCTCCCCCATTTCCTCTCCACCACCACATTCGCCTCCTTTCCTCTTCCTATTCCTTGTTTCCTCTTTTCCTCCTCCTCCTCTTCCTTTCCTATTCCTTGTTTCCTCCTCCTCCTCCTCCTCCTCTTCCTCTTCCTATTCCTTGTTTCCTCTTTTCCTCCTCCTCCTCTTCCTCTTCCTATTCCTTGTTTCCTCTTTTCCTCCTCCTCCTCCTCCTATCCTATTCCTTGTTTCCTCTTTTCCGCCGCCTCCTCTTCGTCTTCCTATTCCTTGTTTCCTCTCCTCCTCCTCCTCCTCCTCCTCCTCCTCCTCTTCCTCTTCCTCCGTAACAATATGGTCTTCGTGGTAGCAGATGAAAGGGACAAAGCTAACAATGACGGTCGGACACCACACACACACACACACACACACACACACACACACACACACACACACACACACACACACACACACACACACAGGAGCGCCAAAACAAACTTATTGGTTAGTTTCTACACAATTTACTGATCCTACTATTTTATTTACTACCATTTTCTTACTTACTCTTTCTTACTCTTTCTTACTTACTTACTTACTTACTTACTCACTCTTTCTTACTTACTACTACTTACTCTTTCTTACTCTTACTTACTCTTTCTTACTTACTTACTTACTCTTTCTTACTTACTCTTTCTTACTTACTTACTTACTTACTCTTTCTTACTTACTTACTTACTCTTTCTTACTCTTACTTACTCTTTCTTACTTACTTACTTACTTACTCACTCTTTCTTAACTTTCTTTCTTTCCTGCTCTGCTACTATTACTGTTGCTTTTTTTCTACAGCTAAAATTGGGGCATAAACAAAGGCGCTGTCACGGAAGAGTTATGAAATGTTTTATTTTTTTAGCTTTTTCGAACCTATGAAAACAAATAAAGTAGTTTTTGATTAGCCATGTGTTATTCCAGAAAAAAAAACTGTCATACTCAGATTTCGATTAAAGCGGCACCACATGGTCAATAGATAATAAGAGAGAGAGAGAGAGAGAGAGAGAGTAATTATAAGCACCTCTTTGTAGTTTAACCGGCAGGAATCTGGAGAATGTATGAATCTGATTATGGAAATTTGAATATGGGTAGATAAATTGATAGATAGATAAGTGAATAAAGAAATAAATTGATAGATAGATAAGTGAATAAAGAAAGAAATACTAAATAAATGAACAACTTATAAAACGATGGGGAAGTCAGAGAGAGAGAGAGAGAGAGAGAGAGAGAGAGAGAGAGAGAGAGAGAGAGAGAGAGAGAAAGAGGACAAGAGTTATGAAGACAGGGATGTATAAACGGTCAAGGGAAAGGAAGGGGTCACGTAAGGGGAAGGGGGGGGGGCTGACCCTCACAGATTGGGCCATACCGTGTTCCCTGGACCACCTTAATCATGCAGGTGGACACAGGTGGTCACGCTCGCCTTACAAATAGTGGTAGCAGTGGTGGTGGTGGTTGGTGTTATGGTGGTTGATTTATGAGAGGGGAAAATTGGGTTCTTGTGATGGTTAAAATTGTTGTTGTTGGTGGTTGCGTGGTTGTGGTGGGGGTTTTGCTTATTTATCTGTTTTGGTAGTGGTAGTAGTAGTAGTGGTGGTGGTGGTTGGCGTTATATCAATGGTGGGTTGATTCATTAAAGGGAAAAATTACGTTCTTGTGATAATGGTTAAAGTTGTTGTTGGTGGTAGTTGTGGTTGTGTTGTGTTTGTTAGGTTCAGATGAAGTTGTGGTAGAGGTTGTTTAATTTTTTTTGGGGGGGGTGGTGGTGGTGGGTTGTAGGAAGCTAAAGAAATAATGACAAAGAAGGAAAAGCAAGAGTAGGATTGTGATAGTGGTGGTTGTGATGGAGGTTATGAGAGAGTGGGAATGGTGGTGATTATAGCAAGAGTGATGAAGGTTGATGAGGGTCCGAGTGGTGGTGGTGGTGGTGGTGTGGAAGACTGTGGTGGTGGTGGTGACGAAGATTGTGGTAGTAGTCAGGGGTGGATCAAATACAATTGTATTTGTATTTGAACTGTATTTAAATACAATTTTAATGTATTTGTATTTGTTTTGTATTTAGTCAGATAAAAGTTTTTGTATTGTATTTTTTTGTTTTCGGTCATGTTTGAACTAAGAAATAAGACAAAGACAGGAAAAGCAAACGAGGTTTATATGTTTTAGGAGATGTTATGATTTAGAGAGTTGATTTGTATTGTATTTTATTTAGCAAGAAAGTATTTAATTGTATTTGATTTGGTCCAGAAGTTTGTGTTTTGAACAATGTAAAAAGTCAGTTGTTGACAACCTGTGTAGTTGATGATGGTTGTGGTATAAGTTGTGGGTTTTTTTTTTTTTTACATGTTACAATTTTTATCTTTTTAATTAACACCATTCTTGTTATTGTAGAGAAACTTATTACTATTATTTTTGTTGTTGTTAGTAGTAGTGGTGTTGTTGTTGGTGGTGGTACTGAAGATTGTGGTAGTAGTAGTAGTGGTAGTTGTGGTAGAATGAGTTGTAGTTTTATACGTGTTACCAATATAATCCTTTTTTAATTAACCCTATCCATGTTTTTTTAGAGAAACTTATAACTGTTATTGCTCTTGTTGTTAGTAGTAGTGTTGTTGTTAGTAGTAGTGTTGTTGTTGTTAGTAGTAGTGTTGTTGTTAGTAGTAGTGTTGTTGTTGTTGTTAGTAGTAGTGTTGTTGTTGTTAGTAGTAGTGTTGTTGTTAGTAGTGTTGTTGTTGTTGTTAGTAGTAGTGTTGTTGTTAGTAGTAGTGTTGTTGTTGTTAGTAGTGTTGTTGTTGTTGTTAGTAGTAGTGTTGTTGTTGTTAGTAGTGTTGTTGTTGTTAGTAGTAGTGTTGTTGTTGTTGTTAGTAGTAGTGTTGTTGTTGTTGTTAGTAGTAGTGTTGTTGTTGTTAGTAGTAGTAGTGTTGTTGTTGTTAGTAGTAGTGTTGTTGTTGTTAGTAGTAGTGTTGTTGTTGTTAGTAGTAGTGTTGTTGTTGTTGTTGTTAGTAGTAGTGTTGTTGTTGTTTTCATCGGCTTGGAGAAAAAAAATGATTGATGAATTTCGAATCATTATTTAGTGTTGTTTTGATGGCTGACAACATTTTCTATAAAGTTTGTTAAATGGACTTCCTGAATTGGAGTGTTTGATTAATTTCATTCAACAGTTTCATTTATTTAAACTTTATTGAACGATCTATTTACCTTGACTTCATATACTTGTTCATTTGTTTTATCGGGACAATTTTAGTTATTTTTTCGTCTACATAACTTTCCTTTACAGTCTTTATCTGTTTTTATAAGTTTTTAATTAGTTTTAGTAGTATTAGTTTTTTTTATTAATTTGTAACTAATTTCAGTCTTTTTTTTGTCTGCAACACTTTTTTCTACGTGTCTTTATCTTCTTATTCGTTTTCAGTATCCATGTCAATCTTTCCCATCATTCTGTATCGCTATTTTCCTCGTTATAAAGAGTCCACACATCCAATTTTAGTTATTTATTTAGTCTACATGTCTGTATCTAATCATCTTCGTTTTTAATACCCATGTCAATCTCTGCTGTCATTCTATACCGCTTTTTTTCCTCGCTATAAAGAGTCCACACACGTCAATCGCATTCTCTTCTACCAATCTACGTTTCCCTTTTTCATTTTCTGGTCCTCCCCGCGGCCACAGCTGTCGAGCCGCCCGTCACAATGGTCTTATTATGAAGATGGGACAAGTTTCTCACGGGGGTGGATGCCTACCTTCGTTTTTCCTCTCCCCTCCCTCCAATTCCATCCCTCTCCCTTTCTTCCTTCCCTCTCTCCCTCTCCCTCCATCGCCTCTCTGTGAATGTCTGCGTATCATGTGACCGGTTCGCCATAGGTAATTTATTTCCTCTTATCAATCGAGTGTGAACAGGTAATCAAAATGGAAATGAGTGAGGATTTGATGAGGTGGAAAATGAAGGTTTTTGTGCCTCAGGACCCGTTGATGTCTTCTTCTGACCGAGTTTCTTCATACCACTTTTGTCTCCTGTTCTTTTGACTCCTACTTCTGCCACTGTTACTACTAATGCTATTGATACTTCTACTGCTGATGATGAGGATGATAATATTAATACTATCAACGACTCCAATTTTACCTTCAGCCTCTACCACTGCTACTATTGCTATTGCTCCTATACTACTACTGATGTTATTACTACCATTACTACCACGACAACTTCTACTTCATCGTCTACTGCGTACTATTGTTACTGCTGCTCATCTGACTACTTCCATGACTATTATCACCCCGGCCACTGCTTCTACGTGCCACTGCCACTGCCAATGCTACAACACCCATGACTGCGACTGCTACTTTAGTTACACGCTGCAACATAACACTTTAAAGGAAAATAAAATACATATATTCAATTTATATGTTTTGTCGATGGCCGGCTTCGGCTCAGCTGTTCCATCTCGGCACCGAATGTGTTATTATTTGAGGCCGAAATTAAAAAGTCGCTTTCGGCGAATAAAATATATATAAAAAATAATAATTGAGTGACCGGTAGTAGTTTATATTTTTATATCCCTTTTTCATGGCTCTGGAATTTCGTGCTTTAGAATTTATTGCCAAAATATTTGTAGTAAAAATGTGTATTAATGGTATCGAAAGTTGCTCCTGAAACTGACCGTTTTGATGCCTCGGTATTTTAACGTATTATTATATTTATTATTATTGTTATTATTATTATTACTATTATTATTATTATTGTTATTATAATTATT